>CM056049.1:428850527-429237757 GCA_029574335.1 Rana kukunoris
CACTCACAGGAGGGAAGGGCCAGGAGCTCCAGCAAGGAACCGAAGAATAGGAGGATCCCAGGCTGCCCTGTGCAAAAACCAACTGCACAGAACCAGGTAAGTATGACCATGGTTGTTATTTTAATAGAAAAAAAATAGACTTTACAATCACTTTATTTTAAACATGCATGAAAAAGGAATGGTCATATAAAAAAGAACACTTTCAGCTTCTATTCTTTTAGCTACATATTTTCATCAGGGGCAAGATTCATATGCTGTGTACACATGAACTGATTTTCTGTTGGAAAAAAATCGGATGTTTTTTCCGACGGAATTTCCGCTCAAGCTTGGCTTGCACACACACGGTCACACCAAATTCCCACCGTCAAAAATTCTGTGACGTACAACACTACGACGAACCGAGAAAAATGTTTAATGCTTCCAAGCATGCGTTGAGTTGTTTCCGAGCATGCATGTTTTTTTTTACCGTCGGAATTCCATACAGACAAACAGATTTTCTTTTTTTTTTAAATTCTTTATTTCTTCAAAAAACAGAGGAACCGGTCCCAGAGGACCTATACAACATCGCACACCAATTACATCGAGATATATGAAAAAGCATAGAATTTTAACAGGTGGTAATATGGCAGCTCCAGACGTAAGTCAAATGTAAATATCATGTTGCCTGGGGCCACCAGGGGCTCCCGACAGGGTGTGCACCCAGAATAGTGCCCTGCGCCCAGTAGGGGAGGGATCCATTTAAACCCCCCCCCCCCTGGACGCCCATCAGATTAATCAAAGGCCGGTGGGGCCAGTCCGCTCTGCCGCTTTATTTATCTTAGTTATAGTTTAGTTAGAAAGGATAGGGTTAAAAGAAAGAGTGGGGGAGGATGGGGCAGGGTCCCCACCAAAGTCTCCCGGGGTGGCTGGCGGGAACTGGGGGTGGGGTGGGGTGTGGGTCAAGGATAATTGAGGGGGGGGGTCGCATTGCTCAGCGGTGATGTGTATTATCTACAGGAAGGAGCGGGTTCCTATCTGCTGCTTACCCGTCAGGGGCTGGGGTGTTGGCACCCGGGGTGGGCACTGTCAGGATTCAGGGGGTTCCCCCCTAAGTGACTTCCCTTCGTCAGAGTACCGGAACATTGTCCACGGTCGCCAGGTCTCAGTATACACCTCCTGTCTCTTCTGGCTAGTGAGGATCAGGTCCTCCATTCTCTCTATCTCATCTACTTCTTAAGCCATTGGGTGATCGTGGGCGGGTGCTGTGATTTCCAGCATAGTGGGATGCATGCTTTGGCCCGCGTCTAGTAGGTGACGTAGCACCGATTTCTTATATGTTCGCGCTGGTATGGACGTCGCGTGCAGCAAGAAAGAGGGCCGGGTCATCCACCAGCACCTGATCTGTGAATCTCTGGGATATACGGCGGACTTCTCTCCAGAAGCCCTGTAGGTGGTTACAGGTCCAGAACATGTGAAGAAGTGTTCCCTCTTCCTCCAAGCACCGCCAGCACCGGTTCTGACGTTGAGAGGAAGAGTTTGTGGAGTAGTGCAGGAGTCCTGTACCATCGGGTCAGGATCTTGTAATTAGTTTCCTGCACTCTCGAGCACAGAGAAGACTTGTGGGTAAAGGTGAGTATGTGATGTTTCATGCTACTGGTGAACCGGCAGTTCAGGTCTCTTTCCCACTTACTGAGACAGGTGGGGTGGGTCGGTTTCTGGTGGCGTGATCAATATGTTGTACGTGAGTGATGAGAGCGTGCGCCAACGGCCCTTTTTTCCGTACACAGGTCTTCAAATGTCGTAGATGGTGGGCGCGGGCTGTCAGGAGGGGGTATGCTTCCCAGGAAAGGTGGGCGAGCTGATGTGCCCTCATATGGTCAAGGCCAAATTGGTCCCGTGGGATCCATGAGTTCCCTGGCTCCCAGCCACCTGCCCCCGACTACGAAGTGCGATGCCTGGAATAGCCCCGATTCCCGTAAGGCCAGGAACTTCCTGTCACACAGTCCAGGAGGGAAACGGGGGTGGCCAATAACCGGTCTCAAGTGGGAGCCGCTGGTCGAGAGGCGGGTCTCTCGTAGGAGCTCGTGCGCAGAGCTGTGCGCAGATTTTAGTGGTCGCGCCTATCAGTGGGTGTCGTTGTAGGTCTGGGGTGAGGTCTACCTGGCACCAAGGGGCTCTATGAAGAGGAACCGTGCTCTGGTCCTGTTCAATGCGCGTCCAGAGCTTTGTGTCTGCGTGTCTACACCAGTCAATAAGTCTGTTAAGATGTGTCGCGCGGTGGTATGTCCGTATCTCTGGGAGGGCTATGCCACCGCCCATTTTCGGTCGGCTGAGCAGGCCGCGATTTAGGCGCGGGTGTTTCCCGGCCCACAGGAAGCGGGTGAAGGCGGTGTGCGTTTGTTTGAAAAAAGTCGAGGGTATGTGGATCGGGAGGGCCTGTAGCAGGTATAGGAATTTGGGCAGGATGGTCATCTTCAGGATGTTGCACCTGCCTAGCCATGAGTGCAGACCTCCGCCCCACTGGAGCAACTGATCCTGCACCCTCTTCAAGAGAGGGGGGAGTTCAGTTGGAAGAGCTTCGAGAGGGATGACGGGATTAATGTCCCCAGGTATTTCAGGGCCGTGTCTGTCCATTTCAGGCTGTATCCGTCTTTGAGTCGTGTGTCAGTGGCCCGTGTGACCCCCACTCCCATGGCTTCTGATTTGGTAAAGTTGATTTTTAAAGTTGGAGAGTTGCCCGTACGTGTCGAATTCTCGCAATAGGTGTCGCAGGGAAGTGGAGGGGTTCGTGACCGTGAGAACATCAAATCGTCGGCGTAAGCCGATATTTTATGTTGTTTCCCTCCCACTTGCACTCCAGAGATATCCGGGTTCAGGCGCACGTGACACAGGAACGGTTCCAGGGTCAGGGCGAAGAGTAAGGGCGACAGAGGGCAACCCTGTCTTGTCCCGTTGGTGATCGGGAATGGATCAGATAGCACGCCATTCGCCCTGACCCTGGCCGTTGGGGTCGAGTACGCCGCCCTCACCCCAGTGCATCATCCTGGGCCCAGACCAAATGTACCTGAGGGTTGCAAATAGGAATCTCCAGCTCACCCGGTCAAATGCCTTTCGGCGTCTGTCCCCAGGAGGACGCATGGCGTCTTAGTTTGGGTCGCTACATGTATGAGGTTCAGGACTTTAGTGGTATTATCCCTCGCCTCTCTGGTGGGGACAAAGCCCACTTGGTCTAAGTGCACTAGTTTGGGCAGGTACTGTCGTAGTCTGGTGGCTAGGATCTTTTGTAAATATTTTCAGGTCAGTGTTAAGCAGGGAGATGGGGCGGTAACTGCCACATGGGAAGGGTCCTTGCCCTCTTTGGGGATGACCGCTATTTGTGCCTGCAGAGTATCCCTGTGTGCAGCTTCCCTGTTCCTAAGGCGTTATACAACCTAATCATATGGGGCCCAGGGTGGGTAGGAGTGTCTTGTAATATTGGGCTGTCAGTCCGTCAGGTCCCGGTGCCTTGCCTGGTTTTCGTGGTCTTGAGGGCGAGCTGTAGCTCGTTAAGTGTAATGGGTACTTCTAGGGTTTGGCGGACTTCTTTCTGGGAGGTCTGGCATTCGGGAGTGTTCGAGGTAAGTCAGTGCCGGGTCACCCTCCTGTGCCGTCTCCTTCAGGTTGTACAGGGTATCGTAGAAGGACCTAAATTCCTGTGTGATTTGATAGGGTAGTGGGAGTTGTTGGCCTGATTTAGATACAATGTGTGGGATGTATGACGCCTGGCGTTGGGCCTGTAGGGATTGGGCCAGAAGCCTACTACACTTGTTCCCAAACTCGTAGCCCTTCCTTTTACATATTTGCATGGCCGCTTTGGCCTTAGCCCTTAGAATGTCTGTAATCTTAGATCTGGTCGTGTCTAGCTCAATCCCCAGTTGTCTGGTCGGGCCCCTCTTATGTGAAAGTTCCAGTCTCTGCAAGTCAGCTAAGAGCTTGTTTAAGCGTTCAGTCCTTTCCCTTTTAAGTCTGGAGCCGTGCTTTATCAGCACGCCTCTGATCACGGCCTTGTGGGCCTCCCATACCACCCCTGGGTCGCTATCCGCTGTCGTATTGGTGGTAAAGTAGTGCCCCATTTCTGTGATCACGTCGGCCATCACCCTCGGGGTCCCAAAGGAGGCTGTCGTTTTAAGTCTCCATGTCTGTCTCCGTGTCATCTGTGTCTCCGTCAGAGAGTACGTCACTCTCACAGGGCATGATCCGACCATGTAATTGACCCTATGGACGTGTCCTTGACCGCATGTAGCTGTCCATGGGGCACAAAGAGGTAGTCCAGGCGTGAGTAAGTCTGGTGTGGTTTGGAGTAAAATGAGTAGTCTCGTTCCCCTGGGTGGAAGAGGCGCCAGATGTCAATTAGTTGCGCGGAGTGCAGGGCCTTGGTGATACGTTTCCGCGCATCCCGTGAAAACCGAAGAGCGCCCGAGGAGGTATCCTCCAAGGGTTTTAGGGGCACATTCAAGTCCCCCCCCCAGCACCAGTTGTCCCTCTGAAAACGCATTAGTTTATCTATTTGTCTCTTGAGGAAGCTGTCCTGTTGCGAGTTAGGGGCGTAGAGATTGGCCAGTGTCACTTTCCTGTCACCTATCAAGCCCTTAAGGAACAAGAATCTACCCTCACTATCTGTCCGTATGTCCAACAGGGTCCAGGGTACCCGGGCAGCAATAAGTATGGAAACCCCCCTGGACTTGGCTTCCACGTACGCCGAATGGTACGCCAAGGGGAAGTGTCTGTTTTTAAGTAATGGCATTTTCAAGTCTCTAAAGTGTGTCTCTTGGAGCATCACTATGTCTGCTCTTGAGCCGCGCATGTCCTGTAGTAACATTTTCCGTTTCTCGGGTATGTTTAGACCCTTCGCATTAAGCGAAAAGATGTTGAGCTGGTCCATGCTCCCGCTCCCGTCTGGGTCTCAGTTTGGGTTTTGGGGGGGGGGGGGGTGTGGGGGGGAGAGTAAGGAGAGTGAGAGAGGGGAAAGCAGGGGAAAGGAGGAAGAAGCTAGCACTAGGGTGTGTAGCTAGTTAGAGATAGTATCTAAGCTATTTGGCGGTGGTACGGTACTCACCGAGGCCTCCAAGGGTCCCCGGGGTAAGGAGCACCGTCCTATTGGGGTAGTGGTAGTGTGTGAACAGAGCCAAAGAGTGGGCTCCCAGGCCCCGCCCACTCCCCCGGCTTGTGGGTGTAGGTGGAAATGTGTACCGGTAACATTTAAACTTTCAACAGATAACCTTAATAGTAACAGCTCAAGCATTAACGTGTGCAGGGTTCTTGACTGCTAAAATCAACACATACATAAAAAATTACAAACAATTATTTAGCAGATGGAAGCCTAAGAGGGTCAACAAAACAAACAGGTGCAGCGAACGCCCTCTGCTGCGATAGACTGATCGCCTCCCGCCGCCCATAATGCCCCCCTCAAGTAGTGGATCTGGGTTCCTGATCCAGGCACCGTGACAGGCCCTTCTAAGGGACCGGACCTGCCACAAACGGGGGCGGCGGGGCAGGGAGGGGGGGGCCCCAACCGGCGAAAACCATCGAGGCGCACCCTAACATAGGTCCCCCCCTCCCCCCCAAACCCCCCCGCCACCTCAAAGACCCCCATGAGCCAGCTCCCCACCCACCTCCCCCCCAAGCAGCGAGTCAGCGGCATCCCAGTCTCCGAAGGGGCGGAATAAGCAGGGCTTCCACATCTCCCCCGAGGTTGGTACGGTCTCTCCAGCAGTGTCCCTCCATATCAGTGCCGCGGTTCCCCCATAGCATGTCTGTCAAAACTCCAGTAAGGTGGGGGGCCGCCGGAACGGGGGGGGAGGCAGGGGGGCATTCCAGGGGCCCCCCGTGTCTATGTCTGCGGATCCATGGGAGTTTAACGGGGGCAGGGTCGGGCAACACCACAGAACATTGGGCAGGGGATGAGAGGCAGAAACCCGGGGCGGGAGGGCAACAAGATAGTCAGCGGGGATGGGGGGCCCAAGGCCTACTCACGTGCCTCCTCGCGGGATGCAGAGCGATTCCTCCGTCTCCCCCTCTGCTGCCGTGGCGGGCCGCGGGCTCCGCTGAGCTGACCGACCCGATCGGCCCGGTAAATCGTGGGAGCAACTGGGAGCCAATCTGGTACAGCAATCGGGTCCGCCTCAAGGAAGGTAAACAGCGCTGGGAGGTCTGTCGCGGTCTGTAAGGTGTAGGAGCCGTTGTCTTGCGGAAGGTGACCGAAAGAGGGTAGCCCCAGCGGTATGTGAAGCCTCTCTGCCTAGCCAGGTCCAGGAGCGGTCGCAGGAGTGCACGGCGCCGTAGTGTCGCTTTAACTTCTGCCTCGCTCACAAGTACCGCTCCATGATCCCAGGCCCGTCGTAGGATGGCCTCCTTCTGCGCGTACCGGTGAATCTGCAAACTACATCACGTGGTCTCGTCGGATCTACAGGCACCGGGCCCAAGGCCTGTGTGCTCTGTCCGATGCTCTCCAGCAGGATGTTCGCCTCCGGCTCTCCCAGGATGCCTCGGAAATATGTCCCGCACAGCCTCCCCTAGGTCTTCCGGGCCGACACTCTCCAGGCAGTCCCCGGATGCGCAGGTTCTGTCGGCGGGACCTGTCTTCGATGTCCTCCACATGTAGCTGAAGCGATACGGCCGTGTCCCTGTGCTGAATCCCTCGAGGCCTCCAGCGCCGCCTACGCGCGCTTCCAGGGAGGACAACGCGGTTTCCCCCGACGTGACTCTCTCCGCAATGCCGGACACCTCCCCCTCACCTCCTGGATGTCCCTCCGGTGCGTCTCCTCTAGGCGGAGGATGAGGGCCTCGATGTCCGTGCGGGTTGGCAGTGCCTGCAGGAGGGACCTAATGTCGTGGTCCAGGGCCGGGGCCTCCGGGTGTCGGGGTTCCTCCATCTCCGCTTCTCTAGGAAGCCCACGAGGGCGGCATGGGATGGTCCTGGATGAGAAGCTGCTGCGGCAGGTGAGTGTACCTCGTAGGCCAGGGGCTCCGGGTTCTTCGGGTGCTCCACGTGTGATGCCTCTCGGGGCCGTCGCCCTTGCTCCCGGGAATTTCCCTTGAAAGAGACCTGTAAAAACGCTGTGTCTCCCCCGGCGATTTCCCCGCATGGTGTCCCTCTTGTCACACCTCTGGTTCTGTGCTTCTTGGCGAGTTCATACCGGTAAATCATATATTTTTAGCCGGAAAAGTGGGGCTTGGACCGGGAGCTCCAGAGAAGTGCTGCCTCACTCAGCCATGTCCAAGCCACGCCCCACAAACAGATTTTCTAATAGGAATTTTTTCCATCTGAAAAATTGAGAACCTGCTCTCTATCTAAGTCCATCGGAAATTCTGACGGAAAAAGTCCGATGGGGCATACACACGGTCAGAATATATGAAAGCTCCCATCTGACTTTTTCCATCGGAAATTCCGACCCTGTGTACGCGGCATTAGCAGTATTAGTAATGGTAGTTTCCAATGGGAGTGTTCTTCTCCCTCTAGCAGGGGATCTAAATCTGAATTGAATGAGACGAAGGTCAGTTTTGTGACATCTGCACCCATTTAGGATGTGAAGGGAAATCTATCACATGGAACACAGGCTGCAAAAATAAATTGCCATAAATTGCCACACAGGTGGCAAAAATAAAACTGACAGTAACCCTTCCTCACACTATCTAAAATAAAAAAAAAGTTTTGCCTTTCGCTCTACTTGAAGGGGAGACTGGTCTTAAGACACCCAGATAATTGCATCTGCCAAGACAATATATACATACAGTATTGCCATTGCCATATTCGGGTAATAATGTCAGACAGCATCTCAACTCTTTTAAAGTTTTGCTGTCCACCAGGAAATGTCCCGTCAGGGCCGGCCTTAGGTGTTCAGGCACCCTGTGCGCGCTAATCCTGTGGCGCCCCCCCATCTTCCCTGCTCGCCCCCAAGACATTGTGCAATTTGCACCCCCAAAAGTGCCGCCTGGTACATTGATGCCATCGGGTCCCATGTGATCATGTGAGTAACTGACTGTGACTCACATTCTGCGAGCTGTGATGGCCGCAAGGCGCCCCTGTTTCCCACAACGCCCTGTGCGGCCGCACAGCTCGCACACCCCAAAGGCCGGCCCTGTGTCCCGTCTGGCAGCTAAAGGGGGCCACGGGCAAGTCATTGCTTGCTATGACACCAGCAACCACTGACTTTCTAGCAACCAGGAAACCCCTGTGCAGGAAGCTGGCATTCATGCCAGCATCCTAACATAAAATGCTTCACTCTCTCTGATGTCTCTCTGCATGCCAACTCAGACTTGGTCTTAATTACTACAAGTTTGCTTATCTATGGAAGGCCAGTAACTCTTTTAGAATCTGTTGCAGCCATATTGAAGATTCTAAAAGTGATGGCAATAAAACCTTCTGCAGAAAGCTTTTCAAAAACTGTCACAAAGCTTTACTGAATTATGCACAGGCAGTTTTAAAGGTGCCACGTTGCCAAAAAAGGGGGGGTGACCGTGTAACTCCTTTAATGGATTTCTCCCAGTGACATTTCATCTCTAAAATAGTAAGCATGTGGTGTCAGCTCTGCCTCTTTCCTTTATTATGGATCACAAAGGATACTCCCCTCCCCCTTCAGATTCTTCATTTGAAAAGGAAGTTATCAGAATTCTATCAGGATAAACAGGTATTTATTTGTATTTTTGTATCAGCTATAACAAATAAAATTCAATCCCACAACACGCTGTCGAAATTTAAAGAAATAGCCAGGCTGCTGTATACCTCACCGGGTCGAGTAGTTACCAGGTAAAATCCAGGCCACGCACCCAACATATGTCACCCCGCCCTCAGGGCTTAACCATGGAGGGTGAAACATGTTGGGGGTGTGGCCTGGATGAATTAAGCTGAGGCTGCTTTCACCTGCTAACTACTCAGGCCTGGCGAGGTGTGCAGTGGCCTGGCAGGATGCTGGCCAAGCTATTTATTTAATTTTCTACAACGTGTTCTGAGCAAGGGCAAATCTCTTCAAAAAATATTCAGTGGTATAGGAGAATTTCTTTGTTAGGGTTTGCATGTACTTTAGGGATTCAGGATATCGACTCAAAAACAAAAAGAACACTGCGATGGAGCATACACACGGCCAGGTTTCCCGGCCAAAGCTCTCATGGCAGTTTTCCTGCCAGGAAAACCATCCGTGTGTAGTGGGAAGAAAGCTGCCGAGCCGGTTCTCGGCTTTCCCCTCGGGAAACCTGTACGTGTGTACGGGGCATAACAGTGTTGTGCTTGCCTACTAGTCTTTTCTACCTCCAACCTTTAACCAGTCTTTTCTACCTCCAACCTCACACTGGTGCCGCATTCGGTGCACAGAAGTGGTCCGGTGCGTGCTGGTTCACCTGGTTCACTGGTTCAGGTCCAATTTCAGCCCGAATTTTGGGCTGAAATCAAACCTGAAACACACCAAAAAAGGACACATGTTTTTCTGGCACACCGCTCTCCATAGAGATATCACAAAAAACAAACAGATAAATCAAGCCTGAGGAAGAGGCACGCATGCCTCGAACGCGCGCACCGCCCTGTGACCTAACCCGGAACTGAAGCTCAGCTGCCTGCGCTCCACGGCTGCGTTCCATCACGCTGTCCCATCGTGTCCATACAGCTCCCTGTCTGACCAGCGCTGGAATACACTCAGGGACACCTATGGACTTTTGGATCAGCTGACGAACTGTACAGCATTCTCCTTTACAGTGAGAACCCAGAGCATTCAGCCATCACAGGATTACCAACATCAGCTGAGCACACCCATCCCGGAAGCCAGGCACAGATGACACCTTTTATGCCCATGAACCCTGCAGCCTTGTGAGTAGTATCCTCATAAGAATTGTTTTGTTTTGTCACAGTAATAAAAAGTTACTACGCTTAGAGGGCGCCGCTTTTTGTTTTTCTCGCTCTCCATAGAGAGCCAGTCACATTCTCCTGCTATGTAAATTGAATGCGGGGAAACGTGCATTCAATTCACATAGGTGTGAACCTGGCCTTAACCAGCCTTTTCTACCTTTGACCTTTAACCAGTCTTTTCTACTTTCCAACCTGTTTTTTCTCAGCGTTCACTGGGATTCGCGGCATCTGGCCTCTGTTCCACTGGAACTCTATAACGTCACTGTATTCTCTCTCTGTCTGTGGATGAGATAATAAAAGTCCTCTCCTAAGCAGCTGCTTTTTCTGAGTAAAAAGAAGCTAGGCACACCACTTCAATGTCCATGCTCAGTGGAAGAGGTCAGATGCTGTCCCCCTACTACATATTGGAGAAAAAGATCCTGCAGTGAATACAAAAATAGTTTTTTTTCCCCATCGCTTGCCTGCTCTGCTACCTAAATGCTGAAGTCACAGAGTAAATTAAAAAGCCAACTAAAACCAAAACATGCTTTTCCTCTGTCGTCACCTTAATATCCCTAAAACCTAACTTGCTCAGTGATACCAGAAATGTTTTATCCCTCTAACCCAGTGTTTCTCAACTCCAGTCCTCAAGGCCCCCCAACAGGTCAGGTTTTCAGGATTTCCATTATTTTGCACAGGTGATTTGATCAGTTTCACTGCCTTAGTAATTCCCACAGCCATTTCATCTGAGGGAAATCCTGAAAACATGACCTGTTGGGGGGGCTTGAGGACTGGAGTTGAGAAACACTGCTCTAACCCCACATTCACATCGGGCCAATTTGACATGCAATGTCAAATCACAGCCTATTGCCACGAACGGCACCATCTGAATCAGTGCGATGCTGACTTTGCGGTACCGCACTGATATTCCTTCACTACTTTTGGCAATTGCAATAGACATCTGTGCATGAACCTGCACAGTCTCAGATGTCTTTTAAATAACCCCCTTGAACTCGCAATGAAATGTGGGTTTGAAATCTCCCTGAATTTGCACGATTTCAAATCTGACTCCAATGTGAATGAGGGATAATACTTATTTATCAGTCTTCCACCATCACTCATCTAGGTAGAACAAACCACTGACTGGCTCTTTTGAGTATACAGAGATTGAGCACAATGACAGCATTCACATGCCACCCCCAGCTGTGGTTCTCTTCTGGATTTGACAGACAGAGGGAAGCTAAAAAATAAAGGGTTAATTGTGACTTAATAGTGATTTACTGACTGCTGACGATGCTACTGATTTAGCAATATTTCATAATATTAGGCAATCAGGAAATAATTATAGTTAGTTATTATTAGAATATACAAGTTAAAATGTACCAGTAATTACCTGGTTGGGGATTTCCGCTTCCTACTTTGACATTCAATGCAAATCAATGCAATTCTCTCGGTAAGTAACCATGTGTTTTTAGAAGGAAGACTCTGATTGTTTGCGAAGAACACAGTTTATGAATGTGCAATAAAGTAGCTATTTCCTCATAACACGTTTAATAGAAAAGTAACAAGAGATGTAATTAGAAAGCATGGTATTCCAAACTGAAGTAATTCCATGGGTTGTGGTGCACTGAAAAAAACAAAAAAAATGCAGGCTTGGATTTCTCATGTGGCAGTAATACTGGCTGCCTTAACCCCCCGAAAGAATTTACCCCCTTCCCGACCTGCGATACAGCACCGAGTCACTTTAACCGACAATTGCGCCGTCTTGCGTATTTTTTACGCTATAAACAAAAAGAGAATGACACTTTTGAAAAAAAAAAAAATATTATTTACTTTTTGCTATAATAAATATCCCCAAAATAGTTTAAAAATCAAGTTTCTTTGATCGGTTTTGGTCAATATATATTCTTCTACATATTTTGGAAATAAAAATCGTAATAAGCATATATTGATTGGTTTGCGCAAAAGTTATAGCATCTCCAAACTATGGGAAAGATTTATGGCATTCTTATTATTTTTTTTTATATTAATATTGTCAGTGATCTGCAAATCGGACACCTTTGACACATTTTTGGGACCATTGATATAAAAATGCACTGATTACTGTGTAAATGTCACTGACAGGGAATGGGTTAACACTAGGGAGCTATCAAGGGGTTAACTGTGTTCCATTGTGTGTGTTCTAACTGTGGGGGGAAGTAACTGACTAGAGGAGAAGACAAATTGTTGTTCCTAGCTAGTAGGAACACACAATCTGTCTCTCCTCTCCTCAGAGAACAGGGATTTGTGTGGTTACACACACACACATGTACCTGTTCTGGCTCTCGTACCCGCGATCGCACATGACCGCCGGCCACAAGCATTGGTTCTCCCCTGCTATCCCTAATTAACAAACCAATGTATTGTATGTTATCTATTCCTGAGCCCTTCACTTTGTATGCCGGGCACATACAGTAACATAGTTACATAGTAGGCGAGGCTGAAAAAAAAGACACAAGTCCATCAAGTCCAACCTATGTGTGTGATTTTATGTCATTAACCACTTAAGGACCGCCTCCTGCACATATACGTCGACAGAATGGCACGGCTGGGCAGATCCACGTACAGGTATGTCCTGTACTACTACCCAGCCGTGGGTCACAGGAGCGCGCCCACGGCGCGCTTCTGTTATCTGCTCCGAAGCTCCGGGACAGCGGGACTTGTGGACCCGATCGCCGCTGGAGTGCGGCGATCGGTCCCTGGAGCTGAAGAACGGGGAGAGCCGCGTGTAAACACGGCTTCCCCGTGCTTCACTGTGACGGCATGTTTGGAACGGTGAAGGAGAGGTGTGTTTTATGGGGAACTGAAACAACAAAATCCAGATACACCACGTCTACGGGCCTTCCTTTATCTAGATGGCAGCTCACCTCCTCATAGAAGGTTAGTAGATGCTGTGTTGTACATACCTTTTACTGTCATATTCTAGCTTTGTGGTGCAGTCATACTGTATAATTAACCACTTGACCACCGGGCCTATTTTGGCACTTCTCTCCTTTATGTAAAAATCACAATTTTTTTGCTAGAAAATTAATCAGAACCCCAAAACATTATATATATATATATATTTTTTAGGGCTGTGCAAATTAACTTTTAATTAATCGATTAATCTTAAAAAATTTTAATTGGTCAAAATCTTTTTGATCGAATAAAATTCTTTTGATTGGTACTCGCCTCTCCGCCGGCTTCTGTGCCTTCAGGGAGTTCCGTCGGAGTTCAGGTAACGTCACAGACACCAGCAGTGCTTGCCGCGTCCATCTGAAGGGCTCCTTTGCTGTGCCTTCATATCTGCATGCCGGCGGGATCTTACTATCTGCAACACGCAAGGGCTGTTACACTTCTCTCTATCAACCTGGGATTCTACAGCATTCCACTGGAAGTTGTGATAGTTCCCTTCATGGGACATCTACGTGCTGACGGACTGACGTTAACCTCTCCTCATCTGGATTCAGCAGGGGTATCGTTGTACACATTTTTATACCAGTATCATACTTAGCTACATATTTTTATGACTGCTTTTGGTACCGTTTGGTATTACTCGCACCATTTTTACAGTTTATGTAGCTACATCGATTTTATCTCAAGTGCAATATTTATTTGGTTACCTACTTGACTATAAAAGTTTTAATGCTATTCCCATCGAGCGCTGCCTTTGTGTGTTTTTTGTATCCTGCTATCCATTTTTCCAGTGGTTGGTAGCTGCACTGGGAATCAGCCTGCAAGGAGATCAGCTAAAAGTAGTTGGATCTGTATGTGCGTTATAATTAATCGAAATTAGTCGATATATCGATTAAAAAGAAAAACGATTAATCGAACACAAACATTTTGATCAGTAACAGCCCTAATATTTTTGCAAATACCCTAGGTAATAAAGTGGCGGTCATTGCAACTTTTTTTTCTCGCACAGTATTTGCGCAATAATTTTTCAAACATCCCTTGTAATAGGAATCACTGTGACAGGTCCTCTTTATGGAGAGATGTGGGGTCAATAAGACCCCACATCTCTCCTCCAGGCTTACAAGCATGAGATTGTGAAAAATAAATCACTGATCTCATGCCGACAGCCGCAATTGCGGCTTTGTTTACTTCCGGGTACCCGTGCGTGGTGTCATAACGTCGCGCCCAGGCCTCCGACGGTCATAGAGATGACTGGTATATGGTCACCAGTCAACTCTATGCTTCCCAGCCAGCGCTGGCCGATTCGTTCTCTGGGCCCCCGGGGGCACAGGAGAGCCCGGAGAAGCATGGCGGCGGGAGGGGGGGGACGTCCCATCCAGCTGCCTATAAGAACGATCAAGCGGTGGCACTGCCGCTTTGATGATTCTTATCTTGCAGAGAATCGGCGGCTGAAGACGGTGATATCTGAATGATGCCTGTAGCTGCAGACATCATTCAGATATCACTGCACAAAGTCGAAGACGTCATATGACGTCCTCGGTTATTAAGTGGTTAAAAAAGCATGAACTAGCACGCTGCTATGTTATGCTATTGAGTGCTATAAGGCTCCAAAACTAACTAAGCAGAACTTTCACACATATGCACACGCTCTAAATATAAGTAAATCATTTTTGGTCGGAACGTCACTTTTGTTACACAATCTGATGGGTAGCAGTAATCTGATAGAACACCTGCCACACTGACAGGCTCGTGGCAGAAAACTTTTGATTAACATAAAATTGCAGTGGGCAAATCCATTTAGTTCAATAGTGGCTTTCTAATGCACCCACTGCTCTGTGTTATCAATCACAGTAAAGGCGTACCTGATGGGGAACTACCGTATATATATATTTGAGTATAAGCCGACCCAAGTATAAGCCGAGGCCCTACTTTTACCACAAAAAAATGGGAAAACGTATTGACTCGGGTATAAGCCTAGGGTGATAATGCAGCAGCTACTGTAAGCGGAAAAAGAGGTTCAACAATGCCCATTTGAAGCTTCACTGTGCCCATTTGCAAACCTTACTTACTGTGCCCATTCTCACTGTGCCCATTGTAGCCTTACTGTGCCCATTGCAGCCTTACTGTGCCCATTCTCACTGTGTACCCATTGCAGCCTTACTGTGCCCATTGAAGCCTTACTGTGCCTATTCTCACACTGTGCCCATTGTAGCCTTACAGTGCCCATTCTCACTGTGCCCATTGCAGCCTCAGTGTACCTGTATTCTTGACTGGCTGCAGGCATCAATTTTTCAAAAGTCGCAGATTCCTCCTGGTTCCATTTGTTCCGTGATACCTGTCGGATTGCCGGCGTCCATTTTTTA
This sequence comes from Rana kukunoris, assembly GCA_029574335.1. NCBI lineage: Eukaryota > Metazoa > Chordata > Amphibia > Anura > Ranidae > Rana > Rana kukunoris. Next base: position 428,865,657 of record CM056049.1, read on the forward strand.
AAAGTCGCAGCTTCCTCCTGGTCCGTGATAGGCATTTGACACTGTGTTGTTCGGCTACCGCCTATCACGGAGGTCCTCTCATTCTCGGACTCAGTTTTCCAGCAGACACTGTGTTCAGTGTTCCGCCAATCACGGACCTTCTTTCATCCTCGAACAAGAGGACATTCATGATAGGCACAACACTGAACACAGTGTCTGCTGGGAAAGTCAGAGGATGAGAGGACCTCTGTCATAGGTGGGAGCGGAACACAAATACCTATCACGGACCAGGGGGAAGCCACGACTTTTAAAAAATGGACGCCCGCGACTCGACAGGTACACGGACTCGAGTATAAGCCGAGGGGGCTATTTTCAGCCCTAAAAAAGGGGCTGAAAATCTTGGCTTATACTGGAGTATATACGGTAGTCTCGGAAAAAAAAGTCACAGGGACAGATTTTCCAAATAGCGGTAGTAAAAACGACCTGGTGTACCTGTCTGTACCTCAGGGCCGATCCGCTCTATAGGCTCACTATGCAAGCCGCTTAGGGCCCCGCAAAGCTGCAGAGGGCCCCCCAAATTACTAGAGGCCCCGCCTGGTGAGAAGTCATTTTCGGCCCCTCACCCTCAACTCGCTGGCGCCGCATGGGAGTAGAGGTAAGAAGTCAGCACCCCCCGCTTCTCACATAATGTAAGATGTCATTTCCGACAGCAGAACACCCCCCTCTCAAATTTAAACTTTAATGTGACATGTCATTTTGCTTAGGGCCCCAGGGAGGTCAGGATCGGAACTGCTGTACCTTTACCAAAATTGGTGCAAGGCTTTAATGGATTAGGTGCAGACCATGTTAAAGAGGTCATACCTCCAGAAAGATGATGTTACCGTTTTACTGAATTCCACCGTTCATCTTGTCATCTCCCTCTGTTGTGAGTGGACAGAGAAGGAGAAGCAGACTGATTAGATCATTCTCTGACCACAATCCACCTGTCAGTATTTTCATAATCACCACATGTACAGTGCCTTAAAAAAGTATTCACACCCCTTGAAATTTTCCAAAGTTTTTCATGTTACAACCAAAAGCGTAAATGTATTTTATTGGGATTTTATGTGATAGCCCATAAGAAAGTGGCACATAATTGTGAAGTGGAAGGAAAATGATAAATGGTTTTCAACAGTTTACAAATAAATATGTGAAAATGTTGCCGTGCATTTGTATTCAGCCCCCCTGAGTCAATACTTTGTAGAACCACCTTTTGCTGCAATTACAGCTGCAAGTCTTTTTGGGTATTTCTCTACCAGCTTTGCACATCTACCAATTTTTGCCCAATTTTCTTTGCAAAATAACTCAAGCTCTGTCAGATTGGATGGAGAACATTTGCGAACAGCAATTTTCAAGTCTTGCCACAGATTCTCAATTGGATTTAGGTCTGGGCTTTGACTGGGCCATTCTAAGGCTGCGTATACACGATCAAATCTATCTGCTGGAAGCGGTCTGCCAGACCGTCCCAGCAGACAGATTCGATCGTGTGTACGGGCGAGCAGATGGATTTAGCCAGCCGACAGATTTTAAAGCATGCTTTAAAATCTATCGGCTAGGAACCCGTCCGCCCGACATGTCTGCTGGTTAGTACGCTAACCAGCAGACATATCTTCTCGCACATGCGTCGAATGGATTTGACGCATGCGCGGAAGTAATTTACTTACTGGTGTGCGGTGACGTGGCGGCATCAACGTCACCGCCACGTCACCGCGCTGTCTGCTGGCGGGGATTTTGGTTTGATCATGTGTACAGCGATCAAACCAAAACGGCCAGCAGACAGATTTGTTCAAATCTATTTGCTCGTGTGTACGGGCCTAACACATGAATATGCTTTGATCTAAAGTACCATTCCACTGGCTGTGTGTTTAGGGTTGTTGTCCTGCTGGAAGGTGAACCTCCACCCCAGTATTTTTGCAGACTCTAAAGCCGCGTACACACCACCAGTCCATCCGATGAGAACGGTCCAAAGGACCGTTTTCATCGATCAAGCGATGAAGCTGACTGATGGTCTGATGTGCCTACACACCATCAGTTAAAAAAACAATTGTGTTAGAACATGCTGAAAAACACAAACACAAACACAAAACACAAACACAACGACGTGCTGAAAAAATTAAGTTTAATGCTTCCAAGCATGTGTCGACTTGATTCTGAGCATGCATGGATTTTTAACCGATGGTCGTGCGTACTAACGATCGGTTTTGACCTATAGGTTAGGCGTCCATCGGTTTAATTTTAAAGCAAGTTCTATTTTTTTTGGACTAAAGGATAATTGACAGATGGCGCCTACACCAATCGGTTTGGACCGAAGAAACGGACCTTCAGTCCGTTTTCATCGGTTTTGATCGATCGTGTGTATGCTGCTTAACAGGTTTTCTTCTAAGATTGCCCGGGATTTGGTGCCATCCATCTTCCGATCAACTCTGACCAGCTTCCCTGTCCCCTGTCATGTTTCACGGTGAGGATGGTGTGTTCAGGGTGATGTGCAGTGTTAGTTTCCTGCCACACATGGTGTTTTGCTTTTAGGCCAAAAAGTTACATTTTGGTCTCATCTGACCAGAGCACCTTCCTACACATTTTCTGTGTCCCCCACATGGCTTCTCCCAAACTACAAATGGGACTTCTTATGGCTTTCTTTCAACAATGGCTTTCTTCTTGACACTCTTCCATAGTTGTCCTGTGGACATATTCTCCCACCTGAGCTGTGGATCTCTGCAGCTACTCTAGAGTTACCATGGGCCTCTTGGCTACTTCTCTGATTAAAAGAGAAGTATGCCTTTTTTTCCAGAATCATACTTATCAAGGTGGATGCAGCATCGGTCTGAAACTGCATCTGTCCCCTGCACCCCTGCACTGAGAACCAAGCAATCGAATACCGCTGATAGTTCTCACAGTTTCCTGAGCAGAGAGTTGCTGACTGTCAATCAGCAGCTCTCTTGTCCCCCCCCCCCACCATGCTCACTGGAACACTCAGCTGTCAGCCTCTGAGATGGGCAACAGGCACCTGGTGGATTCAGATTTTATTTGTCATGATATTGTGTTGCCTGGACTGCTTTCTGTGACGTCAGAAGAGAGCGGACACCTGACCCCCCCCCCCCCCCTTGTCTCATATGAGTCTGCCGCCCATCATTGCCTCGAGGGTCGCTGTAGCTGCTAGGGCCTTTTTAGGTGGTTGGTCGCTGTAGCGATCCTTTGAGTTATGACCGCATGTGTTGTTGTTTATACACGCGTGTTCAGTGTGATCTGTTTAAAATTGGCTTACGACTGTTGGCAGCCCTGCGAGGCTTTCATTTTAGTATGCAGAATCCTGTTGGACATGCTTGTCCTTTGTTTATGTGATTTTCTCTTTTTATTTGGTTTAATAAATACTGATTACACAAAAAAAAAAAAAAAAAAAAGGGAGAGCGGACTTCAGCACATTCTGTGCTGAAAACGGGTCACAGGAGTGCATAAAACATTTCACTAATGTGACCCATAGGAGAATCCCAGACAAACAAGCTTAGGCTTGACTTCTCCATTAATGCTCTCCTTACCTGGCCTGACAGTTTAGGTGGACGGCCATGTTTTGGTAGGTTTGCAGTTGTACCATACCCTTTCCATTCGGATTGAACAGTTCTCCATGAGATGTTCAAATCTTTGGATATTTTTTTCATATCCTAATCCTGCTTTAAACTTCTCCACAACTATATCCCTGACCTGTCTGATGTGCTCCTTGGCTTTTATGATCCTGTTTGTTCACTAAGGGTCCTTACACACGGAGCGGTCCGTTTTTCGGTCCGCTCCGTGTGTCCGTCAGCTCAGCGGGGGGTCTCCTGCTGAGCTGTCGGGCGGACGGGGCGGTCCCCGCACACTGTCCAGGGACCGCCCCGTCTCTCCTCCGCTCTCCCCTATGGGGAGTCGGATGGAAACGGACCGTCTGTCCGTTTGCATCCGATCCGTTTGCCCGGACGGAAGAAAAATAGGACATTCTTCCGTCCGCAAAAACGGATGCGGATCGAGCGGACGTTAGCGGATGCATCATCCGCTAACGGATCCGCTCCCATAGGGACCCATTACAAGTCCGTAAACGGACTTGTAATGAGCGGACCGTTCGTCCGCTAGTGTGAAAGGGCCCTAAGGTTCTCCAACAAACCTCTGAAAGGCTTCACGGAACAGCTGTATTTATACTGAGATTAAATTACACGCAGGTGGACTTTATTCCTAATTAGGTGACTTCTTAAGGCAATTGGTTCCACTAGATTTTAGTTAGGGGTATCAGAGTAAAGGGGGATGCATACAAATGCACGCCACAGTTTTCACATATTTATTTGTTAAAAAAAAATTAAAACACATTATACTTTTGCTTCCGTTTCACAATTATGTGGCACTTTGTGTTGGTCTATCATTTACATAAAATCCCAATAAAATACATTTATGTTTTTGGTTGTAACATGAAAAAAATTGGAAAATTTCAAGAGGTATGAATACCTTTTCAAGGCAATTGGATGCTGACAGCTCACGTGACTGTGGCATCCATCTTGGGTCAGGCAGAGTCTGTGTAAGGCCCCGTACACACAAGCAAATAGATTTGTTCAAATCGGTCGGACCGACCGATTTGAACAAATCTGTCTGCTGGCCGTTTTGGTTTGATCGCTGTACACGCGATCAAACCAAAATCCCTGCCGGCAGACAGCGCGCTGACGTGGCGGTGACTTTGACGCCGCCACGTCACCATACCAGGAAGTGAATTACTTCCACGCATGCGTCAAATCCATTTGACGCATGTGCGAGAAGATATGTCTGCTGGTAAGGATACTAACCAGCAGACATGTCGGGCGGACAGATTCCCAGCCGACAGATTTTAAAGCATGCTTTAAAATCTGTCGGCTGGCCAAATCCGTTTGCTCGCCCATACACACGATCGAATCTGTCTGCTGGGACGGTCTGGCAGACCGTTTCCAGCAGATAGATTTGATCGTGTGTACGCGGCCTAAGACAATTGCTCCTGAGTTTGGCCCGTGTTTAGCAAAATAGGTAAATAGGTATCCCTGGCATTTGGGCCTGTTGTTAGCAATATTGTGTCTGCAACAGGTGGCCAATATATCCTTAATGTAGAGTTGCCCATTGCCTGTAACAGAAGATTAATAGCACCAGTCTGCCAGTCTGTTCATAGTGTCAGAGAGTGTATCTGGTGTCTCATAAATAAATAAAACAATAGTTAATTTGTATGTGAAATATTTCACACGGTCCAGAGAACAACAAGTGAACATTAGCATTTAACAGTGAAAACAAAAGGCTGCCTTGCAGTGCATTAAGGATTAATTGTAACTTCGTTAATTATGCATGCATCTGTTTGTAACACTGTACTCTGAAGAAATGTGAGTTACTGACAAGCAGTGTTCAGTTAAATGGTTTAAACATATAAATGAACAATAATATGCAATGTATACAAAACTTATATGGAAAAATAGATTCAGGTTGCCCGCTACTATGGGTTCAAAGCAAATCCTGCAGGTCAAGATTTGCGGTTCCAGTGAAATTATGTGCATTTTTATTGTTATTCCAACTACAGCGAACTACTGCCCAGTTTATATCTGCCAGTCAAAACAAACCTACTACTGTCTGATGAAAAGGCATGGGAGTGCTGTTGCTAAATGCAAGTCAAGTTAACTGTTGCTTTGAAAACTGTACTGTTCTGTAATTCCACATATAGCTCTAAGGCCGCGTACACACGACCAAGCTTCTCGGCAGAATCCAGCGAGAAGCTCGCTGGGATCCATATTCTGCCGAGAAGCTCGATCGTGTGTACGTTTTCGCCGAGCAAACTGTCGAGCGAGGCGTCGAGCCAAAATAGAGAGCAGGTTCTCTATTTCCTCGACGGGCCATCGGGACTAATGGCTCGACGCCTTTTTCGACAGCCTGGTCGACGGACTCGACGGCCGGCCGAGAACCTCGTCGGGCGGAACGATGGGTTTAGCCCGACGAGGTTCTCGGACGTGTGTACGCGGCCTAAAGTGTTTCTAAACAATCAGCTTGTAAAACAACCCATTCATTTTAAAACAGAAATGAAAAGCAAAACATTTTTGTATAGATATAAAAAAAAATCTATTGTTTTATAAGTGATCACATTCCCTCTGTTCTCAGATGCATAAGAGCTGGGGGAGGAGAAGCAGCAGCACACTGAGCTTTCCAGTGAATGGCTGTGCAGTGGGGGCATGTCAGGACAAGTCTGATCATTGGATGGGAGTACACTGAGTTCCCAGCATAGCTAGAGAACTGACCATGGTGTGCTCTCCCGCTTAGCAAGGCCAGTTTGTAATAGGAAAGCAAGGGGTCTAGCAGGAGCACCAGAGATTTCACATAAGGGAAGCAATACAAAGAAAAATATATACTGTTTGGGAAAATCACAAAATCTTCAGGCTAACATCATGTGAAAAGAGATTATAGCATTTGTGGTAAAGGATTTGTGCAAAATGCACCTCCTGAGTAGACAAAAATCCTTGCACCGACCCTGTACAGCTTCAACTACGCATTGAGAAATACATTTTCTAAACACATCCTGGGTGGCATACAAAATGTGAGGGTGTAAAAGCACACCAGAAGTTAGTTTGTAATCACTTTACAGTTTTACATAGAGTAGTGATGTATAGTTATATTTATTTGCATTACATTTGTACCTTTTTATCACTTTCGGGTTCAGTGGCCAGTCATGCTTCTTATAGCACATGCTGAAGTTCTTTCACATTTCACAGTAATTGTACAGATATTCCACTAGAGGGCAATGCTGCATGCGATTTCTGATCTTAAAGAATCACAAAAAAAAAAAACATAGCTATGGATGCAAGCATTCAAATACCACAATAAAGCCAAACATTGTAGATGTTTTTGCATGTCTTAAGGCTCATAATAATCGGCGTTGTTTTTCTGCATTTGGAGAGCACAAGCTATTGATTTCAAATGAGTAGTACACGTGGTAGGTCAGAGGCTGCTTTGCATTGTGCTGTATTTCTTTGAACAGAGCATGCACTATAACTGAACTGCAGCCGAAACAGGTCAAATACAGTGTGCGGAGACCGCCCTGTCATCCGCCGGTTCAGCAGGGATCAATGGATCGATCCCCGCTGAGCATACTGAGGTTTACGGGGCGGATCATTACTGATCTGCCCCGTGTGAAAGGGGCCTTAGAGACCGACTCTGGGAAAACTTTGAATTATCCCTTGCAGTTGAACTAAGTCCACACTGCAAGGGTTAATTGCTTGTTTTGTCTATGGGAGAGAAGAAACACTTTTACTTACCTGATCCTCCACCCCCTCAGCAGATGGTGCTCCCCCACTGTTCCTTGGCGTCAAAACTTCCCATGCAGGGCTATTGACCCTGGTTTTGTCGTGATGATGTCAGGATCCTAGACTGCTGGATCACATGAGAAGAAAAGGCTGCAGAGACCATAGATGGTGCAAATTTATTTTCAGCAACCAGGGGTTGCCAGGAAAGAAATTTACAAATTTACACAAATCCCCCGTCAACGCAGATAGTGTTGACATGGGAATCCCTCCTGCCGAGCAATTGTCTTCCCCCGGCGGGGGGCTTGGCAGAAGACAGTGATTATTGCTAGCGGCTATAGCTAGCGGCTATTACGTCACTCACAAGCGAATCCGGCAGACTGGTTGTACCCAAGTTGATCGATTATTCAACTTGGTACATTCAGCCTGCCCATTTTTGGTTTGAATCTTGCCCGGTTTATGCTAAACCAGCCGAGATTTGAACCGTGTATGCAGGGCCGCCATCAGGAATTTTGGGGCCCCTTACACAGCTTCAGGCATGGGCCCCCTGGAGCAGAGAACCCTGGGGGGGGGGTGCTGCCGCATGAAATTGCCGCGAATTAAGAAGCGGGGGGGGCCTTTACAAAAATAAATAAATAAAGACAAATATATATAAAATGGGGGGGGTTGTCATCTGGGGATCTCCGGGCCCCTGGTGGGGGCCTCCAGACCCCTAAAAAAAATGGACCTTTAATAAAAAAATTGAATAAAAATATATTTTAAAAAAATATATATTTTTTATAAAAAAAATAAATTAAAAAAAGGGGGGTTGCCAAACGGGGCCCCGGGGGGCCTCCGGGCCCCTGTGGACCTCCGGACCTCTAAAAAATAATAAAAGGAAAAAAATTAGCCCCTTAATAAAAAAATAAAAATAAATATTTTATATAGAAAAAAAAAAAAAAGAGGGGTTCCCATCCGGGCCCCTGGGGACCCTCGGGCCCCTTACAGGTGTACTGCCTGTACCCCCCTGATGGCGGGCCTGCGTGTATGGACAGCCTTAATTTTCTTTTTTGTTCCCCCTGGACCTAAACAAGCAATTAACCTCTGCAGTGAAGGTGCAGCCCAACTGCAAGGGATCATTTTGTAGTTATCTGGATTTGGGCTTTAAATGCAGTTATTTTCTGTAAATCCTCTTCTTTGCTTATTGCAATTTTTGACTATACTGTTGTAAGTTTCTTTTCCTTTCTAGTTGAGGAAGAAAATATTTATTTTGATCACTTCAAAATACCAAGATCTACTGCATCATATTATTTGCTTAAAGTTTCTGCAAGCAGTAATGATAGTCATGCATGTAAAGTATTTGGTGAGTCCAAATATCTGATGGAGTGATTGTCTCTGATCCATTCAGGCAAAGCATGGAGGTCTCAGGAAAAGAGATCACTATTATAACAGTTGGATTCCAAATATGCCAGGTGTTGGAACACTAATGCCCTGTACACACGATCGCTTCATCCGATGAAAACGGTCTGATGGATTTTTCCATCAGTTATCCGATGAAGCTGACTTTCATCAGTCGTGCCTACACACCATCAGTTTAAAAACCGATCGTGTCAGTACGCGGTGACGTAAAACACAACAACGTGCTGAGAAAAAGTTCAATGCTTCTGAGCATGCGTCGACTTGATTCTGAGCATGCGTGGATTTTTAACGGATGGACGTGCCCACAGACGATCGTTTTTTTCTATCGGTTTATTAACCATCAGATAATTTTAAATCAAGTTCCTATTTTTTTCACCGACGGATAAAAAACCGATGGGGCCCACAGACGATCAGATCGCAGAAATTCCGACAGCAAAAGTCCGATGGAGCGTACACATGGTCGGAATTTCCGTTTAAAAGCTCACATTGGACTTTTGCTGTCGGAATTTCTGATCGTGTGTACGGGCCATAATAGTCGGAGTGATTTCCTGCCTTCTGTTAAAACATACTCAAGTTCCAGTCAGCAGAATCTCAGTGCTGGGGTGTGTGTTCAAGTACATACAAATCTATTTAGTAAAGTGATGTGTAAATTGTTGGCACTGTAAATACTGTATAATAATCATAACAATTTATTATTGCACCCACTGACACCAACAGTTTCAGTTTTTTTCTTTTACTGACACCGATACAGGTCTTATTTTATCCCACTGACACCAATGATTTGCCCTTATTTTTAAATATTACTGACAGCAAGGATTGGAACTTATTTTATTCCACTGACACCAATGATTAGCATTTATAGCAAACAGAAAAAACAAAAGTGTCCACAGATTCCAGGAGGCACTAGACTTTTAAGGCCGCGTACACACGAGGGGATATGTCCGCTGAAAACGGTCCGATGGACCGTTTCAGCAGACATCTCCGCTCGTGTGTATGGGCTAGCGGACAGATTTCTCCACCCGACAGATTTCAAAGCAAGCTTTGAAATCTATCCGGTGGGAATCTGTCCGCCCGACATGTCTGCTGGTTAGTACACTTACCAGCAGACATGTCGGCTCCCACCACCGCCGCGCCGCTGCCGAATGGATTCGGCGCATGCGCGGAAGTGTTTTACTTCCTGGTGCGGTGACGTGGCGGTGACGCGGCGGCGTCAACGTCACCGCCGCGTCACCACTACGTCACCGCGCCGTCCGGCGGCGGGGAATTTGATCCGATGGTGTGTACACGCCATCGGATCAAACTCCCGATCGGACATATCCGATGGAAATAGTCCGCGGACCGTTTTCATCGGATATATCCGATCGTGTGTATGGGGCCCTACGCCTTGTACACACGATCGGACCTTTGTCCGACCAAAATCACATAGGAATTCCATCGGAGTAAAAGAGAACATGTTCTCTATCTAAACTCCGATGGAATTCATCGGAATTTCCAATGCAATTACTTTGATGGGACATACACACAGTCGGAATTTCCGATGGAAAAAGTCTGTCTGACTTTTTCCACTGGAAATTCCGATCGTGTGTACAGGGCTTAAAGGAGTTGTAAAGGAAAAAAAAAATGCCTAAAATTAATGGCCCAGATTCATAAAGCAATTACGCCTGTCTAACTGGTGTTAGACAGGAGTAATTTCAAATTTCGCGCGCCGTATCACTAGTTTGAATCCTCAAACCATGATACGGCGGCTTCGGGCTTCGATCCGAGAGGCTTACGTCTTCGTAAGCCTTCGGATCTACGCTGCGATATTTTTGCGGCCGCTGGGAGGATTTCGCGTTGTTTTCATGCGTCGGGATATGCAAATGTGTTTTTACGGCGATCCACGAAGATACGAGCGGTCTTCGCAATCGCTTACGTCTGTTTTTTTTTACGTACTGTTAGACCAGCTTTTTGCTGGTCTAACGGTGCGTAGCCCATGTTAAGTATGGGCGTCGTTCCCGCATCGAATTTAAATTTTTTTTTTTGCGTAACTCGTTCGGGAATAGAAATGTCCGTAAACGACGCTACTCAAACAACGAATGACGTAACGACGTGATTTCGCGCAATGCACGGCGGGAAATTTGTGAACGGAGCATGCGCAGTTCGATCGCCGCAGGAACGCGCCTATTTTAAATCCTTCACGCCCCCTACTCGTCTAGATGGATTGCGACGGGAGAAATACACTACGCCGCCGTCGTTTACTGGACAAAATCTACCTGGATTCCACGTAGAGCCAGGTAAAAAACGGCGGCGTAGTGTATTTCTGATACGCTACGAGAATCCAATTCTCTCTGAATCTGGGCCAATGTCTGCAAGGTAGACAGACAGAATAGTGTAATTATTCTGTTAAAAAACGAGTAAATACCTATTAAATTCCTTCATCTATATCACCACCGGCGTTCTAGTTTCTGTTCTCTCATTCACTTCCTGGTTTGTGGCGCTCGTTCATGTAAGAACTACATTTCCCAGTATGCATTGCGGCACGCCCAGTAATTCACACCTCCTTGAAGTCTCTAAGGCCTCGTACACACGATCGGACATATCCGATGAAAACGGTCCGCGGACCATTTCCATCGGATATGTCCGATCGGGAGTTTGATCCGATGGCGTGTACACACCATCGGATCAAATTCCCCGCCGCCGGACGGTGCGGTGACGCGGCGGTGACGTTGACGCCGCCACGTCACCGCCACGTCACCGCACCAGGAAGTTAAACACTTCCGCGCATGCGCCGAATCCATTTGGCGGCGGCGGTGGGGGACGACATGTCTGCTGGTAAGTGTACTAACCAGCAGACATGTCGGGCGGACAGATTCCACCGGATGGATTTCAAAGCATGCTTTGAAATCTGTCGGGTGGAGAAATCTGTCCGCTAGCCCATACACACGAGCGGAGATGTCTGCTGAAACGGTCCATCGGACCGTTTTCAGCGAACATATCCCCTCGTGTGTACGAGGCCTCACACGTAGAGAGCGTGTAGACAACTACAGATGTAGTTCCCAGGAGGGGGCGAGCACTGACCACCGCAGTAAAGCCTCCCTTCACGATGGTGAGTAACAATCAGACAAGCAGGAAGTGAACAGAGAAGAGAAGAAATAGAGCAACTTCTGAGCAAAAACAAACAATGAGGAAGTGAAAAGAGGCAAAAAATGTTTCCTTTATATCCACTTTAAGCCCCGTTCACACGGTCGGACCTTTGTCCAATCAAAATCACATCAGAATGGAATTACTTCGATGGGACATACACACGGTCGGAATTTCCAATGGAAAAAGTCCGTCTGACTTTTTCCATCGGAAATTCCGATCGTGTGTACAGGGCTTAAGCGTCTGAAAATAACAATCTCAATTGACTGTCCATCCAAGTTTCTGATATTCCCACAAAGATAGATCAGATAGAGTGAAGTTGAGTGGAAGTGCTTTTGAAGGACCACCAGAGGAAGGAGCTTAATTAAAGCAATTTATGCCAATCATTTTATATGTGAGGCATAATTATTTGGTGAGTGAGACTCACACTGGGAGTGGTGAAGCACTTTTGTAGTGTGACGTTTACATTTACTAGTTTCATCTGCACAATTTTGATCTGGAGAACACTGTGGACCTGTTATATAAACATCATGTTGTAATTTTCGGACACTAATTAATAGTAGCTAGCGCCTCCTGGAATCTTTTGGACTTCCTGTTTGATATATTTACTTTACCGTTAAGGAGGCTGCAGCCTATTTTTTACTTTACTTTTTCTTATTTTGTATTATTGTTTGGTTATGGTTATGTATACACATATATGTATTAGGTGGTTTTATGATATTTCCCCCAAAGAATGGGCTTAAATGGGGTTAAAAGGGTTTGTTTGTTATTTTCTAAATAGGTTCCTTAAACTAGTGTATTGTTGGTTCATTGTCCTTTTCCTTTGATTTCCCTTCTAAATGTTTTTTTTCTTTGTCTGAATTTCTCACTTCCTCTTTCTCCTCAGTAAGCTTGCCCCCATCACCCGAGCCATTCTGGCTGGGGGTTAGTCAGCCAGAACAGCTTACTGAGGAGGAACAGGAAGTGAGAATATCAAACAAAGAAAAGAAAATTTAGAAGGGAAATGGAAGGAAAAGGTAAGTGAACCAACAATGCACTAGCTTAAAGGATCCTATTTAGGAAATAAAAAAACTAACCTTCACAACCACTTTAAGGGGCGTGGAAATCATTAGCATTAATTTTATCCTGCTATTGTAAATGCTAGGGGTTGTTTTGGGCCATTGACACCAACAATGGGGTTTATTTTATCCCGCTGACTCTAATGATGGGTTTGTTTTGTTTTATCCCGCTGACCCCGATGATTAGTGTTATTTTTTTATCCCACTAACACAAACTATGGGGCTTGGTTTACTTGCACTGACACCTACATGAGGGTTATTTTTTTTCCCCAATGACACCAACAATGTGACCTTTTTTCTTTACCTACGGTGTATCTTCTGGTAATTTTTTTGTTGAAAACATAGCAAAGCAAATGGCAAGGTATCACATTATAAGCTTTACATTTTGAAGTTGTGTCCATTTCATTGGCCAGACCCCCACACATGGAGCATTTTTCTTTTTGTCAACTATGCACTTTGTCAACTATCACATGTTTGGCTACCTGCATTTTCTGTGTATATAAAATGGTTCCCATAGACATTACATGATGATCTCCTGCTATGGCTGGATCGAGAGTTGATCTGACAACTTTGGTGCCCTGTGAACACCATTAACTGAAGCTTTTCAGAGGGAGAAACAATCAGATATGGAAATTGTTACCCCATTATATTTGTGTTTTCTTTGATAAGCACGTGAAAAAGCTGTCTACAACTTGTCTTACCATCATTCATATTTGAGGGTAGTTTGATCATGCCTGTAAATTCCAACTTCCATTGCTGGGGTGGAAGATAGACCCCCATGACCAATGGGTGATGAAACGTCTGCTCATTACTTTATTGCAGTGGTTCTCAACCTCAGTCCTCAAGTACCCCCAACAGGCCTTGTCTGCAGGTTTTCCTTTATCTTGCACAGGTACTTTAAATCAATGGCTTGGTATTTTGGACACCTATTTTATCTAAGAGAAATTCCCAAAACATGGCTTGTTGGGGTACTTGAAGACTGAGGTTGAGAACCACAGCTTTACTGCACCAGAACTTGACTCTTGAGGGGAAAGGGGGCGAGCAGAAGTGTCAGGACGCCCACTAACACACAGCTCCTTTCTCTATCTGCAAAGTAGAGAGTGTCCTGACTTGCCTGCTCGCCCCCCCCCCCCCCCAAGAGGCTTTCTACACACCAGGGAGAAAGCCTCACATTACTGTGTGGAGTTACAGTCAGTAGAACAGGAAGTGAGGATTTCTCAGAAGAAATAAGGACATTTAAAAGCAAACTGGAAGGATGAGGTAAGTGAAGGAGGACTGCGCTAAGGTAAAGGAAGCTATTTAGAGAAAACATTTTTTACCTTTACAACCCCTTTAAGAGTTTTTAACAATGTTTTATTGGCTGGCTGGGACCAAAGTTCTCACTACTGAATTCCATCAAACTGCGTTTGTCATTAATGTCAGAAATACTGTGCAAGACGCAGCAAGAGGCATTTTCAAAACATAGTATTGCTAGAAATATCACCACAAATGTTGCAATAAAATAAGCATTTCACATAACGCATACACAGTTCAGAGAACACATCTGATTGTTGATGTATATGGATGGACTTTGTTTCCCGAAGAAATAAAAGAGCTACAGGTGGGAATTATCGTAACTCCTTGTTTCAACAATGCCATAATTTGCAATACATTGGGGCAGGCGTCAGAAAGAAGCTAATCTTGCGCTAATTTGCATGTAAACAGAAAACACCCAGATTGCTATTGTCAGTGTGTTGCTTACATCCTGGTATAAACAGCTAGCCTAGAACTATATGGGGCATTTTGTTGCAGTACTAAAATCACATTCAATAAACTACTTTTAATGTAAGCTGCTATACGGGAGATTTTTTGTATCACACAACATGTACTAAATGTACAGCATATATTTGTTGAGATACTGTATATCCAACCCACTGAAATTTTATGGGAAAACTCTCTGGGCACCTGTCTGCTATCAAACATATAATGTATGATGCACTTCAAAACCTTTATTATAGAATTTTTAAGCACATTATTTTTTCTGCAAGCTGCTCATTCTCATCCCACATCTCATGTGAAAAAAAGAGGTGGGCTGTGAGATGGAATGACTCGACCCACAGTTTAGGGTTTGACTTAGGCAGGCCATACATGGTTCAAATCTCGGGCAGTTCAGCAGGAACCAACCAAGATTGGAACTGTGTATGGGCAGGCTGAATATACCTTCTTTTATCTATAGATAATAGATATCATCTATTATTGCTATAGCCGCTAGCAATACTCTTCCCCTGCCTTCCCCCACCAGAAGAAGACAATGGCCTGGTATAAGGGATTCCCACATCAACACTGTCTGTGTTTATGGGGGAACCAAGCAAATTTATTTCCTGCTACCCCTGGTTGCAGGTAAAAAATGTGCTCCACGGACTGCTGCAGTGAAACCGCAGCTGGATATGTGTGAACTGAGCCTCAGACTGTGTTCACCTTGCCGCCGAGCGTACGCAGATTTGCATCCTTGGCTTTCGGGGGTCATACCGGGGTGATGCCCGCAGCTGCAGGCATCATCCCAGTACCAATATTTAGAGCAGGCGATCGGCTTTCCGGTGATAACAACCGATGCGGCTAAAAGCTGCTCGGTTGTTATCCCGGAGGAGCGGGAAGGGACAACCCCCCTCCGCCGCTCTAACCGGGCCTCCCGTTCCACCGGGAGACCCGATCCACAATGCGACTCTTCCGGCTCCTAGCCATAGACTGGAACGAAGCCGTAAAAGGCTTTGTTCCAATCTCCTGACTTAAGCACAGAAACAACGTCACTTCTGGTTTACAAGCTTGCCAATGGCGCTAGATTAAAAAAAATATACAGTATTCAAAATTACAGTTTTTCCCGATCTCTCCATAAAGAGTACCTGTCAACACCTATCACTCTCAAGGGATGTTTACATTCCGTGTGACAACCATAAAAGTGATAACATTTTTTTTTCAAGCAACTAAACGCTAAACTTAGACAGTTTATTTGGAATAAAAAAAAAACAAGGGTCGCCTTTTTTTTATTCTTACCTCCATTACAGCTCATGGTGGTATGAACTTACCAGATATCAGGAATTACCATTATGCTGCCATCCTGGATCAGATGAAATATTGGTTCTCCCCCCCAGAAAGACAAACTATGGTTGAACGAGATTCCACCAAGAATTCTGACTTGTACACCTTGACGTTAGCTAATATTGTACTCCCAAAAGTAGTCATTCCCAATCTACTGAGTATTAAGGCCACATTATTTGCATGGAAACACATACTTTCCAAATCAAGACATTTACCTCCCCACAGAAATGATTAACTACTGTAAAATCCGAATGTCAGTAGACGATTGGATCAAACAGGGATATTCTCTTTACGTTAACCTTCCCCTGAATTATAAAAATGTCACTATGTGCAAGCTGGGAAGGTGTAAGCGTTTGAGGGATTTCAACCCGGAAAATACGTTA
Source organism: Rana kukunoris (assembly GCA_029574335.1). NCBI lineage: Eukaryota > Metazoa > Chordata > Amphibia > Anura > Ranidae > Rana > Rana kukunoris. Next base: position 428,881,968 of record CM056049.1, read on the forward strand.
GAGATACCATCGATAATCTGGGATTATTTATCCCAACAGAGGGATTACGTTAAAAAAGGTATTTCATATCTCTACGACATACTTTCATCCCAACCAATTGAGAAAAATACTCATATGATAAAATAAGAGAAAAATGTAAACGTATCCTTTTCTTGGGATCAATGGAAAAAATCATTCCAAACAATTAAAAATGCATCTTCATGCATCGAACACTGGGATAACGCCCAAAAAATTACTAATAGATGGTATTTAACCAATTACAGCAGTGGTTCTCAACCTGGGGGTCAGGACCCCCTTGGGGGTCAAATGATGATTTGCCAGGGGTCACCATATCCTGGGCTGTTCCTGAAGCCCACACCTCTCTTTTGCAGCCACCCAGAAGGGCTGTCCCTGGAGCGCACGGCCGCCCACTCAGCCTCTTTGCAGCCGTCCATTCAGTTCACGATATGGCTGGGGGGGGAGCAGAGACTAGAGGTCAGCTGACTGGTGAGAAATGTGAAGTGGGAGGGGCTGGAGGAGACCCTATCTCATGATTTTGGTAGAGGTGTCACTGCTACGAGACACCACAAAGTCAGAGACATAGTGAGTAACACTACCTGTGATTATAGTTCCCATTAAAAGTCCCCACTACAGTTCTCAGATCAGCAAATGATCAAGAGCACCTATGTTGGCTGATCAGAACTCTCCCACCAGCACAGCCACTCATCCCAACTCACCAGCACTGCCACTCATTTCACTTCCAAGGAGTAAGGGAAGGAATAAAAATAGAGAATACGTGGAAAGGAAAGGAAAAGAGGGGGAATAACACATAAAAAGGGAGAGAGAGATTAAGAGAAAGGGCAAGAAAGACTGCTAGATTGAGTTATGGGGGGAAGGAGAAATAAGGATAGAGAGATAAAAGGGAAAGAAAGGAGAACAGAGTGGTACAAAATGTACCATAAGGGAATTTTAATACTTCACAAATGTAAGGGTTAGGGGCGCAAATTACTTGTTTTGCCTTGGGTGCTGACAACCTATGAAAATTTTTACTGTTAGGGGTCCCCACAACTTGAGAAATTTTGTCAAGGGGTCACGGCACTAGAAAGGTTGAAAACCACTGCCCTACAGGCTATCTAAAATTTACCCTACAATGTCCGACATTTGTTGGAGGTGCAAAGAGCAAACAGGGAACCTCCTACACACGTTTTGGAGTTGCAAATCATTGAGAAGCTTTTGGAACTCAATATCATCCTTCATACCAGATCTCACAGGTAACCTTCTTGCGCTTACACCTGCCTCAGCATTACTGGGTATTGATCTTGAGATATACTCTACCATTTATAGAACTGTTGTGACCCATATATTGATAGCCTCGAGACTAGCTGTTGCTAAACTATGGAAATCCACAGATTCACCTAATATTACCACGGTCATAAATAGATTGAATATCCAAACACAATTTGAGCTGATGCTAGCTTACAAAAACCATACAATCCCCTCTTTTAGGAGTAGATGGAAAACATGGTTAACCCATCATAGAGCCTCCGCCTATTTAAGAGATTGCAATATTTAATTCTCGCTTGATTGTTTGAAAACATTTATGCTTAGTATTAAGCGGTATGCAGGTGTAGTACCATGACTATTCTATTAGTTCTTAGTGGTTCTGTTTTTGTTTATTTTTACTTTTATCTTTTATTTATTTATTTATTTATTTATATTGTTACTTCTTGCTTAGTACAGGCTGTACTATTGTTTATCGTGATGTCCTACAGTTAGAACCCAGATGGGGTAGGCTGGTCTAGGTCATCAAGGCCCGTACCATGTCTACAAGAAAGGCCTTTACTGTTCTTTTTATGTCTTTGCTGTTTTATTTGTAATACAACTCTGCCCTTTATGCATTTGTTATGCGACTGTACTATCTTATTCGATATAATAAAAATGTATAGTTAAAAAAAAAAAAAGTGATAACATTTTTTTTTTAAAACACAATTTAATAATAAAACATTTTTAAAGCTCCCCTGTCCCTGCGAGCTTGCGCAGCAAAGAAAACGCATACGGAAGTCGCGCCCACATATGTAAACGGTTTTCAAATCACACATGTGAGTTATTGCTGCGATCGTCAGAGCAATAATTCTAGTCCTAGACCTCCTCTGTAACTCTAATCTGATAACCGTAAAAAAAAAATAAAAAAAAATGTAAGCGCCGCCTATGGAGATTTTTAGGTACCGTTGTTTGTCGCTATTCCACGAGTGTGTGCAATTATAAAGCGTGACATGTTTGGTATCTATTTACTTGCCGTAACATCATCTTTCACATTATACAGAAAAATTGGGCTAATGTTACCGTTTCGTATTTTTTTTTTTTAAAGTTGCGTTTAAAACACTGCTGCACAAATACTGTGTGACATAAAATATTGCAACAATCGCCGTTTTATTCTCTAGATTCTCTGCAAATAATATATATATATATATATATATATATATATATATATATATATATATATATATATATATATATATATAATATTTGGGCGTTCTAAGTAATTTTCTAGCAAAAAATATGGATTTTAACTTGTAAACATCAAATATCAGAAATAGGCTTAGTCATGAAAGGGTTACTGCATTTCCCAGCTTGGCATTATATCAAGTATGTCAGAGAAACCCAATTAAACATATAATTGTCTTACAAATCAATCAGGCCCATTCATATCTCTGCACTGCAGGGGGAATACATCTGATATAAATATTACTTTGTTGTGTATTTTTGGGAATGTAAAAATGAATGGCAGAGCGGTAATACCGATAAATATGCACAACTACAGGTAGTAAGCTTTTACTGTGTTTTAAAACCATATCAGAGTATTTTCTACAAACAATGATATATAAAACTTGAGCCAATGAAACATCTATTGTGCAAACTAACCAAATCACAAGCTCAATGTGCATTAAAACCAAATAAAGCTACATGAATTTTCACAACTGTGGATCCGGACATAAAGTCTAACTCCAGGTTCCTTACAAAGTTCATTTGAACCAAGCAGGTCCAAACAAAGTCAAAAAGGCCCCGGAGAGAGGCTTTAAAACTGCATATAGTCCATGTTCCAGATTAACACCCACTGAAGCTGGCCACAAGTACTTGTAATTAAGAGCTGATTAGACTTCAAATAGGATAGCTACAAAGCTCCACTTGTTAGTTGTGGGTACAGATTACAAAGATGCTGTGGCTTAGGCTATGGGTTTTGCTTTGTCTTTTTGTTTCAGTGACAATGGATTCTGAAATGGAACACAGAGAACTCATGCTTTTAAGAAACTTGGGTTTGCCATTCAGGCCAAAGCCTGTCTCCCCCCCTCCTGTACCCTCTATATTATGGAAGCTCTTCAATCAGAGGATGGGCCCCTCCGCCGCAAAAAAAGATGCTAATTTGTGTTTTGTGGAGGACTTTAATGTCCCTGGTAGCATCATCCGGGCATTTCCTGACCAAGGTAAGTGTAGGATTTAAGGGTTTGGACATGCATTAGGGCTGGTTTAGTAAAGGAGAGCATGCTGTTTTTCTAGAAAAGCTGAATATCTCAGACATTTAAATAAGTCTGCACAGGTCAATCTAGTTTATGAACATGCACTTTGCAACGTCTCTATTGTATTAGATCTTCATTCTGGCTGTTCCATGTGCAGATATTGGGGTCCATGCACACCGGGTGTAAAAAAAAAAAAAAAAAAAAAAAAAGTTTTTGGAAGCAGTTGAGTGTTCAATGTGTCCATGCACATTAGGGTATTTAGAGGCAGAAAAAAACACATGTGCGCTTAAAGAATTTTTAGACAGAATTTTTCTATCAAGCTTGTGGGAGCGTTAATTATTTATTTGTGTATTTTACAGTATATGAAAGGGGGAGAGGAGGAAATGCTTGCAAAAAAGCAGTTTAGGAGTGTTTATCAGGTGGGAGTGGGTTTTTTATTTATTTTTTAATTTATTTTTTACTTCTCCTTGGGAAACCGCTCCTCAAACTGTACAAACGCATGTAAATGCTAATGACCGCTTAAAGAAAATGTTAATGTGCATGGAGCCCTAAAAGCTAAAATGTGGCACTTAGGAACGCTTGGTGGTTTTGAAGTGTACGTGGCCTATTGTGAAAAATGAGGTGTGTGTGTGTGTGTGTGTGTGTGTGTGTGTATGTGTATATTTTAGAAAAGGGTTAGTGTGTGTGTGTGTGTGTGTGTGTGTGTTGTGGTGTTTTATTTTTTTTTCCCCATATGTGTCCTATTGGAGAGATTTCCCTTCCCTTTCTGTCCCGTAGCCAAACAAGAAGTGAGAGGAAATCCCCCCCCCCCCTCTTTTTTTTGTGTGAGAATAGCTAGTTGTTTCCAGAACTAGTGTAATCATTGGAAGAATTCCCCCCTCTTTTAGATCCCTTTCACACTAAAGTGCCGCAAAAACTGAGGTGCTAGTGGTGTGCGTTCCTCCCCTTTAACCCCCCCCTTTTTTTTTTTTTTCTCCTTTGTCATGTGGCAATGTGACTTCGAAAGAGAGCCATTTGCTGTGCTTTTTAGACATTTTGGAAGCGCTGCCCGTTAATTTTAGGGGTGTTTTTTAAGGTACTTTTTTTTTTTTTTTTTTGCCCTGCAAGCTCAGCACCCCAGTGTTAAAAAGGCAGTTTTCATGCATTAATAAAACGTATTTTTTATTTTTTTTTCAAAAGCGCCTGAAAACCGACCTCAGTGTAAAAGGGGTCTTGCTGCTCTGGGGTCAACCCAAAATGTTGTGATTTACCATCAGTGATGGCAACAAATATGACATAGAGGGTGAATCTCCCCAAATGAGGGCACTAACCGCAATAAAGGCCACTGTTCTAATCAATTTCCACTCTAAACAACTAAAGTAACGTGTTTGCCTTTTTAGTTATACTTTTTCATTTATGGAACACAGATTATAATTTTGGCCTAAAATTAATGTCTTCAAGGTAGACAGACAGAATAGTGTAATGATTCTGTTAAACAAGTAAATGCCTATTAAATTCCTTCATCTATATCTCCTCTGGCGTTCTAGTTTCTGTTCTCTCATTCACTTCCTGGTTTGCGGTGCTCGTTCATGCAAGAACTATATTTCCCAGTATGCATTGCAGCACGCCCAGTAATTCGCACCTCCTTGAAGTCTCTTAACACGTAAAGAGTGTCCTGCCGCACAGATATAATTCCCAGGAGGGGGCGAGCATGTTACTGACCACCGCAGTAAAGTCTCCCTTCACAGTGGTGAGTAATAATCGGACAAGCAGGAAGTGAACCGCGAAGAAATAGAGCAACTTCTGAGCAAAAACAAACAATGAGGAAGTGAAAAGAGGAATGTCTGCTGATAAAGAATGCTTATTATGAAAAAAAATGTTTTCCTTTACAACCCCTTTAAACATCATTCCTCTGCTGCTTTACACTGGCCTTCTTATTAGGAATGGTAAAACCCAACTCCTGTTAAAATGTTCAGTAATTTTAACATCCAAATTTATTATTACTGGTACAGTAAAACCTTGGTTTGGGAGTAACTTGATTTGAAAGAGTTTTGCAAGACAAGCAAATTTTGACTTGATATACAAGCGATGTCTTCATATACAAATCGGGTCATGTCACAACTTAGTATAAAAGAGGAGAGGCGCCTCTAAGTGTAGCAATATGGTTACATTTAATGAAGGTGCAACATATTGCTATACTTAACCACTTTAGCCCCGGACCATATTGCTGTCCAAAGACCAGAGCACTTTTTGTGATTCGGCACTGCGTCGCTTTAACTGACAATTGCGCGGTCGTGCGACGTGGCTCTCAAACAAAATTGGCGTCCTTTTTTTCCCACAAATAGAGCTTTCTTTTGGTGGTATTTGATAATCTCTGCGGTTTTTATTTTTTGTGCTATAAACAAAAATAGAGCGACTATTTTGAAAAAATTCAATATTTTTTACATTTTGCTATAATAAATATTCCCAAAAAAGATATAAACATTTTTTTCCTCAGTTTAGGCCGATTACGTATTCTTCTACATATTTTTCGTTAAAAAAAAATCGCAATTAGCGTTTATTGATTGGTTTGCGCAAAATTTATAGCGTTTACAAAAAAGGTGGTCGTTTTATGGCATTTTTATTATTATGTTTTTTTTTACTAGTAATGGCGGCGATCAGCGTTTTTTTTTTCGGTACTGCGATATTATGGCGGACACATCGGACACTTTTGACACATTTTTGGGACCATTGGCATTTTTATAGCGATCAATGCTATAAAAATGCGTTGGATTACTATAAAAATGCCATTGGCAGTGAAGGGGTTAACACTAGGGGGCAGGGAAGGGGGTTAAGTGTGTTGCTGGGTGTGTTTTAACTGTATGGGGGGGTGGCCTCACTAGGGGAAATCGCTGATCTTCTGTTCATACATTGTATGAACAGAAAATCAGCGTTTCCCCCGCTGACAGGAACGAGAGCTGTGTGTTTACACACACAGCACTCGTTCCCCGCTCTGTAACGAGCAATCGCGGGTGCCCGGCGGCGATCGTACCCGCCGGGCACGCGGGACTCAGGGGGCGCGCGGGGGCCCTACAAGTCTCTAAAGGGAGGACATAGAGCTACATGCTCCCGCGAGACAGAGCCACCGCTCCGCAGTAATATGACGGCAGGCGGTCGTCAAGTAGTTAAAGGCTCCTTTTGTACTCTGTAGCTTCTGCTGGATTTTGCTTCTAATCCCCTTTTGGAGGCTTCCAATTGTGGATGGATATTGTATGGCTCCTCAACCTGGCCACATTGCTATAATCTTTTTATATGGACTTCAAACTGAGGGCCCCATGAATAAGTGGTGGTGGAACCAATGATTTTTGAGTTTCCATTATTTCTTATGGTGAAACTTGCTTTTAATAAGAGTGCTTTGCATTACAAGTGTAGCACTTGCCCCCGAAGGAGCTGCTGGTTTGTTTTGGGTGGCATTTTACCTCATGTTTCTCTGCCGTCTAGGGTAATTGATGAGAGTGTATTAAATGGAATGTCCACACAACAGGTGTCTTTTCTGTGCTTTTATTACCCAGCCGGGTAAAAACAGTAGAACTTGGTGAAGAAATGGTAGAAATGGAGAACAGAGTCAGGTGTAGTAGATAGGAAACAGTCCTGCTTCCAACTACAACTTCTATTTCACAACTCCAGCTGGAGTGGGCACAGCGCACCTGGACAGGCCTCTCTCACTGAGTGACATTCTGGCTGCCAGGCTGAACTAATGATTAAGTCTCTGCCACAGACCCTCCCAGTGATTGAAAATAATGTAGATGAGTGGTCCAGAATCCTCAACAGATTCGACACATGGATCTCCTTCAGGTAGTTTTTGGTTCGGTTACTGACTGATAGGCGACCAACGTCCAGCCTCTTAGTAACTCAGTTTTCCTGGTCCCCGGTGGATGGACAGGCCTCTCAAGCCTGCTTCCCCAAACTAATGTATTAATAAATAATCCCTATTACCTTTTTAAAATGTGTCTAGAACTTTTCATACTTTTCATGATTTCTGTCCTGACGGCTGTACGATCTGTATAATACAGATGTGAAATATAAACTTATTTTTTGCTCTATGGCTTCCCTCTTTCAGTTCATGTTACCTGAGTGGGAAACCACTTGGGCAGAAGTAATGATGTCCCAGGTTATGAATGGCATAGGAAATTATAGAGGAAGTGCCCCTAGCACTTAAAAGAAAGGAAACATCTTGTATGTGCCAAGTGGTTTCATATACCACTTCACTCTTTCCTTTCCTCCAGTGTTTTATAAATGATTTCAACTTCCCTCTGCTGGTAAGATTTGAAAACGATTGCTTTAGTTTATGAAAAAGGTACATTATACGGTCAAACATTTGGACACCCAGTCAGTACACCTACAACTATCCAGCTAAGCGTGGACAACCCTCCAAATTTCAGGCGTTTCCAGTAGGAGTACAGCAGCTATAGACTACATCTTTTAGACCACTGGGTGCTTCAAACCATGGCATAACCCAGAGGTGACCTCTATGGGCCCTCTTATCTGCCCAGATGGAAGGGGACAGATTCCCCCCCCCCCCCCTTTTTGTGTTTTTTTTTTTTTGCAGATCAGATTGGTGGTAGGTGTAAACAGCCACAAGTCTGTTTTTTACCTCTGATGCTCCATAGAAGTTAACAGAGGGACTGAATGGCTTGGACCGATCGTATCAAAGGGGCCTGAGACTGTTTTCACACTGATGCACTGTGGTTTACAGCGCTACAGAGGGTAGAGGGCAGTGCACCTGTGGCTTTTATCCGGGTTAGCTGCACTTTGCCATAGCCTTTTATTATATCCTGCAGATGCGGTACACCAAATCTGCAGGTAATAACAGAAGTCTATGGTTCAGTGCAGGTAACCCACGGGTGTTCTGCGCTGCGCCTGCGGATTAGTTTTAAAGCGGCCCAGTAACCACTGCTGAATAGAGATGCCCATATATACACTGGGATTTTAGTAATAAACTTACCTTGATGTTGTGATAAACTTGGCAGGCTGTCTGTTTTTTCCTCCTTTTTTTTTTTTTTTTACGTCTGCCAGCTTGAGCAGCGAATTCTCTACACTGAGTCAAGGGGGGTAGAATTGCGATTCTTTAACGATTAATCGTGTGGCTCTAGTGTGTGGTTTGGTGGCGACTTGTAGGCTGAGACTATTGTTTGTTCAGCTTGGTTGGTGGGGAGTAGTGGTGATCCTTACCGCTTTACATATGTCAATCTGAGGTTTGCAGAAAACATGTACATATAATAGCTACACATTTTGCAGTATTTAAATGTAACATAAATGATTCTGTACTTTTTGATTTACTGTAACTTTTACACGCCTTGATTGAAGTCAATACAACCAGCTTGTGTGACAAGCTAACACATATGGTTTACCTTAGGTCAAGAAACAATGACACTTGGCGCTATTTGATTTACATTCCTATGGACAATCCAGCTTTTATGGAATCCACTTGGAAGTCTCAGTCTCTTTTTGCTTATTTTATAGTACTTGTAATGTACTACTTACTGTATCGCCTTATTCAAGATAATTATTTTTGCTGTGGGATTAAACTGAGGTACAATTGGTTATCTTAAAAGGAGGTTTCACCTATTGCATGTAAACTTTTTTTTGTACCGGTTTCCCCGCCCCCCCCCCCCCCCCCTTTTTTTTTTTTTTTTTTTTTTTTTTTTTAACAATTTTTTTTTTTTTATCGTCTATTGAAGGATACAGTATAGAAGCCATTCTTGGAAATGTGGCTTATACTGCCTGCAGGAGATTTGGATGGTGGCAAACAAATGTAAAGCCAGCCACCATATAACCCTGCATTTGAACGGTCATGCCTCTGGTTTTTGCCAGTGTCCAAGGCTGCTGGATGGTCAATTTAATTGCCATTTTTTGGCACAACGTTTTATCAAGCCTTCAGGCTGTTGTTCTGGCAAACTCGGTAAGTTCTTGCTCATACTCTCAAATGCTGTCCTGGAAGGCTTAAAAACCGGTTTAAAACCAAAAATGTTTTTTTCTGCTAGTCTTTCAGTACAGTAGGGTTCCTACCCTGTATTAAACAAATATATCCTCCTAAAGTATTCAGTCCTTTTGGTTCACTGTAATAGGCGAAGAGTGTCTCAAGGGACGCCTTTTATCATTTAATGTGGTGATAAGTGTCCTGTCCTAATGGGAGGATACTCTGTCTCTTATGTTGTCCTAGAACACTACTGGAAAAGAAGTTACTGGCAAGTCTAAATGCAGTTTTTGGTTTTCCCAGATGGGATCAAAGCCTGCAACACAAATCTGGGAATCCTATTATTACAGAGCCATCCTCTTCAGAGTTTTGTACAGCTCTGCAGTGTGAGGCTGAGGTCTTGCATACTTTCACAAGACCTTTATTAACCACTTGCCCACGGTGTCATAGGAAAAAGACGTCATGATTTTAAAGATGGATATCTCGGTAACGGCAGCAGCTGCTGCCACAACCGAGATATCCATCTTTTCCGTGGGCAGTGCTGTACACGATAATGGCGGTCCCAGCGGCGGATTCGCCGCAAAATTTCCGTTATCGGTGGCGGGAGAGGGCCCCCCTCCTCCCACCGCTCTCCCGCGCCCTCCGCCACTTACCGGAGCCGTCGGTAGCGGCGGAGGCAATCGGGTCCTCTTGCTGGCTGTGTTGGGATACGAGTGAGGGAAAAATCGCCCCCACCCGTCCCCCACAGCTCTGCTGGGCGGAAGTGACGTCAAAACGTCAGTCCCGCCCAGCGTCTTAAAGAAACATTTTTTTTTTCTGAAATTTGAAAAATGACTTTTTTTTTTTTTTCTTTTTTTGCATTTAAGCCTAAATATGAGATCTGAGGTCTTTTTGACCCCAGATCTCATATTTAAGAGGACCTGTCATGCTTGTTTCTATTACAAGGGATGTTTACATTCCTTGTAATAGGAATAAAAGTGATAATTTTTTTTTTTTATTTATTTCGATGTATAAAATTATAAACTAATTAAAAATAAATAAGAAAACAAAAAAAAAAAAGATGTAAAACGCCCCGTCCCGACGAGCTCGCGCACAGAAGCGAACGCATATGAAAACGGTGTTCAAACCACACAAGTGAGGTATCGCCGCGATCGTTAGAGCGAGAGCAATAATTCTAGCCCTAGACCTCCTCTGTATCTCAAAAAATGCAACCTGTAGAATTTTTTAAACGTTGCCTATCGAGATTTTTAAGGGTAAAAGTTTGACGCCATGCCACGAGCGGGCGCAATTTTTAAGCGTGACATGTTGGGTATCATTTTACTCGGTGTAACATTATCTATCACAATATATAAAAAAAATTGGGCCAAATTTATTGTTGCCTTATTTTTTTATTCAAAAAAGTGTTTTTTTTTCAAAAAAAGTGCGCTTGTAAGACCGCTGCGCAAATACGGTGTGACAAAAAGTATTGCAATGACTGCCATTTTATTCTCTAGGGTGTTAGAAAAAAAATATATAATGTTTGGGGGGTTTAAGTAATTTTCTAGCAAAAAAAAAACAGTTTTAGTCTCGTAAACACCGAATCTGAAAAACAGGCCCGGTGGGCAAGTGGTTAATCACTTTGCATTTTTTTATTTGTCTGTGTATAATTAATAAAACAAGCTAATCGCAGGGGTTCTAAGCACATTTTGCAGTGAAACCCACTATTGTGCCTTCACCTAGGTGTGCGTGAGTTCCCCATTACCTTTTGATTCAAATTCACAGCCTTTTCATGTAAAGACTTGTGTTCACCTTGATCCTCTGATGCAGTGCATACTACCCTGCAACTGGGGGATCTGCTCGCTGTTGCAGACATTGGGTCATTTAGAACTGTGGAAGCAAAGACCTACGTACCTGTATTGCATTCCATTTGTAAAACTTTCCTTTATAAGGACTGGAAAAGAACCTGTGGAGTCATGTTTCCCTACTGACAATGTAAAGAAACCTTTTCCTCTTTGAAATGGATTTTTATTGATATACAATGTTTGCCCACTGGGGACACTCCAGTCTTCCGCCTTAAGGAACATACCACCAAAAAGGGCAATGATGATCTTCCTTTTTTTATGCATTCTATATTTATTGATTTTTGCATGGACAAGAGATGCCATAACAATCGAATCATTGACTAGAAGGAAGATAACACACCTGGTTGCTAAGTGAAAGAAATTCTGCATTCAATGAATGCAGATATTGATGTAAAAGTTAAAGTTAACTTTTTTTTTTTTTCAGGAGGCATGGCGCAAACTGGGCAATGACCCTTTGACCGCTTTTGCATATGAGAGCTCATCACGACAGTCCCTTTACATTCAAGTACATATACAGGCACGAGCAGAAGGCCGAAAAAAGGAAGCATAGGGAGAACATTGCCCTTTTTGTATGGTGAGGTCACGAATGAAGTGTGGCAGTGGGCATCTAGCAGGGCCAGTAAGAGAAGGGAATCAAGATCATACTAGGTGATAAAAGGGGGAGATCGGGGCACAGCTGACGGCAAACATAACCTTTACAATGTATAGAAAATCAGGGTAGCCATTAGGGTTTACCATATGACCAAAATAGTCTCCAGGTCAAATTCTGCAGCTGCTGACTTTTAAAAAATGTCGTCAACCGAGGACAAGCAATTGCTCGTCCCTCCGGTGCACCCAGTGCCATCCTCGGTTAGGGAATCAGGAAGTGAAACGTTGCGGCTTCACTGCCCGGTTCCCTACTGCACATGAGCGAGTAGCGTTATGTGCCATCACTGGTCCTTGCTCTCTACCGGGTACAGTGTGTTTCCCAGAAGACAGCAGGGGCTGCGGGTAGGGGCGTGGCTGCTGCAGTTCCGTATTTCCAAAAGTGGGTGCAAATACCTGTCTTATCTGCAAGCCCTCCCACCTGAAAGGTGCGAAATGTGACACCAGAGGGGGGAGGGTTCCTAAAAGCGGAAGTTTAATTTTTGGGTGGAGCTCTGCTTTAAAGTAAATATGGGCAAAACTTTTTATCTTAGAGTGAGGGAGGGTCATAAACCATGTCAGTTTATTTTTAATCATCTGTGTCCCTTTGGGGAGAATTCCCCTCAAATTAAGAGAATCCCTAGGGAAATGAAACTCGTTTCCCCATTGGAATATTTCCTCAGGGGGACAACCCAAAATTTGGGATTTTCTTTTACTTTCTTTTAGGGTTGTCCCGATACCACTTTTTTAGGACCGAGTACAAGTACCGATACTTTTTTTCAAATAGTCGCCGATACCGAATACCGATACTTTTTTTTTTTTTTAAATGTGTCCACAAATGCAGCCGTGTCCACAAATGCAGCCATCTCCCCCCACAAATGCAGCCATCTCCCCCCACAAATGCAGCCATGTCTCCCCACAAATGCAGCCATGTCCCCACACATATGCAGCCATGTCCCCACACATATGCAGCCATGTCCCCACACATATGCAGCCATGTCCCCACACATATGCACATGTCACCCACATATATGCAGCCATGTCACCCACATATATGCAGCCATGTCACCCACATATATGCAGCCATGTCACCTCCATATCCCCCATATATGCAGCCATGTCACCCCCATATATGCAGCCATGTCACCCCCATATATGCAGCCATGTCACCCCCATATATGCAGCTATGTCACCCCCATGGCTGCATATATGGGGGTGACATGGCTGCATATATGTCACCCCCATATATGCAGCTATGTCACCCCCATATATCCAGCTATGTCACCCCCATATATCCAGCTATGTCAGCCCCATATATGCAGCTATGTCAGCCCCATATATGCAGCTATGTCAGCCCCATATATGCAGCTATGTCAGCCCCATATATGCAGCTATGTCAGCCCCATATATGCAGCCAGTTCCCACATACCTGCATCCTGCATCGCCGCTGCCGCCGCTTAGTTAATACAGGCGGGGAAGATAACCGCTTTCATTTGAATAGCTGTATCGTTTCCTGCCGCGCCGCGTATAGACACTCCCACTTGCTCGCGATCTGTCCAATCACGAGCAAGGGGGAGTGTCTATGTGCGGCGGCGCGGGGAACGATACAGCTATTCAAATGAAAGCTGTTATCTTCCCCGCCTGTATTAACTAAGCGGCGGGGATGCGGCGATGGTGTGCGGGGCGGTTAGCAGGAGCGGCGGTGATGGCGGCGGCGGGGGGGGCGAGTATTCTATTCTGGTATCGGGGGTATTTGCGGGAGTACAAGTACTCCCGCAAATACTCGGTATCGGTATCGGGACAACCCTACTTTCTATGATAATGGTAAACAGACCAAATAGAGAGGGTGACTCTCCCTAACGGAGTTATAGACAGCAAACTGACAGATGTTCTAATCCAGCTCTACTCCATCCAAAACTGAAAAAAAGTTTTGCTTTTTAGTTGTACTTTTAAAGTCATCCTTACAAGTGAAGTCTAATAGAACCAGGTTAAAGTAAATTTAAACACTGAGGTTGATTTACTAAAATTGGACAGTGCAAAATCTAGTGCAGCTGTGCAGTGTAGCCAATCGGCTTCTAACTTCAACTTGTTCAATTAGGCTTTGACCGAAAAACCCAGAAGCTGATTGGCTGCTATGCACAACTGTGCCAGATTTTGCACTCTCCAGCTTTAGTAAATCAACCCCAGTGTGTTTTTCAGTAAAGCGGTAGTTCTTTACATGATCCTCTTGTCCTCCATTTGGCTAACCCACTGTTGGTTGGTGTGCATCCATAGTGCTGGGATACAGGAACGTGCTGCGTCTATCAGATGCTGCAGGACAGATGAGCGGTATGTCTTTGTTGGGAAAAAGTTGTGATGCAAGAGATAAAATGTTGGCGATTTAGTGACTAGCCTATCCATGAAAGCTTGAGTAATATTCTAAACCAAAAGACTTTAAGGCAGGGCAACGCCAAATAATATTGAGTAAAGTTCCCAAACCTTGTCCACAGCGCCAACAGGGGGATATATGGCATGAAGTACCGTTGAGGTGCAGTAACAGCGGGTGAGGATTTTGCACACAGATTCTTGTTACTGGTTACTAATTTTGCATAATGGGAAGAGAATTTTGATCTGTTTCCTAGTGCTCAAGAAATTGGGGCAGGCTTTTGGAAGTGTCTACATCAGTGATGGCGAACCTTTTTCAGCCCGAGTGCCCAATCCGTGACAAAAAAAAACTTTTTTTTTTCAAAGTACCAACACAGAAAGGGGACACACAGAGAGAGCGACGGGAGACACAGAGAGAGCGAGGGGGGACACAGAGAGAGCAAGGGAGGACATAGTAAGAGAGAGAGAGAGAGGACACAGTGAGAGAGAGGACACAGTGAGAGAGGGAGAGAGAGGACACAGAGAGAGAGGGAGAGCGAGGACACAGTGAGAGAGAGAGCGAGGACACAGTGAGAGAGAGAGAGGACACAGTGAGAGAGAGAGAGCGAGGACACAGTGAGAGAGAGAGAGGACACAGTGAGAGAGAGAGAGGACACAGTGAGAGAGAGAGAGGGCGAGGACACAGTGAGAGAGAGAGAGGACACAGTGAGAGAGAGAGGGGACACAGTGAGAGAGGAGACACAGTGAGAGAGAGAGAGGAGACACAGTGAGAGAGAGAGAGAGGAGACACAGTGAGAGAGAGAGAGAGGAGACACAGTGAGAGAGAGAGAGAGGAGACACAGTGAGAGAGAGAGAGAGAGGAGACACAGTGAGAGAGAGAGAGAGGAGACACAGTGAGAGAGAGAGAGAGGAGACACAGTGAGAGAGAGAGAGAGGAGACACAGTGAGAGAGAGAGAGGAGACAGTGAGAGAGAGAGAGAGGAGACACAGTGAGAGAGAGGAGACACAGTGAGAGAGAGGAGACACAGTGAGAGAGAGGAGACACAATGAGAGAGAGAGAGAGAGAGGACACAGTGAGAGAGAGAGAAGACACAGTGAGAGAGAGAGAGGACACAGTGAGAGAGAGAGAGAGAGAGGACACAGTGAGAGAGAGAGAGAGAGAGGACACAGAGAGAGAGAGAGAGAGAGGACACAGAGAGAGAGAGAGAGAGAGAGACAGAGGGCACACAGAGAGAGACACACAGAGGGGACAGAGAGAGACACACAGAGGGGACAGAGAGAGAGAGACAGAGGGGACACAGAGAGAGACAGAGGGGACACAGAGAGAGAGACAGAGGGGACAGAGAGAGAGAGAGAGAGAGAGAGACACAGAGGGGACACAGAGAGAGAGGGGACACAGAGAGAGAGAGGACACAGAGAGAGAGAGAGGACACAGAGAGATGCTGGGAGGGAGACAGCACGAGAGAGGAATGTGAGAGATGCTGAGAGGGAGGGGGAACAGAAAGAGGGGTGACTAAGAGAAAGGGAGACCTTTAGCTCTGTCCCTATCTGCAATCCCTGCTCTGCCTTCCTGCCCAAGTCTTTGTTTGCAGATATTGGCCCAGATTCAGAGAGAATTAGATTCTCGTAGCGTATCAGAAATACACTACGCCGCCGTTTTTTACCTGGCTCTACGTGGAATCCAGGTAGATTTTGTCCAGTAAACGACGGCGGCGTAGTGTATTTCTCCCGTCGCAATCCATCTACGCGAGTAGGGGGCGTGAAGGATTTAAAATAGGCGCGTTCCCGCGGCGATCGAACTGCGCATGCTCCATTCGCAAGTTTCCCGACGTGCATTGCGCGAAATCACGTCGTTACGTCATTCGTTGTTTGAGTAGCGTCATTTACGGACATTTCTATTCCCGAACGAGTTACGTAAAAAACAAATAAAAATAAATTAAATTTGACGCGGGAGCGACGGCCATACTTAACATGGGCTACGCACCGTTAGACCAGCAAAAGGCTGGTCTAACAGTACGTAAAAAAAAATAGACGTAAGCGATTGCGAAGACCGCTTGTATCTTCGTGGTTCGCCGTAAAATCACATTTGCATATTCCGACACATCAAAACGACACGAACTCCTCCCATCGGCCGCAAAAATATCGCAGCGTAGATCCGAAGACTTACGAAGACGTAAGCCTCTCGGATCGAAGCCCGAAGCCGCCGTATCATGGTTTGAGGATTCAAACTAGTGATACGGCGCGCAAAATTTGAAATTACTCCTGTCTAACACCAGTTAGACAGGCGTAATTGCTTTATGAATCTGGGCCCTTGTGTATAATTGTGCCCGTTACCTGATCCGGGAGAGCACTCTGCTCTGTTCCATCCAGCGGTTCCCTCACAGCCTGCACCTCTCATCTGTCCTCCGGGCCTCACTGTTGATGGAGGTTTGAAAAGTCCAGGCTCAGGAAGGCACCAGGGATGCTGCGCCCCTCTTCGTCCATAAAATTAAGCGGTGAATCTCTTCTCTCTCCTTCCTGCACTGTCAGGCATTACGTTTACCATGCGGAGGAGGCGTGGCCGCCGACTCACTCGTGCAGACAATTTCCTTCACCCTAATGCTGCTTACTTCTCTCCCTCCCGCGCCAACATATCTGCAGCGTTCTGCGTGGAGACTGCGGGGCCGCTCACTCGTGCAGATAATTCCCTGCACTTCGCCGCTGCTTCCTGCTGTGTTCTCCCCGCCGTGAATCTGAACCCCCTCGCGTGCCCACAGAGATGGCTCTGAGTGCCAGCGGTTCGCCATCACTGGTCTACATGAAGAAATCTGTAAGACCCAGAGAAAGGAATGTAAGGAGGGACTGAAAGGTTTTGAGAAAAAAAGTAATGGGATTGTTTACAATAAGTATAAAATCTAAGACAAAAAAATTTCTAGGACAGTTTTTTTTTTTTTTAGGACCAACCAACCATTTCAGAACATAATACAGGGATGAGAGGTTTAAAATTTAGATGGAACAGCTGAGTAGGATTGTTGAAAAAAATCTAATTCCTAGATACCTAGGGCCATATTCAGAAAGCTATTTACGCAGCGTATCAAGAGATACGCCGCGTAAATACTAAGAATACCCGGTGTATCTTTTTTTGCTATTCAGAAAGGAAGATACGCCGGAATTCTACTAATATACGAGCGCGTAATTCTGTTACACCGTTGTATATTAGTTGCAGTTTTTACGCTGGCCGCTAGGTGGCGCTTCCGTCGTTTTACGCGTCGAATATGTAAATGAGGGATTTATGGCTATTAAACGTACATGCGGCCGGCCGTTGTAGTTTACATCGTTTGCGTTATAGCGGCGTAATGTTACCCCTGCTATAGGAGGCGTAGCCAATGTTAAGTATGGACGTCGGGACAGCGTCGAATTGTACGTCGTTTGCGTAAATCGTTCGGGAATGGGGCTCGACGTTACGTTGTTTACGTTGAGGAAAAGCAACGTGATTTCACGCATGCGCACTGGGGACGGCGCATGCGGCGTCTAAAAAAACCGTGAATTACGTGGGGTCATGATTTATTTACATGAATCACACCCCCACTTCATTCATTTGAATTGCGCGGCCTTACGCCGCCACACATACGTTACGCCGCAGTAAATAATGGCGCAAGTTCTTTCTGAATAAAGAACTTGCGCAAATATTTACAGCGGCGTAACGTATTGGGGATACGTTGCGCCAGCAGAAAGATCCACAGATCTTTCTGAATCTGGCCCCTAATGTGGGATTTAGCCTTTTTAAGTGAGAAGGCAGTAAATGTTGGACAGTTTTTGAGGGAAGGGTTAGGTTCAAGGCTTCTGATTTTTGAAAATAAATAAAAACGTTTGATAACTAATCAAATGTTGAAAGTTCCTTTACTAGATTTGGGAGGGTGGTTTACGGGCTGTTTAGAAGAAAAAAAATGTGTATGCAGAGACCTTATGTACGAGACTTACAATCTTATTCACATCAATGTTTTGGTTAGCCCAGACATGATTTAATAAAGGGTTTAAGAGTCAGGAAAAAGATTAATAGGGGACATCTATGACCGTGCCAGGAAAAGGAGGTGAAAGGACACTATTGGCTCTTACATGTGCAATAGGGTAGGAATATAGTGAATTCGCCCAGGTGTGCATATGTTGTCCAAGGCCAAAGGCTTCTACTTCTATGTTGTTCTTGAAGGATTTAATTGATTATCAGATTTCATTGGCTATCAGATTCTATCTCTGTTTGAGTTATCAGACGTAAGGGGTTGTCCAACAATTATTGGCAGTGACGCTTATATTTGCATCCACATCAGAGCAGATTAACACTCTTAAAAAAGACTGCTCCATTTCGAGGTCAAATACCTATACCCTGAAGCTTTTGGAACAAGCACTGTGTTTCAGTTGTGGTGGTCCCTCTTGCAAGCTTGGCCATAAAATCTGTCCACATGTGTAGTTTGCTTTGGCTTTATGGCGGCCACATTGCAAATTCTCTAATTGAACATTTATTTTTAACTCACCCTTTAAGGGTAGATGTTCCTTTTGATTCTGTCCTTTGCTAATGTCATTCCTAAAAACCTCCTGAAGGTTGGAGTGTAAACCTACAGATGGCATGAAACAACCCTATTCCTAACCTGCTTCTTCCACAGTTCCTTGTAGACCTTTTACACTTTACATCCCACTTAATTGTCAGATCTAGATGCCAAAAACCCTCTGTATAATCTGCTCAAGCCTCCACATGAAGATAGTTTTCCATGTGATAGTCTGTCTTTTCTTCTGGATCACTTATTCCTTTGTATCCAAGCACGTTCTGATGCTCAGTGTTCCCCTGTATCACTACTGTAACAGGTAGATCAAGCACCATTTGATGGGCACAATTGAATGCTATACAAAGAGCAGAGGGACACCGTAGTTTGATTGAGTCTTGCTGTTGCAGGACAGATTGCAACCCACTGTTCAGTACACAAAACCTGCCCTACAACACAGGGGTGTCCCTCCGCTGTTTGCATAGCATTCAATTGTGCCTCCCGTTGAAAAAAAGCCTCGTCCACATGCACTATGGTGACGTCACACCAGCTGATTGTGAAATCAGCTGGGGTGCCCTTCCGTTCTGCACGCGCGGACACTTTTTCGACAGGGGACACACATCGCCAGAACACCGGCAAGTGTGTTTATATAATGATCAGTTGTGATTGGACACAGCTGATCACGTGGTAAAAAGTTTCTGTCATTGGCTCTTTACCCCAATCACAGAATGCGCTGCCCACTTGCCGCAGTAAGCGCAATGATGGGAGAATGTCATGTAATCTTGTCCTTGCTCAAAACAAGAAAAGGCTCTTTGCAAGAGACTGCTGAAGGTGAGGTCTTCCAAAGGAATGTCTCTAATCATTTTAAAGGTGGGTCCCTGGATAACAGAGTACCAGTTTAAGATACCATAGGAAGTCAAATTGGGGGAATTATATGAGCAACTGCCTGTAAAAAGAAATAATGATAAAAAAAAGATTGCCAGGCAAGGAATTTCTGGAAAAGGATAGATAATACAGAAACCTGTCCCTTGAGACAGATGCTGGTCGTGGTCATGGCCAGACTGAAGAAAGACCAGAATATGAGTGACAGAGTATTCCCAGGGGTTACGCCTTCTGTGCTCCCACCAGGCAAAGAATGCCTTCCATATGCAATGGTAAATCATGCAGGAGATGGATTTTTAGGCTTTGAGCAAAGTAAACATTATGGGCCAGATTCAGGTAGATCGGCGTAATGTTATGTGGGCGTAGCATATCTCAGATACGCTATGCCGCTGTAAATTAGAGAGGCAAGTGCTCTATTCACAAAGCTAATTTACGGCAGGGTATCGTAAATGGGCCGGCGTAAGCCCGCCGAATGCAAATGTGTTTGATGTGGGCGTGTTTTATTTAAAATAAGTGAGACCCCACGTAAATGACGTTTTTTTTAAACTGCGCGTGCGCCGACCGTGAATGTATCCCAGTGCGCATGCTCCAAATGACGTTGCAAAGAGTCATTGAAAACGACGTGAACGTAATTTACGTCCAGCCCCATTCACGGATGATTTACGCAAATGACATAAAATTTGTCGCGGTCCCGACGTCCATACTTAACATTGGCTGCGCCATCTTTATGTTGGAATATCTTTACGCCTGAAAACGCTTTACGTAAACGGCGTATCTGTACTGCAACGGCCGGGCGTACGTTTGTAAATCGGCATATCTAGCTCATTTACATATTCCCTATGTCCCCGTCCTTTGGTTTCAACAACCATGAATTTAAAGCCAGTGACTGAGAAGCAGGGTTGAAGGGAGCCTTGGGCTAGTAAGTCTGGCCTGTTTGGAAGAGGTCAAGTGTTAGCCACCAGAAGTCTGAGTGTCTTTTGAATTTGTTCAGCTTGCTGTTGAACCTGGAGGCTATGATTTCCACATCTGGTTTTCCCCACATTTGACAATGGTTTTGAAAGCTTTCTGGGTGCAGATGTCACTTTCCCAGGTCCAAGCATTGATGGTTTAAAAAAATCTTCCTGTCAATGGTCAACCTCCCAGAGTGTTAACTCCTTTGAGAGCTGGAATGTAAGATTCTGTCCATGATAGTATTAGACTTGTTTCTCTCAGGGTTGCTAGGCTTCTGGTGCCCCCTTAATGATTTATGTAGGCCACTGCTTTAACATTCGATTGTACTCTGATTGGGTGACTTTGTAGAAGGTAGGCCCAAAGTTATAGAGACAGTCTTGATGGCTCTTATGCCGCGTACACACGGTCTTTTTTTGCGATGGAAAAAAACGTTGTTTTTTAAAACGTCATTTAAATTGATCGTGTGTGGGCAAAACGTCGTTTTTTGTCTTAAAAAAAAAATTCCAACATGCTTGAATTTTTTGTGTCGTTTTTCAAAACGTTGTTTTTTGTTTCACAAAAATTCACCGTGTGTAGCAAAAACGTTGTTTAAAACGACGTTTTTCAACCCGCGCATGCCCAGAAGCTAGTTATGAAGCGAGCTTCAATGGAAAAGAGTGGTGAACGTAACCTCGTTTTTTGTGAAAAAAACGATGGTGTGTAGACAACATCATCTTTGAAAAGTGACGTTTCAAAAACGTTGTTTTTTACTTCACAGAAAACGTTGTTTTTTTTTCATCACAAAAAATGATCGTATGTACGCGGCATTAGTTCTAGAATGTTGATGGGTAGTTGTGATTTCTGTGGGGACCACGTCCCCTGAGCATTTAAAGAGTTTTAAACGCTGCCTCAGTTTATATGGTTTGCATTTGTCCATCTTCCAGGTCTTGTGAAGGAATGACTTCCTTAATTCCAGGGCAGGAATGGAGATTCACCATGTCAGGGAGGGAACAGTATCTTACGTACAGTGCCCTCCTTGATGAATGTTTCAAGGGATACACCATTAAAAAGGCATGCACAGAAGATGTTACTTAGAAGCATATTCAACAGCCCAAGGCATCTAGCTGGAATCAGAGTCCAAATACAGGGAAACCTTGTCTTACCTTATACACAATGCTGAGACATAATAAGGTACAGGTTTTGCCTGTCACAATGGACACAAGCCTGAAGGGGTCTTCGGGGGACTGAAAACCATAAAAATGGACCATAGCCCTGGACCTGTACAGAACCCTGCAGCTTACTTCACATATTGCACTTACCACACGCCAAGATGAGTGTCTAGTGTGTGGATCCAGTGGCTAAAGCAAACATTACAGCTGGCACAGAGTGGGGTCTGGATACAGTCCCAAAATTACACACCGAGGGTAACTGTTTTGGAGACTGCTTGGTAGCACAATAAAAAAGTCAGATGTTGATAGAGTCAAATGAAAAAAAAATGTTTAAAAGAAAAAATACTTAGGGCAATCACCTGAATACAGGGGTCCCATGGTTCTATGTGTACACTGTAGGGGTAGCTCTAGCAAACATTTTTCGCCAGTGTCCAGGCACCTTAGATATAATATTTTTGTACTTACTGTAAAAGAACCAAAGGTCATGCCCACATTCCTACCGTGTCCTGTATTGATGTGACTGTTAGTAGGAGAAGCCAGTGAGAGCTGCAGGGGATCCAGATCAACACTCTGAGCAGTGTCAGTTTCCTGGCAGACTTCAGGGAGTGATTGACCAGAATTGGAGTAGTGCTAAGCAGCAGTATAACCGATTACCTTCATTTAAAAGTACAGGGTTCCTAACCAAATTCTATAGTCAAAAAGTTACTTTAAAGGGTCGTTCCACCCAAACCTGTAATTACAGTTTTTGTTAGCTGCTGAAGAGTTAAACTGCTTGACAATATTTATATCTATCAGTGACTCAACTGTTGAGATGCTGAAGTCCAGGGTCTGTATAACTGCTGTGACCAAAAGGGTTCCCAATGTACATGTTGGATTTTTTAATTTACTTTATATTATGGATGTATGAGAATGTGCTGGGACAAACAAAAGGATTGCTTTTAAAGTCAGGGACTACATCTGTAACAAAGTATTATTTTAGGGCGCATTGACCCGGCAACTGCTGTCCTGTGTTTCTCTGCATGCAGCTATTGTATGTTTCTTTTTGAGAAGAATTAAATCTGCACACACTGGTTGTTGAAAGCTGCAAAGCTTTATTAAGTCTGAGAAAAGCTTCAAATTGTCCAAACAGTTCCAAATGTATGAAATCTCATTGTGTTCTACAGATACCTTAGGTATAAATAAGGGAAGTAGCAAACAAGGGTTGTGCTTTTATAAAAGAAAAAAAGAAACGGCTCAATGTTAACTGGTAACTGTAATTGAAAGCAAGCTAAACCCTGTAATATTCTACTGAACCAGCTAACAGATGTCGCAGTGTCTATTGTTTCCCAGTAATCATTTTTACATGGCATTCCTGAGATTTCAAGGCCTGAAATAAGGAGCCTTGTATTAATACGCAGATTTTCAGTGATTTTAAAGGAATGCAAAACTGCTATTTGTACACATGAACCGTGGATATGAAATGGAACTTAGCTTAGGGTTCTCACCCTTTTTAATATGTTCTCCTTTCAATCCACCCCAGTATATTTGTCACCCAAGCAACTACCTCTGCACATGGTAGGCAACCAATTAATCTTTATGACATTTAAATCTGCACAAGCTTTTGAGATTGCACAAGAAACCTCTGAACAATGGCAACAAAATTCCAATTCTCAAGGACCATGATTCTTACAGGATTAGTACTTCCCTAATTAATAGACTGTAGCCAAATTGTCTGCTTCAAAATGTTGAACTGTATATTGCTCTACAGGAATTTGCAGGCAGCCCTGCACTCAAGTATGCTCACTGTTCTTGGACTGTTTTGTTTGTCCCATAATATTTGTACACTCTAAAGCCTCGTACACATGATCGGATTTCTATCCGTGGAATTTTGTGCGAAAGGGTGTTGGCTGCGAACTTGGTATGCATAAAGACGGCAGAACTTTTTCAGCCAATATACACAAAACCACATGTTTTTTCAGCTCTTTAGCACCACCCTTTGGACAACTTCTGCCAATGTTGTCTTATGGTTAGCATTGGTTCGGAGCATGCGTGTGTGTACTTTGGATTTTTTTTTTTACACACGATCAGATAATCAGGCAAGACACATTTGTTGTGGAAACATTTTAAAGCAATTGTCTGATGGAGCGTACAAACAGTCGGATTTTCCAACAAAACCCTGCCATTACACATTTGTTGACGGAAAATCCGATTGTGTGTACAGGCCTTAAGAGTTGCTAAGAAATACATCAATATTTTTCTTAAAAATGCCTTCTGGAATTAAAAGTAGCAATATGTCTTAATTTTTTAATTTTATGGATATATACTATATAGCCAAACGTTTGAGCTAATTAGACACTCCTATTTGAGCTAATTGGACACCCCATTCCAAAACCATGGGCCTTAATATAGAGTTGAGTATACCTGTGCAGCTTTAACTGCCTCTACTGCTTTTGGGAAGGCCTATCACAAGATTATGGAGCGTTTAGAAATTTGTGCCCAATCAGCCAAAGGAGCATTTCTGAGGTTGAGTACTGATGTTGAATGAGAAGACCTGGCTTGCATCTCTCACTCCAATTCATCCTAATGGTGTTCAATAAGGTTGAGATCAAGGCTATGAACAGGGTATTGGAGTTTCACCACACCGAACTCCTCAACTTATTTTTTTATTGACCTGGCTTTGTGCACCTGAACTCAATGATTTGAAAAGGTGTCTACATGCTTTTAGCCATAGAGTGTACTATCCACTTAAAGGGTTCATGAAGGAATAAAAAAAAAAAACCTCTGTAGATGTTTATAATGCCTGTATGTAGCTTATATATTGACAGTGTGATACGTTAGAGTCTGTAACTTAAATCCAAGTCTTTATTAGATTCTATGAAATTATTTTGGCTGTGTCCACATTTTCACTACTTTTTTTTCCTGTTCAAGCTTATTTCTGACCTTTGTAAATACACTGATCATAAACTGATGATATGAATAGCAAAAAAATTAAGGTTTATGGTTAGTGTGTAGAAAGAATATTGTCCTTTTTGTTATACACTGTCCAAGTGATCTTTTTAGAGCTATCCACTCTTTTGTTTTTCATATCGTGTTTACTTTGCATTAATTGTTCCAGAATGGAATGTTAAAGTGTGCAAATAGATGTATGGTGTGAGTTTAAGCTATGACACAGCATGCTGGTGATGCCTTGCACAATATAAAGACATCATAAAATATAGTCCCAGATATTAGCAGCTTTGAAAAGAGGCGCTGTAGGTCCAAAAATGCAGGAAAACAGGGGGTACAGTCAAATCAAAGGTATAGGTGATGACAGTATTTCTACATGAAACACTATTTACAGCCCATAAATTAATTGCGCGAACCTTCGGTTCGAGAGGTGAATCTTACTCTTCCCTACAGAATGCTCATTTACATACATTGAAGATGTCCTACTTAAAGCGGTGGTTCACCCAAAACAATTGTTTTAACATTACATGCAGGCGAGTTGTTATAATGACAATCGGCTGTTTTAAAAAAAAAATCCTTGCCGTACATACTGTTTTAGATGTATATGTTCACCGCAGCTTCTGGGTATAATCTGCGATACTGGGCATTCCTAATTGATTGACAGATTTCCGACAGACGAAAACAGAGCGTCACGAGTTGCCGAAAGAAGCCAGACATCTCGTGACGCGCTGTTTTCATCGGTCGGAAGCCTGTCAATCAATTAGGAACGCCCAGTTCCGCAGATTATACCCGAAAGCCGCGGTGAACATATACATCTAAAACGGTATGTACGGCAAAGATTTCTAAAAAAAAACAGCCAATTGTCATAACAACTCGCCTGCATGTAATGTTAAAACATTTTTTTTGGGTTGAACCACCGCTTTAATATAATAGGGTCTGGGATAGAACATTGGCAAAACCCGCCACTTGTGTCTGAGAAGATCATCCCTTTCATACATTATTGGGTTTCCATATTTGGGCATTAGACCTGGCACGCATCTGCTAGTTATACATTAATGTATTGGCATGTATTTAATGCATTTACCCCTTTTTGTCCTTTGCTGGCCTGTTGAACTGAACAATTGGATTACATGTAACCTATGAACTAAACTATATTGTATGTGTGTACATTGCATTACATTTTTTTTAATAAAGTTGTTGTTTTTACCGTGAAATGTGTCGGTGATCTGGGCAATGTCCCCTCCTGGAATTGTGAACATTGGCAGTGTAGAAGATTTTACTTGGACTTGGTGACTGTTGTATTCAAGGGGGATATCTTACCACTAGCATGGTTTATTGTGCCTGAGGAGGGGCACAATAAACATTAGGAAGCAGTACAATACTAGCTTTTTGTCTGGTAGTACCACTTGAAAAGCTAAAGCAATAAAATGGC
The DNA here is from genome assembly GCA_029574335.1 of Rana kukunoris. Classification (NCBI taxonomy): domain Eukaryota; kingdom Metazoa; phylum Chordata; class Amphibia; order Anura; family Ranidae; genus Rana; species Rana kukunoris. The sequence continues at coordinate 428,908,078 of CM056049.1, forward strand.
TAGCACAGTCTCAATGCCCTCAAAAACATTTGATTGCAAAGCTAGTGACAAAGCTGCAAATATGCCTAAGCTGAACTTGAAATGTAGTTCTATAGAAAGGGAAGGGGGGAAATTGTTAGTGGTAGCTTGTGAGAGCTTAACAGTGGGAGGAATAGTGGCCACAAGATGAGGTTTTCTAAAGTACTCCGTTGTTCCTCCTGTAGGCTATTGTGCAGCATTAACTTGGGTAAACATACAGAATTATCCTAGGAATCAGTCAAAAGATACTCCAAGAACACATGTACCTTTGACAATGAACATTGGTCAGTACATGACTAGACATGGCAAGAGTGCTATACAAAAATTGTAGGACCTTGGGTTGTAATTTGACCAGTTGATAGGAATTCAATTCCTTAAGTAACACTTGTGTCCCCTAGTGACATAGCTGCTGGTGGATGAACCACAGCAGCGGTGTGGGCCATGTTATTCTTGAAAATCTAAACCTGTTTATTTACCTAGCTTATTTCTCACCATCCCCTCCTCTCAAAGGTCAGGTTCAATTGGACACTTTTCAGAGGTGGTTTTCAGGTGTTCAGGAGATAATACTACTGCCTCTTAAATGCCTGTTTATTTTTTACAGGCATGGTCTCATTGGCTTCAATGGGTGAGTTTGGCAAAGGGCACCAATTGCCAAACTCTGCTGAATTAATATTGCTGCACTGCCTAACTTAATATGCAAAAATCACCCTGCCCACCAAACTCATGCAAATGCATGCAGTGCAGGCTGCAATCTATGTGCTTATTCAATTTATATGCAGGCAATCTGCACCATTTCTAAAAAGCAGGAGTGAGCCCAGAACTACCCTCAAGTGTAAATTTGGGTGCTTTTAAATATAGTAGGTAAGTGGAGAGGGGAAGGGTAGGAAATAGGTTGGGTTTAGAAAAGGGATTCTATTACAAGAACTAATCTGTGGGCATATGGATCTTACAGCGATATTTGTTAGTTTGTTTTATTCTGTTCTCAGTATATTACATTAAAGCCCAATTGAACTTTAGTCAGCTAAATGCATCCCATGTGCATAAAAAGATGTGTTTAAAAACCTTCCACAGCCTGAGTAGAAAAGCCTGTGTCCTGTCAGCAGGCTGCAAAGTGTGGGAGCACAGTGGCTTCGCTATGGGGGTGCGGAATGGACACACAAAGTTGTCTGAAACGAATCTGAGCCCTGCTGCTGCACTTATGACTGCTGGATGCTGAGGTGGCTTGGTGTCATATTAACCCTCAACACACAGCACACAAAGCCACTCAGAGTCACAGTGCCCCAGACATGCAGCGCTGCAAGACACATGTCTCCAGACCAATTCACAGGGCTGATCAGCAGCAGTCTTGTCCAATTGGAGTAAGAGATCAGAAAGATATCAACTGCCAATGCCCAGCAGTATCTCTATGAAAGAGGGAGGGGGCGGGTAATGTGTATGACAGCTCAACTGTCCCGGCGACAGCTCCTTCATAAGCCTAGTCTGCACACCCTCTGTAAGTGGACCTGTGAAGCATGCGGTACTTAACTTTACACCTTGTACATAGAGAATGCTTGAGCCTTGTACCCTGTACTTTGTGGTCTTCAGGACCCTGCCCCCTGTACACAGCAAAACTTTTGAACTCTGTACTCTGTATGGAGCACCCTCCTGAGCCTTGCGCCCTGTATACAGCACACTTCTGTACCTTCCCCCTGTACATAGCACACTTCAGAGTCCTGCCCCCCTGTAAATAGCACACTCCTGAGGACTGACATTCCCCCTGCTGAGTCAGAGTTCTCCAACCAGAAGGGAGCGTAAGCATTGCTGATAGCAATTGCTGGCAGGAGACAGGCATTTTTACTCAAGTTGTAGCTGCTTTAGAAAGAAAACAAACTGTAAGACACGGCGCACCTTTTGTTGTGATTTACCTGAAATACATATAGCTAAATTAAACTAAAAGCTTAAAGGGGTAGCCCCCCTAGGCCCCCCTTTTTACTTACCTGATCCTGTTCTTTCTCGCCCCAGGGACTAGCACACTAGCTCTAGCTGGTATATCGTGTCCTGATTGGATAGATTGATAGCAGTGCAGCCATTGGCTCCTGCTGCTGTCAATTAAATCCAATGACGTGGGGAAGAGTCCTGCTGTCTGTGTCAATAGAGCAGCAGGACACAGGAGCACACCTACGCGGGTGTCCTGAAGGAGAACGCTTCTCCGATGGGGCACGCGAGAAGAGCAGGAGCCATGAGCACCGCTGAGGGACCCCAGAAAAGGAGCCACTCTGTGCAAAACCAACTGCACAGGGGAGGTAAATAAGACATGTTTGTTAATTAAAAAACAAACAAAAAAACAAGGTTTTAGTAAGCCTTTAATTGGGCTTTAATCTTCTACCATTAAAAAGCGTAAAATAATCTGTGTAACAAAGGGAGTCATTATGACTTTAGGAACATTGCCAGACTGTTCCTGATAGGAAAAAAGATTGAGAAGCATTACATTAGAAAATAATGTATGCACTTATTTGTGGCATTTCAGGCTGCGATACGTTTTTGGCTACAGTCACTGAAAACAGCATGTGAGTGACAAGCATTGAGCCTACAGTACTTAAAAGAACAAACTGCAAGACATTAGAACATGCAATGCAAATTCTTGTCTAAATGATGGCTCCCTAATTTATTCTCTTATTCTATTATATCACCACAACACACTGTAATGGGCCATCAATTAAAGACTATATTTCACTGGTCATTCTAACCCTGATCTTTGATACATATTCAATTAAACAGGGAATGTACCTTTCCTCTACTGGCCAAGGGCCCTTCTCTCACAGTTTTTAATTTGCTGTCTCCATGGCTTTTTATACCTCTAAGAAGGATTAGCTTTGGCAGTGAGAGTTATTGCGCACTAGTCTCAGCAAGCTGCAGTACCATACTTCATATCTAACATGAAGTGCTTAAAAAAAAAAAATGTTTAGGATAACAGGTGAATGTCTCTTCTGATAAGATAATAACAGTCCAATCATGAGTTTAATTAAGGCAATTAGATAGCTGGTCCCAGATTTCACAGGGAGAGTTTGCTGCACCGGTCTTTGGAAAGCTGGTCTGGGATGTGAAGTGAAGATGGGTTACATACATGGAGTATCCTATACCTCATTGAAGGGAACTGAGTAATTTACATAGACATACCCCTCATTTGGTGCAGTTCATTCTGGTTTTGTTTCATGGCTTTTGTTCCTGGTTTAAAATTGATAGAAATTGTAGATGAAAAAAAAATCTATTTTCCATTATTTTCGCACTGTAATTATTACAAATAAGAGTAACTAAGTATGCTCGTCCTGGCTAAGCAGGTGATCTGTTATTCCTACATCTACAGCTGCCTGGGCTAGAACACCAACATGATTTACAGGCATTTAGCCAGTAAACAGAATGAAGCGGCTATAGTTGAACTCCAGCAATCCAGGCTCACCTGTCTCTTTTGTTTAGCTCCCAGGAACAAAGCTAACGTTGCCCTAAATTACATTAGGCATACAATCATTATCAATAGTTCTCAGCACCAACCCTTTCCAAAAACCTAATTGCTTTCTAGGAGTTGGGAGAGTCCCAAACGCAACTCATTGAGCTGACAGATCTTTACATCCAGCTCATCTCCTGCTCGGCTGATTTCTTCTCGTATCCTGTCCCTTTCCATATGCGTTTCTTTCAGGCTTTGCTCTGACTTCTGCAGCTCTTTCTCCAGGTCCTGGTTTCGATCTTCCAACTCCTGCCAAAACAGACGATAAAATGGAGATTAGATGGTAGTGCAGAATACCTGACTTTTTCTGTGAGGTTGGACTGCAGAACAGGGCTGATCATATCATAATATTGTTTCACCTTTATGGTGAATGGGGCAATATCCTAGTACTATCCAAACATGCATACCGTGGTGGCAAAAATTATGGACACTTTTGGTAATTTTAATGTTTTGCAAATTTGCGGGGTTATAAGAAATTTTATTTTGCGTCAAATGCATGTTTGTATGTAAATTTAAAGACAATTTAATGCTGAATTCACTACAAAAAAACTGAACTGTATGCAGTACAAAAGAAGTTATACTTACCGTATTTATCAGCGTATAACACGCACCTTCATTATAGGAGGGATGTTTCAGGAAAACATCTCAGAAAACAACAGCTCATCAATGCAGCCTTACCAGTGCCCATCTGCAACCTCTAAATTGCCCAACAATGCAGCCTTCACAGTACCCACCTGCAGCCATTAAATTGCCCAGCAACGCACCCTACCCAGTGCCCATCTGCAGCCATTAAATGGTCCAAAAATGCAGCCTTCTGAGTGTCCATCTGCAGCCATTAAATTGCCCAACAATGCACCCTGCTCAGTGCCTATCTGCAGCCATTAAATTGCCCAAAAATGCAGCCTTCTTAGTGTCCATCTGCAGCCATTAAATTGCCCAACAATGCACCCTGCTCAGTGCCCATCTGCAGCCATTAAATTGCCCAACAATTCAGCCTGTTCAGTGCCCATCTGCAGCCTCACCTTTCCCATCATTGCAGCCTTGCCAGTGTTGGATTACACAGTGTGGGATTAACCCTGCTGTCTCCGAGGGAAGAGGAGGAGCGAGCGCCACTGAATTACACAGAGCCACAATCTCCTGTGTAACCAGCTCTCTGTCACTCACAGCCAAGCCTCCTAGCCCTGCTTATATGATAGACAGAACAGTGGCCCAATGCGGGGCCAGAAAGCATGGCTGTGCGAGACAAAGCACCAGGTACACAGGAGATCGCGACTATGTAATTCAGCAGCGCTCGCTCCTCTTCCCTCAGAGACAGCAGGTTTACAGTTTAGGAGATATTCCCCTTGCAATGAGAAGCTGAATGCAGTGGCATATGCGCACAGGGGATTTTTGGCTTAAGGGCCGGCAGCCGCCGGTCCTTGCCAGAAGGAAGTCTCCCGCGCACATAAGCGGAAGTGACATACCCGGAAGACACGCCGAGGTGAAATGTCAGTGCCTCGGCGTGGACCGGGAGGGACACCCACGCCTCGTTCTAAGGTAAGTATTTCATAATGAGCTAGTATACGGTGCATACTAGCTTATTATGCCTTTTCCCTTACAGGTGTAAAGAAAAAAAAAAGTCAGCGCTTTACTACCACTTTAACTTAATTGTAACAACATTGACATAATACAACTTATTATAAACATTTATTAATAATTATCCTTTTCACCTAAAGCATCAACTATATGCAGCACTCTTAAGTCTCCTGAAGAAACTCACTTGGGCGAAACATGTAGAGCAGAAGTGGCTGCACTGTTGTATGACTTGCATGCTACCCTGAACACTTTTATTGCAATTTAAAAATGTTGATATTGAATGAAAATAATAATTTTTATCATGTTGTAAATTCATTCTTTGGCACCTTTAAAGTCCCACTATTTGTATCCCTATAATTGCTAGTTAAAAAAAACTATTTAATGATGGCTATTTTTATGCTGGATTAAAAGCAAAAATATCAAGAAGGGAGCTAGGGAGCTATATTATTTTGTTACATAGAGGAGAAAATGTGTTTTATGGTCTGAAGAACATATACACTGACTGGACAATAAGACTCTAATAAAGTAATCTAGAGCAATGAAACTACAAATACTAGCATTTTTTGGTACTTATAAAGTTATTTTCTTTCAGTTCAATGAGAGAAACAGCTTTTGATTGAAGATCAATCAAAACCAGTGCAACTGGTTCTGATTGATCTTCAATCAAAAGCTGTGCCTCAATAAATGTAAGAGAAAATATATATTTTTTGTTCTCAATTTTTATTTAATTTTTTATTTGGAGAGACACAACTTTTGATTAAAGAGCAATGCGATCCAGTCTATGGATTTGACTGATCTTCAATCAAAAGCTGTGTTTTAAAATTAATGTAACAAAAATCGATTTTTGGGAGCGATAATATGAATTATGTCCATCGAAGCGTCAGTGAATACCTGCTTCCAGGTTGTACAGCAGTAACACTGAAGCATCTTATCAACATTATAATTTGGAGTTGCCCGTCTACTCAGCTTATAGAAGGAACACCAACAGCCACAAAACACATTGAGACAGTAGTATAACCATCAAGGAGGAAAAAGGGGGTGCCAGCTATGTGTAGCATTAAAATATTCCAGTTTGTGTAAAGACAACTGGCAACTGACTGGGTTAAAAGGCATATCTCCACATGGAGTAGTGCTGTTGGACCCACTAGTGTCCATTCCTGCTTGTGCAGCCACCAGGCTCTGTGTCAAAGGCTCTGGAATGCTGAAAAGCTAAACTGAAAGTAACGGTAACCACCCTGAAGCACACAGGGGCACAGGTGCAGAAGTGTCATCATGTGGGTTGTCCAGTGGGCGTTGCTACATATTTCAGAGCTTCCTGCTTTTTCCTCGGAGACAGTCTGGAGACATGCCTTTTATATGTTAACCAAGTGAGTTGCCAATTTTCTTTTTAATAAAATGGTTTACTTTAATGCTACACTTAGTTGGTGACCCCTTTCTCCTTGTTGTTCCATTACAGAGGCTGCTTTCTATGCTGGGATGGCTGCCTTAAAGCGGGGGTTTACCCTAAAAAAAAAATTCTAACATTACATTGAGCCGAGTTGTGATAATGAAATTATGCTGACCTTTTTTATCTTCTTGCTGTACATACCTTTTTATTGATATTTTAATCGCGGCTTCCGGGTAGGTAATCTTGCTGGACTGGGCGTTCCTATTCACATGCTAGTTGATTGACATGCTTCCCAGCGGCGCATACTGCGCATCACGAGTTGCCGAAAGAAGCCGACCGTCAGTGCGCAGGCGCCGTATAGAGCTGACTCGCAGTCCGGCTTCTTTCGACAACTCGTGACGCGCAGTATGCGCCGATGGGAAGCATGTCAATCAACTAGCATGTGAATAGGAACGCCCAGTCCCGCAGGATTACCTACCCGGAAGCCGCAGTGAAAATATCAATAAAAAGGTATGTACGGCAAGAAGATAAAAAAGGTCAGCATAATTTCATTCTCACAACTCGGCTCAATTTAATGTTAGAAACTTTTTGTGCCATGGATAATACTACAAGATTATTTACTCAAGTTGGAGTTAGCAACATTAGCAACATTTATTTCTTCATGTTTTTCCACTTGGGTAATACAACCATAACTTCTTCTTTCTACTGGCTAGTAGGGATGAGTTTTGTGTTTGAGTCGAACTCATGTTCGACTCGAACATTGCCTGTTCGGCGAACAACGAACAATTTGGGGTGTTCGCGGCAAATTTTTTTCTGCGGCCGGCCAGGTTGCGTGCTCGGATAAGGGGTTTGGTGTGGATTTTTGGAGGGAACTCCATGCCATTTTTTTTATTTTATTTGGGGTGGAGTTGCCCTTAAAATCCACACCAGACCTGAAGGGTCTGGAATGGATATTTGGGGAGAACCCCACTTCATTTTTTTTTAATTGACGGCGGGGTTCCCCTTAATATCCATACCAGACCTAAAGGGCCTGGTAATTGAATTTGGGGGGACCCCCACATTTTATTTTTATGAGTGAATTCTCTCTGAATTGCCGGGAGCCGACAATTCATTATAGCCGCGAGTCATTTTTAAATGACTTTTTTTCCTTCAGAAATGACACTTTGTGCAGAGACAGTTCTATGTACGGGAAACATGCACTATTTCACATGCTTACTTTATATCCCCCCCCCCCCCCCCCCCCCAGGTACGAAATTTAAAGGAATATTTTACTTTTATTGTTTCACTGCTCCCGAAAAAACTTCAGTTTTTAAAACTTTTTTTTGCATTGATACAAGTCCCCTGGTGCAGGACCCAGGTCCCCAAAAACTTTTTAGGACAATAACTTGCATATTAGCCTTTAAAATGAGCACTTTAGATTTCAAACGTTCGAGTCCTATAGACTTTAATGGGGTTCTAAAGTTCACACAAACATTTGGTGTGTTCGTAGGTTCTAGTGTGAACCGAACAGTGGGGTGTTCGGCTCATCCCTACTGGCTAGTGTAAACAGAATTCAAGGGGATGTTATGGTTCTTCTTTAAATTTTAGCATTGGATTTAAGTTATCCTAAACAGATGCCTTGAACTAGCTCTGGCATAGTGTAAGCAGGCTCTATAAAGGCTTAAAGATAAATAAAAAAAACAGCTTGCTAAAGAACACTGTGTGATATGGTTACAGCTCTATAGGACACAGTAGTGATGTAGACATTGGCAGGAAGAACCAAAGGGCACATCAGAGAAAAGTCATAATATGAACCTGGCAAAAGCCATATTTCTTGAAAGGGTGAAGTAAAGACTTGCTGGTTATTCTAATGCCGCGTACACATGATCACTTTTCGGCATGAAAAAAAACGACATTTTTAAAAATGTCATTTAAAATGATCGTGTGTAGGCTTCACATCGTTCTTCATCTTCTGAAAAACGACAAAAGAAAATTGAACATGCATTTTTTCACGTCGTTTTAAAATTTTTTGTTTTTCGGGTTGTAGAAAATGATCGTGTGTGGGCTAAAACGACGTTTTAAACCCGCAAATGCTCAGAAGCAAGTTATGAGACGGGAGCGCTCGTTCTGGTAAAACTACCATTCATAATGGAGTAAGCACATTCATCACGCTGTAACAGACAGAAAAGCGCAAATCGTCTTTTACTAACAAGGAATCAGCTAAAAGCAGCCCCAAAGGCGAATAGAACTTCCCCTTTAGAGTGCCGTCGTAAGTGTTGTACGTCACCGCGCTTTTTTTTTATTTTTTATTTAATAAATACCACAATAAAAAATAAAAAAATCGCAATAAACGTATATTGATTGGTTTGCGCAAAAGTTATAGGGCCAGATTCAGGTACATCTGCGCATTATTGGACCGGCGTAGCGCACCGCCTTTACATTAGACTGGCGCAATGTAGCGGCGTAATCACCCTATTCTCGCCGCTTTTACGCAGAAATTTGCGCCTGCAACGTTATTTCAGAGGCGCAAGGCGGAGTAATACAAATTGGGAAGGACGTGGGCGTGTTATATTGAAATGAGCCGTGACCCCATGCAAATGAAGGGCCGGCCGGCTCGCGCATGCGCGCTTGAAGAAGACCATGGTCAGCACCTCTGTGCGCATGCTCACAACTCGGGAACAGCGCAATCAGTGAAATTGGAAGTGGACTAGGGCAAATTAGTGAACTGCGCAAACAGCATAAATAGACAGACACAAACGCACTTCCTTTGCAAAAGTACATCCCTTTGTATCCCTCCCTATACAGCAAGGTGCTTTTGTTCTGTTGTTTATTAGCGTTTGTTTGTTTGTTTGTGACGTGTCTTTGATATATTTGGGGACTGTTTTGCAGAGTGATTTTTGTCTTTTATGTGTTTTCTTTGTTTAAATTATATTTTTGCTGGGCTTTTTTTTTTTTTGGTTCTGTTTGGGAATGTGGGGTGACATTCCTGTCGGAAAAGGGGTGTCACCCTCATTTGTGGTGGAGAAGTGATCCCCAGGTCCGTGTGAATGGTGTATGAATGTACAGTGACATAATTGGAGCCTTGGCGTGGCGTTGCTGCTCACAAGTCCTGCATTGTGGACTGGTGCCAATCCAATTTGATGAGGATGTGGTGTGTGTGTGCTAGGGACCACAGTGGTGTGCATGCATGCATTCTCATTGTGCCATGATTAATGTGTGTGTTTAACGTGCAAAGATGCATAATGTGAGCTGGCATGAGATGGGGTCATGAGATGGGGTCCCAGTGCATATGCAGAGTCACCTTGAAGGGAAAAGACAGGAGGATGTTAGTAGTGCATGTGCCCCTTGTGATATGTGCATCATGGGGGGGGCCAGTCATGCCTGCCACCCATGTCACTCACCAACCAGCCAGCTTTCCCCATACATGTTCTGTTCGAAATCTGTGGGGATGGGGCTCTGATTGTATATGTAGCTGTCATGGGTGTCATGGGTAGTGTCATGTGTTGGGCTGGTGATGTCCTCCTGCAAGGTTGTGGTAATTCCATGATGGCATGAGGGGTGAATCTGAAGATGCGAGACACCTCAGAATCACTCATGCCATAGATGTCTATGCGTGTGTGATATATCCTCTCCCGTGAAGAGTGAAGATTGAGGGGCTTGTATCAGCTAAGAATATTGTATTAGATTAGATTAAATTGAAAAGTTGATATAAGCCAAAAAAAAAAAATTAGAAAAATAAATAAAAATTCCTGTGCCCTCCTCAGTGCCCTCCTCCTTCTTTGCTCATCTAAAGTCAGTAGTATAGCTATGAGCATGGATGACACTGGCATGTTGGCATACAGTTTGTTGGGCAACATGTGTGACTGCTCAGCTCCTCACTATCATTGTTGCTTTATCTGACATGTAGACGAATTTTGTAATTTTAGACCAGCTTTTATATGGTCTAATTTTAGACAGGACATTTAGCTGTTGCGCACAGCGCGTAGCGTGCGCTGCACCAACGTTCTTTTGTGGATCCCCGTAACTCCCTTATTAGCATATTTGAATAGCAAATCAATGGTGTGCCTAGCGCAGTTTTGCGCGGACGAATGCGCCTGTCTAACGAAATTACACTGGACAAAAAAAAGTAGATTTCTTGCGTATCTCGTTTTGGGGATGCCGTGCATCGAAACGCACACGCACAATTAGACTTACGCCGCGCATCTCCTGTTACGCAATTGCGGGTGCCCGGCGGACATCCCGGCTGCCGGGCACGTGCCCTGGGTCACGGGGCGGTGCCGCGGGCGCACCCTAGATAGCCGGGAAGAAAGGACGTCATATGACGTCCACCCGGATCGAGGGAGGGTTCCTGCCGGCGTCATTTTACAATGGCCCGGTAAGGAAGAGGTTAAAGTGAATGTAAACCCAACATTTTTTATTTCTTTTTTTGATGTCACAATGTACAGTATAAGATTTCCTATCATCTGTGCCCGGTCTTGCCACACAGAGTTAATCCAGCTCTGAGCAATCCTCTTTTATTGTTCAGTGAAATAAAACGGACTTGCAGAGAAAAACCTTAGTCCGTTCCGCCCCTTTGCTGTGAGTGACAGGTTATTTACATATCTTATGCACTAGCCTGGAGACAGGCATTATTTTTAAAATTCCCACCTCCACTCCTTTTCTGAAGTCATGTGGTTACTTTTCTGGATTTTGACTGGATGTTAGTGATCATAGCAGAATTTAATGTAAGGAATACACAGGAAAAAATACATGTTGACAAGGGGAGTGTAGAGGTGGGTGGGGAGTCTACTGACATCACAACTCCACCCACCGAGCTCCAGACAACAGACCCACCCACAGAATCTGCAGTTTTTCAGTTCTTGTAACAGACAGAGGGGAGACATTTGACAGGTAAGGATACATGCAGGAGGCATGTATATCCCTATAGATCAGCACTATGGCAGTAGTTTAGAAAGGATGAGAGTGGGTTTACATCCACTTTAATGTATCCCTGAATATTTACGGCAAAATTAATCCTAAGTGAAGATCTTCCGAACACTCCCCCCCTCCGCACAATTGTTTAGGGGGGAGGGGGGTGAACTGCGCACCCACTTAAACATTTATCCCGTCTCCCGCCCGTTGTGTGCTGGGATGCTCCCAGCACACAGCTATGCGGGCGCAGCGCGACTCGCGCATGCGCCGTACATGAAGCCGCAGCGCTACTTCCTGGTTCCCTCATTTATGGACGCCGCTGGAAGGACAGGTACTTTTAAAAGTCAAAATTTGTTGCCTGGCTTTTAAATTTTTTTTAAGCAAATTCTTTGCGTTTAGCTGCGTTAGGGACATTCATTTATGTTACCAAACAAATTAAAGACTTAAAGTACAGAACAACTCAAGATGTTAAACACATGGTAAGCAGGCGGTGAAGACATCATCACTGAAAACAACAGATTTTATTTTATGGTTTAGTGCAGTCTAAAAGCGGCATTAAAAGCCAGACATAGATGGATCAAAATTTGCCAGGTTCAGCAGGGACTGGCCGAATTTTGATCTACCTATGGGCCGGCTGGCTGTACAGAAGTTGATCTCTCGAATTAATTCTGTACAATCAGCTTGTCTGTTTTTTTTTCTCCCCCGAACAGACCAGATGGCATACATCTATATGTCCTAAAAGAATTGAGCGCTGTCATTACAAAGCCAATGTTTCGAGATTTTAGGCCTCGTACACACGATCGGACATATCCGATGAAAACGGTCCGCGGACCATTTCCATCGGATATGTCCGATCGGGAGTTTGATCCGATGGCGTGTACACACCATCGGATCAAATTCCCCGCCGCCGGACGGCGCGGTGACGTGGCGGTGACGTTGACGCTGCCGCGTCACCGCCACGTCACCGCACCAGGAAGTAAAACACTTCCGCGCATGCGCCGAATCCATTCGGCAGCAGCACGGCGGCGGTGGGGGCCGACATGTCTGCTGGTAAGTGTACTAACCAGCAGACATGTCGGGCGGACAGATTCCACCGGATAGATTTCAAAGCATGCTTTGAAATCTGTCGGGTGGAGAAATCTGTCCGCTAGCCCATACACACGAGCGGAGATGTCTGCTGAAACGGTCCATCGGACCGTTTTCAGCGGACATATCCCCTCGTGTGTACGCCGCCTTAGAGACTCTTTAATGATTGTCATGGTACCACTGGATTGCCGTAAGACCAATGTGGTGCCCATATTTAAAAAAGTATCAAAGTCTTTACTAAGTAACTATATACCTGTCAGGCCGCGTACACACGATCAGACCGGTCCGATGAGAATGGTCCGACGGACCGTTTTCATCGCGTCACCGCTGAAGTGGCCTGATGGTCTGATGTGCGTACACACCATCAGTCCAAAATCCGATCGGGTCAGAACGCGGTGACGTAGAACACAACGACGTGCTGAAAAAACAAAGTTCAATGCTTCCAAGCATGTGTCGACTTGATTCTGAGCATGCGCGGGTTTTTGGTCCGAAGCTTTTGCGTACTAACCATTGTTTTGGTCCGATGGTCAGGCGTCCATCAGACCGATTTTAAATTTTTTTAAACTTTGGTCCGATGGACAACGGTCCGATGGGCCGTACACACGATCGATTTGGTCCGATGAAACTGGCCTTAAGGCCAGTTTCATCGGACCGGTCTGATCGTGTGTACGCGGCCTTAGTTTAACTTCTATAGTTGGAGGCTGTAGTAAAGGACCACATAGATGAAAAAACACATTTTAAGCAACATGCATGGATTCATGAAAGACAGAAGTTGTCAGACAAACCTGATTTCTTTTTATGAGGCGGTAAGTAAAACCTTGGACAGAGGGATGGCTGTAGATGTAGTATACTTGGATTTTGTAAAAGCGTTTGATATACTGTAGTTCCCCACACACAACTAATGTGTAAGGTAAAGTCTACAGACTTGCAAAAATCAGATAGAAAACTGGCTAAAAGACCAAATTCAGAGAGTAGTCATTAACCACTTCAGTACTGCACTAAAGCCAAAAAGACAGCTACAGCACGCTATAGTTCTGGAGGTGCGCGCATAGACTTCCTTCCAGAACCCCACCCCCTGCACACACCTGATCACATGTAAACAGACTTAATGGTTATTGGCAGTCCTTTGCTCACGTGCTGTGTCTGTGTGAGGAAAGGTGTGCCGAGAACTGGAAAGCCTGTCAGCACAGTGTTTACACTGATAATCAGGGCACTGATCATCGGTGTCCTGATTATCAGTGCAGCCCCATCAGTGGCACCTATCAGTGCAGCACCATCAGTGGCACCTATCAGTGCAGCCTCAACAGTGCCTATCAGTGCCCATCAGTGCAGCTTATCAGTGCAGCCTCAACAGTGCCCATCAGTGCAACCTCATCAGCGTACATCAGTGAAGAAAAATTTGATAAACTAAGAAAAGAAACCAGTGGTGATTAACACTTTCCCTACCGAGTCATTGTAAAATGACATCGGCGGGAACCCTCCCTCCCTCAGAGTGGACGTCATATGACGTCCTTGCATTTCCGCCGCATTGTTTGGGACCCGGTGCGTGTGCCCGCGATGTCCGCCGGGCACCCGCGATTGCCCACAATCACAGCAGGACCATGGATCTGTGTATGTAAATGCACAAATCCATGTCCTGTCAGTGGTGAGGAGACCGAAGGGGGTTCCCAGTAAAGAGGAACACACATCGGTCTCCTCCCCTTGTGAGTCACCTCCCCCTACAGTTAGAACACACTTTAGGGAACATATTAACCTCTCCCGTGCCCCCTAGTGTTAACCCCTTCCCTGCCAGTCACATTTACACAGTAATCAGTGCAGTTTTATAGCACTAATCGCTGTATAAATGTGAATGGTCCCAAAAATGTGTCAAAAGTGCCTGATATGTCCGCTGCAAAAAAACGCAGATCGCCGCCATTACTAGTAAAAAAAATAAAAATAAATGCCATAATTCAATTCCCTATTTTGTAGATGCTAGAACTTTTACCCAAACCGATCAAATATGCTTATTGCGATTTTTTTTTTTAACAAAAATATGTAGAAGAATACGTATCGGTCTAAACTGAGAAAAAAAAATTGTTTAAAAATAAATAAATATATATGATATTTATTAAATCAAAAAGTTAAATATATTGTGATTTTTTCAAAATTGTTGCTTTTCTTTTGTTTATAGCACAAAAAATAAAAAACGCAGAGGTGCTCACATACCACCAAAAGAAAGCTCTATTTGTGGGGAAAAAAGGGCATCAATTTTGTTTGGGAGCCACGTCGCACGACTGCGCAATTGTCATTCAAAGTGCGACAGCGCTGAAAACTAAAAATTGGTCTGGGCAGGAAGGGGGTGAAAATGCCCTGTATGGAAGTGGTTAAAAACCAACGTTTTGTTTTAATTTCTGTACCGTTTTCCCTTTGTTTCAATAAAAACGTTCCTGTTAAAAAAAAAAACACCACCAACAAAAAATTTGTCTCAAAAAAATTATAATTTTTTTTTATGGATACAGTGCAGCATGACCGTATAAATTGTCTTTTAAATTGTGACAGCAATGAAAGCTAAAAGTTGACCTGGGCAGAAACAGGGTGAAAGTGTCCAGTATTGAAGTGGTTAATGATTCATACTAGTAATGGTCTAAGACGGGGTCGGCAACCTGTCAATTGCGAACTACAGGTCGACCGCGTGTCAGACAGTTCCCATGATGGACGTGCATGTGTGTTCCTGTGCCTGTGCGCGCTGGTGTGTGTGCGTGTGCAGCGCTTGGCACCAATCAGTCTATTTAAACTGTCAATGCACCTTTCATCGGTGCTGTCTGATCTGCAGCTCCCTGTATGCCTTGCTCCCATTATCTGCTCTGAACTTTGACCTCCTGACTACCTGGCTTGTTACTTGGATTTCCCTTAGACCCCTTTCACAAAAATAGCGCTGCTATGCCGCCTAAAAAACTCCTTCACTACCTACTCAATGTGAAAGCCTGAGGTCTTTCACACTGAGGCGATGCGCTGGCGGGAGAGAAAAAAAATCTCCTGTCAGCAGCACCTTTGGAGCGGTGAGAGGAGCGGTGTGTATACCGCTCCTTCCCATTTAAAACAATGGGAAACCGTGGTATTAACCCTTTATCGGCTGCTAGCGGGGGTTAATACCACACCGCTAGCGGCTGATGCCCACGGCAATTCCGGCGGTATATCACCGCTATTTTTAGCGGCGCTATACTGCCACCGCGGCTCCCGCTCCAATGTGAAAGGGGCCTTAGTCTTCCGCCTGCACCTGACCTCAGCTTGCCTTCACCCTGAAACTGCCTGTTCCTCTGTACCTTGTTGCCTGACCGTTGTCAACCCTCCCTGTGACCTGACCAATCTGTTCTGCTCCAGCTCAGCATCACTCTGTCTGTTGGGTCATCATCCCCTCTGCATCCTGATCGAGAGCCACTTCTCCTGCAAATACCCACCAGGCTCTTTTACCATGCCTCCTGTCTACACTACCAGGGGCCACGAGTCAGACACGTATCGGAATATCTTCCTCTGCTACATTGGGCTCGTCGGTCAGGTACATGCAATTTTTACAGTGTGTAGATGACTAGTGGCATAGCAGCTTAGGGTTTCATCACCTGAGCTCTTCAGCCTGGAAACAGTCCAAAAATCCATCCTAAGTGCATCCTAAGCTGTGGAGGCTTTCCGCGCCCAGCAGCCCGCCTCTTGCATGCACGCGGCTGCGGGGCGGTGAATTCCTGCTCCTCCTATGGTGCTCTGTCAGCTTGGATACCATTGCTGCGAGCCCTGGATTTGTGCGGTGAGGCTGCTGGGCTAAATTTAAAGTTATGCATATAAGATACAGTATAAGAATATGCATGCATCATACATACTAGGGGGGTACAACCAGGGGAGTCAATGGTGGACAAGGGATCTGGGGGTTCTGGTAGATCATAAGCTTAATAAGAGCATGCAATGCCAAGCTGCAGTTTCCAAAGCAAAGTCCTTTCTTGCATTAGGAGAAATATGGAGAGAGATCATTTTACCCCTGTACAAATCATTAGTAAGACAATAGGTGTGCGCAGCCTATTACATTAAGGTGTGCACTCCAAAGCTCAAACACACATATCTATATATATATATACACACATACATATATATATGGCAGTAGGGCAATGGACAGTGTCAGCCAGTAGAACAGTTGATGGCGTCAGTGGGCAGGGACTGTTGTCCGTAGTTTATTTTTATTCTTTTTTTATTATTACTTTTTACAATTACATTTTTTATTACTTTTTAAAAAAAAAATACATTTTTTATTATTTTCTTTTACAAATTTTTAGAGGCATCATTGGGGGGCTTTGGTGAAATATCAGGGGCCTTAACAGACCCCTGATATTTCACTTTTGAGATAGAGAAAGGGGCTGAGGAGAGAGATTCCTGAGTCCCTTTCTCTGCAGCCAAGCAGCAGGGAGAATTTGTGCAGCACAGGGTGATTAGGGTGGCACCTTGCACATCCTGTGTGCATGCCTATAAGAAAGACACATAGATGTGCGCAGCCTATTGCATTATGATGTACACTCCAAAGCTCAAACACGTGTGTGTGTGTGTATAAACTATGTATATATATATATATATATATATATATATATATATATATATATATATATACACACAGAGAGAGAGAGGGAGATGGCAGAGCCAGTCTGGCATACTACCCATCTCCCCACCAGCACAGTAAAAGAGAGGTGTGGAAGCACTTCTCTTATGGCAGAGCCAGCCAGAGAGAGATCTTTTCCATCTCTCTGGCAGCACACTGAGTGACAATGCTATTGTGAACGGGGTGATTAGGGTGTGCACACACCTATCATAAGACCTCATCTGGAATCTGCAGTTCAGTTTTGAGCACCAGTTCTCAAAAAGGATATCGGGGAACTGGAGAAAGTGCAGAGAAGAGCAACCAAACTGATAAGAGGCATGAGGAAAGATTAGAGGAACTGAATTTATTCTCTCTTGAGAAGAGGAGATTAACCACTTGCCACACAATCACATACAGTATATATATATATATACACACACACACACGTGATTGCGTTCCAGGGGTTATACCGGGGCCATGGCTGCAGCTGTCAGCCATAAGCCAGGTATTAACATTTTCAGTCAGCAATTATCTAGCTCATAAAAGTGATCCGAGTGACCGATTAGCTGCTGGATCACCTTTGCAGGCAGCAGGAGGGGTTGTCCCACCCCTCTCGCCCACCGATGGCCAGTGTCTCTCTGGGCTTTCCTGTACACTGGCTGACAATAGAGCTCTATGGTCTAGAAGACTGGAATTGACTAGCATTTCGTCACTTCCGGCAAGTATACATTTTTTTTAATGCATGAGATCAATATATATATCTATACACGTACAGTTGCAAGAAAAAGTATGTGAACCCTTTGGAATGATATGTATTTCTGCACAAATTGGTAATGACATCTCTAAGGCCTTGTACACACGAGGGAATAAATCCGACGGACCATTTCAGCTGAAAAATCCGCTCGTGTGTAGGGGCAAACGAACCGTTCTGGCCGGATTCCTCCGGCGGAAAAATTCCAAAGCATGCTTTGGAATTTTTCCGCCGGAGAGCTGTCCGTCAGATATGTCCGCTGGTTAGTACGGCAAACCAGCGGACATATCTGCCCGCACATGCATCGTATCCTGTGAATGGATCCGACGCATGCGCGCGGAAGTGTTTACTTCCTGGTGCGGTGACGTGGCGGTGACGTGGCAGCGTCAACGTCACCGCCGCGTCACCGCGCTGTCCGCCGGCGGGGAATTTGATCCGATGGTGTGTACAGCCATCGGATCAAAGCAATCCGGCGGACAGATCCGATGGGAACGGTCCGTCGGACCGTTCCCATCGGATCTATTCCCTCGTGTGTACAAGGCCTAAGAGGTAATTGGAGTGAGGCGTCAGCCAACTGGAGTCCAATCAATGAGATGAGATTGGAGGTGTTGGTTACAGCTGAACTGCCCTATAAAAAGCACACACCAGTTCTGGGTTTGCTTTTCACAAGAAGCATTGCCTGATGTGAATGATGCCTCACACAAAAGAGCTCTCAGAAGACCTACGATTAAGAATTGTTGACTTGCATAAAGCTGTAAAGAATTATAAAAGTATCTCCAAAAGCCTTGCTGTTCATCAGTCCCCGATAAGACAACTTGTCTATAAATGGAGAAAGTTCAGCACTGCTGCTACTCTCCCTAGGAGTGGCTGTCCTGTAAAGATGACTGCAAGAGCACAGCGGAGACTGCTCAGTGAGGTGAAGAAGAATCTTAGAGTGTCAGCTAAAGACTTACAACAGTCTCTGGCATATGCTAACATCCCTGTTAGTAAATTTACGATACGTAAAAAACTAAACAAGAATGGATTTCATGGGAAGATACCACAGAGGAAGCCACTGCTGTCCAAAAAAAAACATTGCTGCACATTTACTGTTTGCACAAGAGCACCTGGATGTTCCACAGCAGTACTGGCAAAATATTCTGTGGACAGATGAAACCAAAGTTGAGTTGTTTGGAAGAAACACAAAACACTATGGGCCAGATTCTCATATATATTCGGCGGCGTAGCGTAAGCCATTTACACTACGCCGCCGCTGCATACTAGAGCTAGTGCTTTATTCTCAAAGCACTTGCTCCGTAGTTTTCGCCGGCGTCTCGTAAATCCCCAAGCGTAAACCCGCGCAATTCAAATGGGGCGGCTTGTATTTAAATTAAGCGCGCCCCCGCGTCGAACGAACTGCGCATGCGCCGGCCGGGGAAAAAGCCCAGTGCGCATGCTCCAAAGGACGTCACATTTTCTCAATGTAAACGACGTAATCGCAGCGTACGCCAGCCCCATTGAGAATCGACGTACGCAAACGACGTAAACGACGCACAACTCGACGCGGTCCCGAGGCCATACTTAACATGGCATCCGACGGGACACGACGGCATCCGACGGGACCTCGTAAGGTTACTCCACATAGAAGCTGGGGTAACCTTACGCGAACGAAAACGACGTACGCGATGACGGGGCGGCGTAAAAGCGATCGAGAATCGGCGTACTACTTCATTTGCATATGCAAATGAAAAAACAACGTAAAGGCCACCTAGTGGCCGAAGTTGTCATTACACCTACGATCCGAAAGTGTAATGCTTTTACACTTGTCGGATGTAGAAGCGTATCTATGCAAAAGTGATGCTCAGCATCACACGCATAGATACGAGACAAAAAAAAAAGGCGATACGACGGGGTATCTGAGATACTCCGTCGTAACGCCTCTGAGAATCTGGCCCTATGTGTGGAGAAAAAAAGGCACAGCACACCAACATCAAAACCTTATCCCAACTGTGAAGTATGGTGGTGGGGGCATCATGGTTTGGGGCTGCTTTGCTGCATCAGAGCCTTGACAGATTGCTTTTAGCGAAGGAAAAATGTATTCCCAAGTTTATCAAGACATTTTGCAAAAGAACTTAAGGCCATCTGTCCACCAGCTGAAGCTCAACAGAAGATGGGTTTTGCAACAGGACAACGACCCAAAGCATAGAAGTAAATCAACAACAGAATGGCTTAAACAGAAGAAAATATGCGTTCTGGAGTGGCCCAGTCAGAGTTCTGCCCTCAACCTGATTGAGATGCTGTGGCATGACCTCAAGAAAGCGATTCACACCAGACATCCCAAGAATATTGCTGAACTGAAACAGTTCTGTAAAGAGGAATGGTCAAGAATTACTCCTGACCGTTGTGCACGCCTGATCTGCAACTACAAGAAATGTTTAAGGTTGAAGTTATTGCTGCCAAATGAGGTTCAACCAGTTAGACTGTGATTGTCTATTGTTGTGACTTAGATGAAGATCAGATCACATTTTATGACCAATTTGTACAGAAATCCATATCATACTGCATATCATACTTTTTCTTGCAACTGTATATATCTATGTATACCGTATATATATATATATATATATATATATATATATATATATATATATATATATATATATATTTTAAGGGTATCTGGGGTCCTATTGCATCTGAACCTTCATCCCTCCGTGCAGATGCAAACGCATATGTAGATTGCGCTTGCATACTGTACGTAAATTGTGTTTGCACCATACATGTGAGGTAGCAATAATACTAGCTCTAGACTTCCTTTTTAATTCTAAACTGGTAACCTGGTGCTCCAGGCCCCTGCTCTTCATCAGGTGCCCTCCCCATAAAGCTGGCTTCCCTGGGGGCACCCGTGTGGGCTCAATCTTGAGTCATGCTGCTGCGTCCATTGACACAGACAGTGGTACATGGCCCCGCCCCTGCAATACTGGATTTTGATTGACAGCAGCAGGAGGAGCCTATAATCAGTGCCACTGACTATAGCTGGCAACACTGATCATTGTAATCTGATGGCGGGAACTCTCTCTGCTGTTAGAATGCAATAGCTCTGCAGTATGGATTACCCCCATCAACACTGAGTGTGTTGATAGGGGAATCAAATAATTATTTTTCAGATTGAACAAAAAAAAACATCATTTATGGCCTGTCTAAGGCTAGGTTTACACTTCTGATCGGGGTGCAGTAAAAACATTTGAGCCACGTTTTTACTGCCCCCAACTTAAGCCCACCTCTGAAAATCGATCAACCAGTGGTCACTCTTCAGAGGGTGATCCCAGTGTAATCTAGCCCTAATGCAATGATCAAGGTTCATTTGCTTTAGGCAGCACATAGATGAGCTTTTTTTTTGTTGTTGTGCTACAGCCTGCATCGTTGACAGGGCAGTTGTACAGAAGTCGATCGGTAAAAAGGGATTTTTAAATACAGCTTACCTGTAAAATCCTTTTCTTGGAGTACATCACGGGACACAGAGCGGCATATTCATTACTATATGGGTTATATGGAGTACCTTCAGGTGTGGACACTGGCAATCTCAAACAAACAGGAAGTCCCTCCCTATATAACCCCCTCCCCTAGAGGGAGTCCCTCAGTTTTGTAGCAAGCAGTATGCCTCCCAAAATGTTCCCAAAAAGAGGGGTGGGAGCTCTGTGTCCCGTGATGTACTCCAAGAAAAGGATTTTACAGGTAAGCTGTATTTAAAAATCCCTTTTTCTTTCTCGTACATCACGGGACACAGAGCGGCATATTCATTACTATATGGGATGTCCGAAAGCAATGCTTTAATGAGGGGAGGGAGACATCTTCCAAAGAAGGATTTAATTTAGAGGTATACTCAAATACTAGTAAATCCAACCTAAACGAGAAATGTAAATCTCAAATCAAATCAAGGGAGCCCCCTCAGATCCTGAGGAGCTTGAATCGCGGCCTGTAGTACTGACTGCCCAAAGGCTGTATCCGCATCCCTTCTTACGTCCATTTGATAAAATTTTGTAAACATGTGGACTGACGACCACGTTGCTGCCTTGCATATTCGAGCCATAGAGATCTGATGATGATGTGCTGCCCAGGAGGTGCCCATGGCCCTGGTAGAATGGGCCTTTGCCGACAAAGGAGGAGGCAACCTCTTCAAACCGCAGGCCTGAACGATTAATTGTTTAATCCATCTTGCGATGGTGGATCAAGCAGCTGCCTGACCCATCTTGGGCCCTTCCGGTAAAACGAACACCACATCTGTTTTCCGAACCTTCTCTGTAGCTTTAAGATAGGCCTTTATGGCCCTGACAATATCCAACGTATGCAGCAACCCCTCCTTTCTAGAGGTGGGTTTTGGAAGAAGGATGGAAGTACCACATCCTGGTTCAGGTGGAAACTGGATATAACCTTTGGTAGAAAGGAAGAATGAGGACGGAACCCCGCCCTATCCTTATGTAAAATGAGATATGGTTCCTTACAAGATAAGGCTGCCAATTCCGATACTCTCCTGGCCGAAACTATGGTGATCAGAAATACCGACTTTCTAGTCAGTAAAACCAAGGTACCTCAGCCAACGGCTCAAGGGGTTGTTTCTGTAGAGTTGACAGAACAAGATTTAAGTCCCATGGACAAAGTGGTGATTTGACCTTAGGATTAACACGTAAGACTCCCTGTACGAAGATCTTAACCAGCGAGTGGGCGGCCAGCGGCCTTTGAAATCACACTGATAAGGCTGAAATCTGTCCCTAGATCGTGCTTAATGCCAGGCCTTTATCCACTCCTAGCTGGAGGAAACGTAATACTCTATCAATGGTATACTTGCGGGAAACCCATCTCTTAGCCTCACACCAGCCTACGTAGGCCCTCCAAACCCTGTAACAAAATTACCCTGGAGGCCGGCTTTCTAGCCTCAATGAGGGTAGGGATTACCTGCCTAGACAGACCTCTACCCCTGAGAATCAGGGATTCAACCGCCAGGCCGTCAAATTTAGACGCCGTAATGCAGGGTGGAGGATCGGGCCTTGTGAGAGTAGGTCTGGCCCTAGAGGAAGAGTCCAAGGGCCTCCCGCTGCCAATTTCAGGACTAGTGAGTACCATGCCCTCCGGTACCAAGCTGGGGCTACCAGGATAACCAGCCTGTGGTATGATCCTGCGCCGCAGGCGGGGTAGTAACTGCAGTGGGGGAAATGCATATAGAAGTTATGATTGATGCCAAGGGCAAACCAACACATCGGTTCCGCAGGCCATAGGGTCCCTCGTTCGAGACATGAACCTGTCTAGCTTCTTGTTGAATCCTGATGCCATGACCTTCACGTCTGGCACTCCCCACTTCTGGCAGATTGTCTGAAAAAAAAACTTGTGGATGCAGAGACCACTCCCCCGGCGACAGGGTTTGGCGACTTAGGAAGTACGCCTGCAGGTTGTCCACCTCGGGAATGAATGTCGCCGATATGCAGGGTACATAAACCTCTGCCTACCGAAAAACCAAGCTCCTCTCACTCTGAGTGGCTTGACTCTTGGTTCTCCCTTGGTGGTTCACCTATATGACACCGCTGTGGCCTTGTCTGAATGACTTCTCAACGAGGACCCCTGTAATCTGGATGTCTATGCCAGGAGGGCTAGCTGAGTCGCTCAGAACTCCCAGACCTTGATGGGCAGCTGCCTCTCCGCCTCTGCCCAAGTTCCTTGGCGAGTGAACTTGTTCAAGACCGCTCTCCAGCCTTCCAGACCACTGGGCAGAACCAAGCTGCTAGAATTGCTGCCTGTAGGACACGAGCGTGGAAGCGTGTGGTATTGCCTCGAACATGGCCATCGCATACATAGGCGAATAGTTGGCTCTTTTTTGCTTAGAACCAACTGGATCAATCTCTTGATAGCCTCGACCTTTACCAGGGGCAGGAACATTCATCTTCTGTTCCGTGTCTAATCTTGTGCCGAGATATTCCAACTGCTTTGTAGGTTAAAATGCTGATCTTTCCCCGGTTTAGGACTCAGCCGAACCTCTCGAGGTACTGAACCATGAGGGCTACTACGCATTCCACCAAGGAAGCGAGTGATCTTATGATTAAGAGGTCGTCCAGGTATGCTAGGACCGAGATCCCTTGGATCCTTTGGACTGACTAGAATAGGAGCTAGGACCTTCGTGAATACCTGGGGGCCGTAGCCAGCCCGAAGGGGGGCGCCACAAAATGGAAGTGACGCTGTATCACTGCGAAGCGTAAAAACAAAAATATTTGATGTGGCTGAAAGACCTGGTACATGAAGGTAACCCTCCTTTATGTCTATAGAAGCCCGATCCTTCTGGAGTGTGGCGGCTGCTGGCCAAACGGATTCTATCCGGAAAGAGCGAACCCTTAGGTAAGCATTTAAACCTTTTAGGTCCAAAATTGGTCTGACATTGCCGATGAGCCTTGGTATGACAAACAGATTGGAATAGAAACCTAGCCCCTGTTCTTGGGCTGGTACCTCTACCATTATGCCCTGGTAAAGCAGGTGATCCAATGCTGCCCGCATTGAGGCCTTCCTTGTGGAGGAAATTTTAGAAATTTTAATCTGTAGCCTGCGGCCACAGATGATCGGACCCCCTCTGTCGGGGGACCGATCCCCAGAGGCCTGTCCTTGCGATCCATTGTTAAAAGTTTGATCGCGCAGGAGGACCGTACTGCCTGAAATTTGAGGGCCCTGGAACCGGGGGGAGCTGCCCTTTTAAACGCAGGACCCCGGAACTTCCTTTGACTGGTAAAAGGGTACTTTTGCCACTTGAAACAGTCTGAATGTATTTATCCAGATCTTTCCATGGAAGGGCAAACCTGCCAGCAGTCTTTTACATGGGGCTCGGCCTCCCAGTTCTTCAACCAAAAGAGCCTTCTCATATGCACTAAAAATAGTGACAACGAGACGCCTGCTGGATGGAGTCTTTTTATAGCCTCTACCGCAAAGCACAGAGCTCTGGGAATATCCAATAACTCCTCTGCCTATCGGGCAGGGATGTCTAAGCATCCGTTTTGTCTGGTTCCTTAATGCCTGAAAAAAAACTCCAATTGTAGCCACTGCTGGCTGTAGCCAGGGATGCTGGAAAAAGTGTCTCTAAACGTTTATTGACCGGGACTTTAAACATTTGTATGTTTCCCCTTAGGCCAGTTAATGATTTATTCACCCATGAGATGGCTGCGTCCACCGTTGGGAGCGCCCCCTTTCTCTAGAAAAATGTCTTTTCCATAGGGTAAATAACAGAAAACCTTCCAGGTGGTCTCCCATCCAGGCACTAACCAGGCCCTACCCTGCTTAGCCTCCGAGATCAGACGAGATCGGGCGCTTTCCGGGAAATGCGGCCTCAAGGACCTCACGGGTAGTTGAAAAGCAGTGCCCGAACCGGGACCTGAACCCTGGACCCTCAGATCAAAAGTCCGATGCTCTACCAACTGAGCCATCCGGGCCCCTTTTAAAGAGCACTTGGTCAGGGGAAAGAGTGCCTGCCAGCACAAATATTTCCTGGCAGACGTGCATAAAGACTACCCTCTCGTCAGCTTTAGGCGGCAGAAAAAATTCTGTCCGGTCGTCCCAATCCTGGAAAAACCAATTCCTCTAACAGAGGATGGGCCAGAAAAGCTGCGTTGCTTAAAGGCGCTTTTAAAAGAACCCAAAGAGGATACCGCAGGAATCTGAGGCTCTGGAAATGGCAAATTGAATGCCAAGCGGACCATGTCTGTCAAAGACTGGACCCACAGACTCTCCGCCTGGGAGGCTGAAAACGATTCTACAGTGGTAGATCCTCTAGGTTCTGTCCCTTTTGGCGATGGGGATCTAGTCCGCTTCTTGCCAGAAAAAGAGCCAGCGATCATGGCTGTTAACCTCTTTTCTCTAGCCCCCCTAGGGTGACGGCTAGCATCTCCTCTGTGATAACACAGGGTTGGGCCGACCTGGGCCAGCCTCAGCACCAGACCCCCTTAATGGCTTATCCAGGGTGACCCCTATAGGAATAACCTGTGGGGAAAGTATTGGCATATTATCAGAACCAGAGGAGGAACCCCTTTGTCTTTGCCTTTTCTCTTTATTTTTATTTTTCTTTTTTTCTTTTGTGTTTTGATCCTGAACCCTTGGAAGCCATAATACAAAACCGAAGGACTCCGCTTACAACAACAGACTGTTATAGCCAGGAGTACAAAAAAATAAGGTTTAGGGGACAATAGGATCACTAATGCCCCAAAACCGGTGGGGCTCAGTATGTTTTCTTTTATATATTATTCACCACATACAGCCCCACCCCCAACATGTTTGCCAGCATTCAACCTGTTGCCAAGGGGATTTTGGCTTAACAAAAAGTATTGGAGCTGACTCCAGCATGTAGTACCCCTTCTCGCCACCGGGAGTCACTGTGCTGCCAGCTCTACGTCCTCTCTCTCCAGCTCAGCTCTGAACTGAGCTAAGAACGCGCCTGCTGTGTATAACAGCAATTAAAGGCACGCCCACTCTACACTGCAGTCACACTCCCCGCCCCCCCCCCCCCCCCCTCCCGAACGGCGCGCGAAAATTTTCTATATGCATGCGCGCGTGCACGCGCGCACGCGACTGTCGGGGGAGGAGAGCCCAGGAGGAGACGCACTCTGGAGCCCAGGAATGCAGGTTGGAGGACGCATCAGGCGGCAGATTTGAATCCCGGCAAGGTAAGGCTAACACAGGCCCCTAAGGAGTCCCTTTAGCCTAGAGACAGATCTTTTTTTTTTTTTTTTTTTTTTAAAAGATCTTCAACCAGCGAGCAGCAGGTAGCTAGCAAACATACATAGATAGGTAGGGGGATCAAGTTATGGGGGGAAACATTTCAGGGCATCCTGTCTATCAGACATAGTGACCATGGTGCCAATGCAGAGCATACTCAGGCTACCCCCCTTAAGATCTCCCCTGGAGAGCCTGCTGTCGAACCAAGTCCCGCAGGCTCCCCTCTTACCTGCTCCATGCCGCAGGACGTTTTGCAAAACGGTCCAATCTTCTCCCATCTCCGTGGGTAGCGTAGTAGACCTTCAGGCCCTGGGGTCCTATGAAGGTACCCACTGTCCTGGACCTATATAGCACCCTGGCAAACAGGAACTTATGGTCTTTACAAACTCCAAGTCCTGGGCCCAGGGTCCAGCCCTCCAAAGAGGAGCATTATAGGCAAAACCCCACGGTTTGGGGCCCGGGTACTGTCCACTTTGGCACTGAGGCTCCTTGGACAGATCCGGTTAGCCCGCCCTTAATCCCAAGGATGTGGAGCAAAGCTATTCCGTGACCAACACCTAAGACACTGGCGAAAAAACTGAGGGACTCCCTCTAGGGGAGGGGGTTATATACGGAGGGGACTTCCTGTTTGAGATTGCCAGTGTCCACACCTGAAGGTACTCCATATAACCCATATAGTAATGAATATGCCGCTCTGTGTCCCGTGATGTACGAGAAAGAAATTCATTTTCCATGGTCAAAGCCTAGCCACCTTCCCTTGCTCACTCCCTGGGATTTGTAGTGTGAGAAGTGCACATGACCATGACTAACATGCACTGCTCATTTCTAACAGACAGAAGTAAGAGGAAAAGGAGAACTCATAGAGGACATTACAAGGAGGTTAAAAAACTTTTTTGGATAGAGTGGAGAGGGATTAGAACACTTTTCAGTTTGTATTGCTGTCTGTGCCCCTGTAAGGAAGATGTTCCCTTTATACAGGAAGTGAAAGGAAATCTCCTCAATAAGACATAGATGGCGGAAAAAAAAATCTGACAGGGCTTATAAACCTTTATCCGAAATTAAAAATATTTTTTTTTTTGCCTAGAGGTCTACTTTACAGGTTCCTGACCGTCTCACGCAAATATACTGCGGCAGAATGGCTCGCCTGGGCAAAAAAAGGGGAAGTTCCATTCGGATGGTGCTTTTGCTGATTTCGTGTTGGTAAAGGTTTGGTGAGAGACGATTCGCGCTTTTCAGTCTTTGTGCTTTTCAGTCTGTTACAGCGTGACGAATGTGCTATCTCCATTATAAACTCTAGTTTTACCAGAACGAGCGCTCCCGTCTCATAACTTGCTTCTGAGCATGCATGTTTTTTCCCGTCGTTAAAGCCTACACACGACCGTTTTTTACGACGTGAAAAACAACGCGAAAAATTAGAGCATAGTCTAAATTTTGAATGCCCATTTTTCACGTCGAGAAAAATGCTCTGGAGCCTACACACGATCGTTTTTAATGACCAAGTTAAAAAAATGCATTTTTCTGTCGTGTGTACGCGGCATAATAGTTTCAATAGTTTCTTGAAACCATCGATGCTCCCCGCTGAGACCACTGCCTGTGGAAGGAAATTCTAATTTGCTTTGCACGTGTTATGTCTAGATTTCTTCTGGCTCAGCTGTAATGCATTTTTCCAACAAAAAACAAAATCCTAATAACCAAATAACACTTTTCCTTTTAGAACAAGGTGAAGTGGAAACATGGTACATGTCAAATAAGGAGAAATATTTACATATGTAAACAACAGATGTCTGCATCTTAAAATAATTTACGGACCTAAATGAGCCATATTTCATACTTTGAATCATGCAAGTACATAAAAAACATTTACATATAGTATCTTTTTTTACAGTTGTGTGTATTGTTCATCCCATGAACTGTCTCTCGACTCTACAGTCAAAGCAAAATGTATTAAAAAATTAAATTTGGTCTCTGAGAAGCATGAGAGCTTGTAGATTCAGGGGTTGCATGGGTTGCAATTGTCCGTATGGCCTCCCTCTCACATTAGATCTTATGTCAATGTTTCTGTGTGTGGGCATCGGGGGTCACCTGGGATACCAGTATGTGACAGGACCAGTCTCACAAGGTTTTTGAACGATTTGATGAGCTAGATTAATGATAATCTGCAGTGGCACATGAATTGTTGAATAGGATATCAGTAACTTGGGTGGTAGAAAAGCATGTAACAGGCCAGGGTGACCCATGTGGTTGATTGCTGTAGCCTCTCATGCTGCTGAATGCAATGTGGCTTGGTGTACAGGGTTTAAAGCGTCTAGAGTGTAATTGCATGTTCTTTGTTCTGGCTTAGAACGAAGTGCAAGGTCCATCTAGCAGGCTCGCCGAACACGGAGGATAATGGATGACTTTTTCTAGTTGGGCTTCTGTCTGAGTTGGACTTCCATCTGCCAGCATACACACACACTTGATCTGCTTGTGCTTCTGGCTGGGCTGCTTCTATTTCTGACTGTGCTTGAGCACCTTGGGCAGTTTGTGTTTCTTCCTGTGCATAAGTTTGACCAGCTTGTGTTTCTGCTTGGGTAACCTGAGCCAGTCTACTGTTTGGTTGAGTTGTGATATCTTCTCATCTATTAGCGATGTGGCACTCCAAAAGTGCATTTGTTAATGGCAGTACAACTATTCGACCCAAGCAATATAATTTGATAGAAGAGAGGAATTATTTTCAGAAAGTCTTATGTAACTTTTAAGCACTTCTTTTAGCTTTGTGAGTCCACTGTATAGTTGCTTTGCATCATTACATGCTTCATCAGCAGCAGTAATGCATTGCATAGTCCCTTTCCACGGATCAGATAGGTTATCAAACATTCTGCATTGTTTTCTTCATAATTCTCTTCATGCTTCAAAGAAGGCTTAACTGTGTATGAGCATAGGGGTAACATATATCTCTCCCTATAGTGTAGCTATATCTGTGTGAAGTCACAGGTTATGCAGAAAGCAGGTGTTTGTGCAGAGCAGACATCAAACAGTCTATCACAGCACAGCAATTCCAACAGGAGGGCTAATTCTAGAAACAACGGGCCAGATTCAGGTACAATTGCCCTGGCGCAGAGTATCAGAGATACACTACGCCGCCGTATTTTACCTGGCTCTAAGACGAATTCTGGTAGATTTCGGCCCGTAAGGTATGGCGGCGTAGTGTATTTCTCGCGGCAGAATCGAAATACGCAATTAGGGGGCGTGAAGCATTTAAATTAGGCGCGTCCCCGCGGCGATCGAACTGCGAATGCTCCGTTCAGAAATTTCCCGCCGTGCATTGCGCGAAATAACGTCAGTTTTTTTTTGAGTAGCGTCGTTTACGTACATTCCTATTCCCGGACGACTTACGCAAAAAAAAAAAAAAATTTGAGAGTCGACGCGGGAACGACGACCATACTTAACATGGGCTGTCTAACGTTAGACCAGATTTTTGCTTCCCTAACTTTACGCAGCAAAAAGATGACTACAGATGCCATAAGAGAATGCGACGGACAATCCTAACTTCGTGGATGCTAATTTGCATACCCCAACGCTGAAAACGACGCGAACTCCACCCAGCGGGCGGAAAAAGATTGCGTAGATCCGACGGCGTACGAAGACGTAAGCCTGTCGGATCGAAGCCCGAAGCCGTCGTATCATGGTTTAAGGATTCAAACTAATGATACGACGCGGGTAATTTGAAATTACTCCGGTCTAACAGGAGATAGACCGGAGTAATGGCTCTGTGAATCTGGCCCAACAATTTCCCAAACAAATCCAATACACAGAAAATGCCAAGCATGCACAGCTTAACAAACTAATGCCGTGTACACACGATTGGAATTTCCGACAAGAAAACAGTGGATTTTTTTCCTGACAGATGTTGGCTCAAACTTGTGTTGCTTACACACGGTCACGCAAATGTGGTCGGAAATTCCTAACGTCAAGAATGCAGTTCAGAACCAGCTCAGAAAATGTCAGATGGGGCCTACACACGGTTGGAATTTCTGACCAAAAGCTCACATCAAACTTTACTTGCCGGAAATTCTGATGGTGTGTACGTGGAATTAGCAAGATTTCCTTCTCATTAGTGAGCACAAACAGAGAGTACTGGGTTTATAAGGGGGCAAAAAAGGCGATTGCACTAGGTCCCCCTGCCAGAGGGGGCCCTGGACTTTCATTATATCAAGACTTCAGTAGTGTGTTCATTGAGGAAACTGTACAGTTTGCAGCCTTTGTCAAGCTCCATTCATGTCTCACTCATCTCAACAGGCAGTTTTATTACATGATGAAGGGCTTGCTGATACCTTTCCAGATAGTAATGTAGCTCTTAGAATATACAGTATTTGAGCATAATGGTCACTAGCTGTTAGGGAGAAAGGTTGTTCAACTATTCTTACGGTCAATAAAAAAAAGTGTCTTCTTCAAGACCCAACTTATTATTTTAGAATAAATTAGGTTTATCATTCACTTTCTATTTGTCTTATAATTGAATTTCTATGTTTAGGGGCATTGGGCTTCGATCCAGCGACTGTGTTGGCGGAAAAACGGCTTGGATTTCTCCTATTCATATTGCGTGGTGATCGAATGTTGCACGCATTGGATAGTGTATGTAATACACCATCATTCTACCAAGGAGGAATCTGAATGATCTATTAGGATTTCTGCCGAAGCATTGATTTGGCTTCCCATGCTTACAAGATCCACCGCCGCGTGGTGGGTTAGACCCACGCGGTCTGATAAGGCCGCGTACACGCGATCAGACATGTCCGATGAAACTTGTCCGACGGACCGTTTTCATCGGACCACGCTGAAGTAGTCTGTTGGTCTGATGTGCGTACACACCATCGGACCAAAATCCCCACGGACCAGAACGCGGTGACGTAAAACACAAAGAGGTGATGAAAAAACAAAGTTTAATGCTTCCAAGCATGCGTCGACTTGATTCTGAGAATGCGCAGGTTTTTGGTCCGATGATTTTGTGTACTAACCATTGAACCTGTCCGACGGACAGGTTTCCAGCAGACATGTTTTCAAGCATGTTTTGAAACTTTTGTCCGCTGGAAAATGGTCCGATAGGCCGTACACA
Organism: Rana kukunoris; assembly: GCA_029574335.1. Classification (NCBI taxonomy): domain Eukaryota; kingdom Metazoa; phylum Chordata; class Amphibia; order Anura; family Ranidae; genus Rana; species Rana kukunoris. The sequence continues at coordinate 428,939,670 of CM056049.1, forward strand.
CGATCGAACATGTCCGCTGAAACTGGTCTGCGGAATATTGAGAAGCGGGGGGCCTTTACAAAAAAGGGTGGTTAATATCTGGGCCCTGGGACCTCTGGCCCTTTAAGAAATAAAATTAAAATATATAAACAAATATTTTTTTTATCAAAAATAAATTTAAAAAAGAGGGGGTTGCAATCTGGGGCCCTGGGGGCCTCCGGGCCCTTGGGGACCTCCGGACCTCTCCAAAAAAAAAAAAAGAAAAAAAATTGGCCCTTTAATAAAAAATAAAAGAAAAATATATATTAAAATATATATTTTTATAAAAAATAAATAAAAAAGAGGGGGTTGTCATCTGGGACCCTGGGGGCCTCCGGACCCCTAAAAAATAATAAAGAAAAAAAATTGGCCCTTTAATAAAAAATAAATAATATTAAAAAATAAAGAAAAAAGAGGGGGTTGCCATCTGGGGCCCTGGGGGCATCCGGGCCCCTAAAAAATGATAAAAGAAAAAAAAATTGGCCCTTTAATAAAAAATAAAAGAAAAATATATATTAAAATATATCTTTTTATAAAAAATAAATAAAAAAGAGGGGGTTGTCATCTGGGACCCTGGGGACCTCCGGATCCCTAAAAAAAAAAAAAAAAAAATTTTCTTTTTTTTTAGGGGGTTCCCATCCGGGCCCCTGGGCCCCTTACAGGTGTAATGCCTGTACCCCCCTGATGGCGGCCCTGCGCGGCCTAAGAGTACCCATCTTTTATCCCCTATTCGGATGGTGAAGGCACTCCTGGGTGTTTTGTCAACTCATGCTGTTTTACCCCAAGTTGAAAGACTATTGAAATATTTATGGCTACAATAAGCCTATTTTATAAGCCGCAAGGATACCCAACATCCAATTTTTTGTGGACAATTAGATGCTCACTATTTTGGTGTTAATTTTTTAGCTTAAAGGCAATTACATTTACTTTTTATGGACTATCACATTGTTCACTACTGTTGTAGTTTGGCTGTAACAAGTTTGTTTGTAATTTTGTGTTTTCCTGATTTGAATAATATATTGTTGCACATTTATTTGTGGTACAAAAAATACTTCAGTGTTTCTCTATAGCAGGGGTGTCCAAACTTTTTTAAAGAGGGCCAGATTTGATGAAGTGAACATGCATGAGGGCCAACCATTTTGCCTGACATTCTTTGAACCACTAAAATTTGGTCTAAGTGTGTTTGTTCGAGCACAAATACACTGCCTAACAATAATTCTCTTGCCTTTGTCATGCTCGTTCCCGACACAGACGAATGCTCTGCTCTTTAGGAGTACCGTTAGTTCTTAATGGTACCCCACACATTGGAAAACAAGAGGTGCTTTCGGTGCAGTGCAATTAAAAAAAAAAAAGGGCCGGGCCTTCTTTCCCTGCATTTTTTAAATGAATGGGCTGCCCTACACGCAGCACACAGCCAACACAGGTGTGAACCAAGGGCTTGTTCACGTGTCAGGTTGGAGGGGCAGTAAAACCACATAGTTGAGTGGTTTTTACCACCCCCAACTTCTTCCCATTTAGCTGCAGAGGCAGCAGCTGGGGGTGTACACATGCTGTAGCTACAGCTGGAGGTATACCCAGGCTCAATGGTGCTGCACTGCAACTACTTGCAACTGTGTGCACTGCACTGTTGTGGTATAGACTTTACTGCTTGTCAAATGCCTCTGAAAAGCAATCTGTGCATGGATTGCTTTTCAGAGGAGCAGCAGTCCTGGCTGCTATCACAAACAAGCCTTACAACAGCAGTTCTGATGGTACAGGAATGGGGGGGGGGGGGGTCTGGATTAAAAGTAGCATACACACAGACACATGCACACACACACACATACTGTACATACAGACACATGCACAAAAAAAAAACATACAGACAGACACTCACATGTATAAAGCCCTTTTAAAACGAATCTAGCTTCTAAGTACCTTTCCAGTTTCCTCATTCAGCTGGGTACTGCACTCTAGGGGGAAGCAGAGAGCACAGCACACTACCCTGCATTTTACTTTCACTTTTAAGGCTGACGGAGCTTCTTACAGTGCCGATGTACAGTTCGGCAGGGGATCAGAAGATCGGGCTCATCTGACAGCCCTCATCTCCCCTGATAGCATGGAACACCTGAGAACCAGGAGGGCCGCTCAAAACCAGCCCGCGGGCCGCGATTGGCCCGCGGGCTGGACTTTGGGCATGCCTGCTCTATAGAATGTTATATATCCTATAGGGTCTTTTATGCTGTCGTGGAGGAAGGTATAATTGCACATTATATATATTCACTCTTTTCTCCGTCACAGTAAAAGCCCCACACTTTTATTATTTTACAATTTTTTACAAAACCAGTCTTTTTGTTGTGTTTGGCAGCTATTTTTCAATGTTTAGAGGATTGGCGCAATATTTAAAACCTTTTTTCTTATGTTGAGGGGCCCCTGAAATTTAAAGTGCCCTAAGCACTTTGTAGCAGACTGCAATCTAAACTTCAGCTGCTTCTCAGAGTCTGTATTGCAGCATGTGTTTACACAGAGGGCAGACAAACATTTGTGCCTACTGAAGCACAGGTAAAACTTCACAACAGGTGCAGCAGAGTATACAGGCTTTATGACACACTTCCTTAGAACCAGTCTGTCAGGACAGTATGGTCACCTGCTGGCTTGGCAGCTTGACTTTTCAATAAAACACAGAAGCTGAATCCAACACAATTTTGCTTCAGCCAATTGCAATGCAGAGGATATTTTTCCAGTCCTTTGAAGTGTAAGAAGACAATGAATTTCCTAAGCCGTGTCTCTGCAAAGTACTAAAACTGACTGAGGGAACATAGAAGAAACAGGGTGGGCCTAGTTGGACTAAACAAATTATCGCTGAATAGAAGGGAGAGGACAGCGGGTGATACGAAATAACTTAAAGCGGATGGTTCACAAAACAAAAAATATTAAAAGCCAGCAGCAACAAATACTGCAGCTGCTGACTTTTAATATTAGGACACTTACCTGTCTTGGAGTCCAGCGCCGTCCGCAGCAGAGGATGAGCGATCGCTCGTCTCTCTGCTGTTCCCCGCTCCATCCACGGTGAGGGAACCAGGAAGTGAAGCGCTGCGGCTTCACTGCCCGGTTCCCTACGGCGCATGCGCGAGTCGCGCTGCGCCCGCCGATTGGCTCCAGCTGTGTGCTGGGAGCCGAGTGTTCCCAGCACACAACGGGGGACGGACGGGATGTGATGAAATGCCCGTCTTTTGCCCGTGAATGCTGGGCCGGAAGTGGGTGCAGATACCTGTCTATCTTCACCCCCCTCCCCCCTGAAAGGTGTCAATTGTGACACCGGAGGGGGGGAGTGTTCGGATCAGCGGATCTTCACTTTAGGGTGGAGATCCGCTTTAACAAAATAGGTTGTAGTGCCTGAAAACCTCCACTAGATGTCAGCATACTACAAAACAATAGAAACCTAAATTAATTCAATACAACACAGACTGTGTTATATGTGGGACAGAATAGTGCCGCCAGACTGGCTGCAGCCACTCTTTGGCCAACTTTTTTACCCCGTGTTTTGTCATGTTTTTAGGGTTGTGTTTGATATGTGCAAAGAGAGATCACACAAATACTTAAAAGCAGGGCTTTTTTTCAGCAGGAACGTGGGGGAATGCAGTTCCGGAAGCCCCAGCACTGAATGTATTTAATAGCAAGGTAGTGGGGAGACAGGGGAGACTCAGAAGAGGGGAGTTCCTGCACCTATTCTCTGAGAAAAAAAGCCCTGCTTAAAAGTATACCATTTCCGACAGAAGGAGCCAGACTCCCCCGGTAGTTAGATGGAGAGCTGGTTCTTCCCAGCGGGTGGAATCTTCAAATCTTTTGGAATATTCAATGCATGACTACCTAATTATGTTGTATACGATGCAATGAAAAGCTAAGATTTTTATACTTTGTATTGTTAAACTTCAATAAAAACTATTGAAACATAAAAACCATTTATTAAAAGTAATGACAGATACTAGGGCTGTGCAAATTAACTTTTAATTGATCGATTAATCTTTAATTTTTTTGATCGATCAAAATCTTTTTGATCGATTAAAATTCCTTTGATTGATACTCACCTCTCCGCCGGCTTCTGGGCCTTCAGGGAGTTCCGTCGGAGATCCAGTGACATCACGGACACCGGCGGGGCTTGCGGTGTCCATCTGAAGGGCTCCTTTGCTGTGCCTTTATATCTGCATGCCCGCGGGACCTTACTATTTGCCACACGCAAGGGCTGTTGCACTTCCCTCTATCACTTCCCTCTATCAACCTGGGAATCTACAGCCATCCACTGGGAGTTGTGATAGTTCCCTTCATGGGACATCTACATGCCAACGGACTGATGTTTACCTCTCCTCATCTGGATTCAGCAGTGGTATCGTTGTACACATTTTTATACCAGTATCATACTTAGCTACAGGTTTTTATGACTGCTTTTGGTACCGTTTGGTATTACTCGCACCATTTTTACAGTTTATGTAGCTACATCGATTTTATCTCCAGTGCAATATTTATTTTGTTACCTACTTGAAGACTATAAAAGTTTTAATGCTATTCCCATGGAGCGCTGCCTTTGTGTGTTCTTTGTATCCTGCTATCCATTTTTCCAGTGGTTGGGAGCTGCACTGGGAATCAGCCTGCAAGGAGATCAGCTAAAAGTAGTTGGATCGGTATGTGTGTTATAATTAATCGAAATTAGTCGATTAATCGATTAAAAAAAAAAAAGATTAATCGAACACAAAAATTTTGATCAGTAACAGCCCTAACAGATACAGATAATATAAGAAAATATAACAAGAATACTAAAGATGCTATTTCCGCCATGGAGTGCCGTTTGCCGTTACGCAAAATGGCCGGCCAGATCAGACTCTTGCATGGTCGGTCTGGTGTGAGACTAACCTATTCCAGTTTGGGCTGTGGTAGATACAGGCTAGTATGTAAGTAAGTGACCAATCAAAGTTGTTTGGACAGTGGTATCACCTTTTATGCCCCCAATTCAGCTAGGGATTTTGCAGCTGTGGTGGCAACTTTGCACATGCTCTGTTTTCAATGAGTTTCCATGCTGTGCATTTCCTCCCTATCACATCTGAGTAGCCCATGTGACTACAGGGTCACACATGTCGGCGTATACACAATGGTAAATGACAGCCCACTTCCTCCCTCCTCCGCCCACTAACTAGCTAAACACATTGGTGGCAGGATATTACATGTAGATTAATGGAGGCTTTACTCCCTCTTATTCTAAGACACAGGCTTGAGGGGTGTGACACAGCCTGTGACTGGCAGAAATCCGCCACACCATGTTATTGTCAGAAAATAATAAAGATATGATTTCAAATATATATTTGTATGAAAATGTAAAAACCGTTTACTGGTAATTATTAATTTTTTCTCTGTATTCCAAAGGCAGTTTTTTTATTTTGAACATGTGACCAGCAGCAGAGAACTAGAAGCTACTCCTGCTTATGTTTCCCTGCAGGCTGGCAGGGAAAGATCTGGGTCATGTGACAGCTGTTTATCGATTAGGAAAAGGGTACTTCGATGTTTTTTTTAATTAAAATAATTACAGTACTCCCTGTGCTCCATCCAGCCATGCTAATTCTTCTTCACAGGCTCCTCTGTCATCTCCAAACCATGCTTCCCACACTTCCTCTGCCCTAGATAGAGACATGGTCGACATATTTCTTAGCCAGATCAGTGATCAGGAGGCAGACAATGACAGTATGCAGCCCGGTAGCCAGGATGCAGGCCCTAGTAGCCCTGAAGGATCCCTGGCTCCCTTACCTGCACCGCTGCCATATTCTCCTGACGCTATTCTTCTGGCACGTTTTGGAGATATGCTGCAAAGAGAATTGGGGTAAGCTAGACCGGTCTGCTAGACCGTTTCAGCAGACAGATTTGATCGTGTGTACGGGCGAGCCGCCGGATTTGGCCACCCGACAGATTGGAAAGCATGCTTACCAATCTGTCGGCTGGGAACCCGTCCGCCCGACATGTCTGCTGGTTAGTATGCTAACCAGCAGACATGTCTTCTCGCACACGCGCCGAATGATTTCGACGCATGCGCGGAAGTGTTTTACTTCCTGGTGCGGTGACGTGGCGGCGTCAACGTCACCGCCACATCACCGACACGTCAGCGCGCTGTCTGCTGGCGGGGATTTTGGTTTGCTCGTGTGTACACGTGAGCAAACCAAAATCCAAGCAGACAGATTTGTTCAAATCGGTCGGTCTGACCGATTTGAACAAATGGATTGCCTCGTGTATACGAGGCCTTAGCTGGCTGCTGACATAAAGCAAGATTTCCAGGAGTTGGGCTGTCGCGTAGACAGCATTGAATCTAAGGTTGATGACACTGTTAATAGAGTGGCGCAAAATTCTACCATGATTACTGAACTTTATGATCGCCTAGAAGACGCTAACGCTAAAATTGACGATCTTGAAAACCGCACCAGGCGCTATAACTTCCGTATCCGTGGTCTGCCAGAAATGGTTAAAGATCTCTGCTCTGTCACTTATTCTTTAATGCAATCTGCTATCCCTGATATTGATGAAATTCACATGGAAATTGACCGTATTCACAGGGCCCTTGTCCCTCTGAAACCTGATGGGCCTCCCAGAGATGTAATTGTGAAGCCTCATTTCTTCAGGGTCAAAGAAGCAGTCATAAGATATGCCAGGGAACACCCAGATTTGGAATTTGAAGGCTACAAACTCCAGATCTTTGCGGACATCTCCCAAGCTACCATTCAAAAATGAAGAGCGTTTAAACCTTTGCATTCGTCTTTGGTTCAACGTGATATTCGCTATCGATGGAACTATCCTTTTCACTTACAATTTACCTACAACAATAGATCATATTCCTTTTCCACATTTGCAGAAGGTGAAAAAATCCTGCTGAAATCCCATAATCCCTCATCTCAGAACCAAGCAAGATCCAGTGGTCCCCGGCCTTCACCTCTTTGGTCTTCCCCATCGTCACGGAAATCTGCGACTGCACGCCAAGTTACCTGAGAACTCCCTGATTGGCACCAGTTGATCCCTTTTCCTTTTTTTTTCTTTCTGCCTGTGTGGCGGCGGCTTCTCAGTGGTCCTTTTGTGGGACATTTCTCTGAACATGGTGTTTTTTTGTTCTCTGGGACGCATTGGCTGTGTTGATTGGGACTTGTGTTTTTTTTTTTTTTTTTTAGGGCATGGTTGGGGGGGTCATTTTAATTGCTGTTTTATACCTGTGCCGGGAGGTGGCTATGCTCTCTCCTGAATTGTTGGACTCTTCCCATTGGTTACCTTTGGTGGACACTCCCACTTGGTTACGTTTTTTAGTATATTCTATTGTCTAATAATTTCTTCATGCTACACCTCTTGATACTGGGCGTTTCTAAGCCCTTGTATCATTTTATCTTTCTTTTTCTCTTTACTTTCTCTATTTTTAACCTTTTTTCCTTCTCTTTTCTGAGGGTCAGCCGGAACTTCGCTTGGACTTTCATGTTGTCCGTCCATCGGTGGGTAAGTCTGAAGTCTAGGGTTGTTTTTGTCCCTGCCCATGTCCAAGTTTACTGATTCCATTGGAACCATACGACTGCTTTCACATAATGTTCATGGGCTGGGTTCTCCATCTAAACTAATCAAAATGTTTAATTATTATAGGTCTATAGGGGCTGATATTGTGGCCCTTCAGGAAACGCATTTTCTCTCTTCCTTTACTCCCCGGTATATACATAAGAATTATCCTGTTTGCTCTTTTGCTAATGCTACAGAGAAAAAACGAGGGGTGGCGCTCTGTCTGTCAAGACGGCTTTCATTTACTGAATCCAAAATATTGCGGGACAAAGAGGGGCGATACTCGGCAGTGAAAGGGCACTTGGGGGACAATTTGGTAACGATTCTAGTATACTATGCCCCCAACACAAACCAGGTGGCCTTTTTCCATTCTTTGCTTCATTCTTTGGCATCTGAATTTGAGGGTGATGTCATTGTAGCTGGGGATTCTAACTTGGCGCTGGACCACATATTGGATAAGTCCCATCTTTCTCACCTTCAATCCCCTTCTAAACAAAGCCGCAAATTTGCTCAGCTGTTGCATCATAATGACCTTGTTGATGCTTGGAGGGAGGCCAATCCTACCACTCGAGACTACTCCCACTTCTCCAGAGCCCATAATCGTTATTCACGTATTAATCATGTGTTTCTCCCCTCGGGTTTACTGCCCAAATTGGTCTCGGCTAAGATAATCGCGACGCCCTTGTCTGATCACGACACTGTAGTGTTGGTGTTCACTGATTTATCTGTCAGATTAGCTAAGTCCCATTGGAGATTGAATGAATCTATACTTAATGATGAATCTTATTATTTAGATATCCTTTCTCATTTGAAAACATATTTTAGTATTAATAAGGCAGAGGATACCACTCCCGCCATTAATTGGGCGGCCCATAAGGCCTCCATATGTGGATTTTTGATCCTGTTAGCATCTAAAATTAAAAAAGCTTGTGATGAAGTACTTCGTATCAAAACTAGGGAATATGAAGAGCTAGCGACTCAACACAAACGTTCCCCGCACGCCGATCTGTTGATTAAACTTGAACAGGCACGGAACGGAACTTAACGTTTGTCTCACCACAAAGGCAGAAAAATATTTACGATGGACTAATCATATGTTTTTCACTTGGCGGGACCGACAGGGTTCGTTGTTGGCGCGTAAACTTTCCCCTAAACATTCACATGTAGCTCTTCCAAAAATTAGACTTTCAAATGGTGATCTCTCCCAACATCCCCATAAGGTTCTTCAGGAATTTCAAGATTTTTATACAAAATTATATAATCCATCCCTGGACCACACTCCGGTTTCCATTGATAGTTTTTTGCACACCTTATCACTGCCATCTCTCACTGAATCCCATAAAGAACTTATGGACCAGCCCATTACCTGTGAGGAAATATGTAATACTATCAAAATATTATCATTGCATAAATCTCCGGGCCCGGATGGCCTCTCTAATAGTTATTATAGGAAATTTTCTGAGCAGTTAGTTCCTCACATAGCTCTCTAATTCAATTTCTTGCGGGATAGCAGAAAAGTTCCTTTAGATGAAAATAGAGCATACATTAGTGTTATTCCCAAACCACGTAAGGATTCCTCAGATATTCTTAATTATCGGCCTATATCCTTGATTAATTGCAATCTCAAAATCCTGACGAAACTTTTAGCTTTGCGGCTTGGTACATTTTTGGCGCAATATATTCACAAAGATCAATCCGGTTTTATAACCGGATGCCAAACGTTGGATCAGATTCATCGTTCCATAGCATTGATCTCTGCAGTGCGCTCTAAATAGGATGCCCCTGTGTCGAGGGAATTATTACTTCTATCATTGGACCTTTACAAGCCCTTTGATAGCTTACATTGGGACTACTTATTTGCTACTCTGGAGGCATTTGGATTTGGCTCTGCCTTTATCTTATTGCTTAAACAATTTTATAGTAACCCATCGGCCCAGATTTCTATCTGGGGTTACAAATCGGCATCATTTCCTATCTGACGCGGGACGAGGCAGGGTTGCCCGCTCTCCCCTTTGTTATTTGCCCTAGCTGTATCAATTCGATCTCATCCTGATATACACGGCATTTGTTGTGGGAAGCGGGAGCATAAATGTTCACTGTTTGCCGATGACATCCTCATGTATGTCACGAATCCTCAATTGACCTTACCTAATCTTTTGACCTTGTTCCATCAATTTTCCCGGATCTCAGGGCTCTCTTTAAATACCCAAAAGACGATGGCCCTTAATATTTCTTTACCCACCTTGACGGTCTCGACCTTACGAAATCTCTATAAATTTCAATGGATGCAAAATTCCCTGCCATACTTAGGCGTCCAACTGACATCTTCGATCGATACTCTCTATCGTGCCAATTATCCTCCACTTTTCCGTCGACTCCGGGAGAATCTTCAACGATGGGCAGATTATCCCTTGTCCTGGTTTGGTAGAATCAATTCTATTAGGATGACTTTTTTACCTAGGTTACTTTACTATTTTAGAACTTTACCGATTGCGGTTCCGAGGGGAGATTTACAGCGATTACAATCAGATGTTATCCGTTTTTTTGGAACAATAAGAAACCGAAAATTAATAAATTGACACTGTATGTATCGAAACAGTCTGGTGGGCTTAGCCTCCCTAACCTGCAAGCTTATTATCAGGCGGCTCAAATAACCCAGCTTTCTTACACAACGGCCAAAGGATATACACCCCTCTGGGTCTCTATTGAGGTCCTTTCATGCCATCCCTTTGCGATAGGTTCTTTAATGTGGCTCCCTAGCCGTCTTCGCCCTCCTATCTTATGCCCTACCCTGTCTCATTTACTAGCGGTCTGGGACAGAGTACGACATCGTAAGCCTCTGTCCTCCCCATATACTCCATTAGCTCCCATATTCTTTAATCCTGAATTCTCTCCCGGAATGACTCCAATGCTATTCCTGTGGTGGTTAAACAAAGGGCTTCTTAGGATAGGGGACTTTCTTGTTGGGGATCGATCTTTAACAATATTTTAAAGATACATTTCAGATGCCCTCCGGCGAGTTATTTAGATATAACCAGATAATTTATTTTATACGATCTAAAATTAACCGGTTGGATGGACCCCTGGTTCTTACAAATTTTGAATTATCATGCCAAACAAAGGGCCTTTTACGGGGAAGGATATCTATGGTATACACTATCCTTACTGATCCGAATGCCAAGCTCCCTTACATGAAACAATGAGAACGGGATTTGAATACCGCGTTGGAATTATCAGACTGGCGAGATGTTGCCTACGCTTTATCCAAAATATCTATTAATACAACAATAATTGAAGCAAATTATAAAACACTTCTATGTTGGTATTTGGTCCCGACCAGAGTCGCTAAGATGCACCCGTCTACATCGCCCATTTGCTTCAGACGTTGTGGACAGATTGGCACTATGTTTCATGTTTGGTGGCAGTGCCCCGTGGTCACTAGATTTTGGATTCATATGTTTAATCTAATTTACTCTGTAACGGGGGTTAATATACGTAGATCCCCGCAATCAGTTCCCAAAAAAATCGATAAAACTATCACATATATGTTTTTGGCAGCTAGAATAACTATTGCTAAATATTGGAAGCGGTCGATGGTTCCCCTTGATTAGGTGAAGAATAAACTTAATTGGATCATTGTTAATGACAGACTCACCTGTGTCCTTCGCAATTCTACTAAGAAATTCGATATAACGTGGGATCCATGAAAACTTTTCCTATCTTCACCTTAAAGTGTTTCTCTGGCTGACCCTCTTCTCTTCTTTTCTCTTCTTCTCTTTCCTTTTTACTTTTCTCTTAAAATAATTACTGTTGAATTGGGTATTGTTGTTATTGCTAACTATGGGATGCTTTGACAGAATTTCTATCTCTATGTTGACACGATGTTAGTAGAAATATACACAGGGGTTCCCTTTTCTTTCCCCTTCCCTACCCTTCTTTATCCTCCCCTATCCTTCCATACCCTTTCCTATCCTCCCCCCCTTCCCCCCCTTTTTTTTCTCTTCTTTTTCCCCTGCTCTTTAGAATATGCATCTTTCTCCCTAAGGCTATATGTCAACGTAGTTCCATGGGACAGTCAACAATTGGCCCCTAAATGAATCAGGGCTTTATGTTTTAATTTTAATTTTTTATTAAATTTTTTCATCACTTAGTGACTGATTTAGCAACTGAGGAGGGGAAAGATACAGTAAAAAGGGGACATTGTGTTTTTTCTTTTTTTTTGTATTGTTTTGTTTATTTTTATGTCATATGGCTATGTCAATGGGCTCTCCCACTAACGGCACTTTGTGTTGAGCTTGCTTTATTTCTTCTTTATAGGCTTTATGCTTACGACTGTTTGTATGAGTAATATTATCTGACAGAGCTCGATTGTTATTTCTGTCTTTGTCACTTGTGCCTTATACAACATTATTTCTTCAATAAAAATATTGAAATATAAAATTACAGTGCCATCATCCACAAACAAAAGTAGACGGGACTATGTAAATTAAACAGCGTGTGTTTAGTGTCACTTTAATTATTCTCATAGTGTAAACTAATCTGTCTTTTTACATGTTTCTTTCTGTACTCATGCCAAGTCTTTCCATTTCACGTTTCCTTTTTCAAGCTGTAGAAAAAACTTCTCTTGAAAATTGGGTTTCAAAGGGTATACTGGATTCTAAAGGTTATTCTTATAAAAAAAATCCATTTATATATATATTTATTATATATATTTTTTCCAATATGGTGCCCTATGTATAGTTTGCTTTACTGATTAAAGCAGGATTGTCCAACATGCATAAGATAGTGTATATGTATTGGGTGAAGAGGCAATAAGGAGCCTACTGTGTTTGCTGATCTATGATTTTAATATGCGTTGCAACATAAGAACATTTATTACAAAGCCACGTGCTGCACAATCCCTAGCAGAGAATGTGTATTTTCTTTTTACAACCGGGGAGTGATTGCCAGCGTGCGGTCGTTCCTATAGAATTCACAAGGACCCACACAAGGACTTACAGGGTGACCATTGTTATCTGCACTAGACTAAGATCTTATGACAGTCAAGATTTTAAAGTATAGAAGTGGGAGTGATGTACATTATATGTGTATAAATAAATGTATATAAGCGATTGATGTGTAGACCTGTCAGGTTTTTAGCACAGTTGCTCTATAAGAAAATCTCAGTAGAGACCCAGCTTGCTTCATGAAGAATGTAGAATAAACTGCTCCCCCCCTCATTCAGAACTTCTCCCTTCCAACATGGTAAAATAACAGGGAGCCAGCTCTGTATCCTTCAACAAAGCATCAGGGCAAAGAATTGCCATGGCAACCCGGAGTAAGCTGACAATGAGAATGCACCGCAAAACAAAGACACGTGAACTAAAGAGATTTCAAGAGGCAAATGTATAGAAATACTGTATATAATCTGCAGGGTTAAATGTCTTCTTCAGTGATTATTTCCTTTACTGTATGATGAATTACCCTACGTTTCCTAAAACTGCATATACCATGCTTTGGATTGACACTGCGGTCTGATCTGTAAATGCAGTTGCAGAACTATCCGTGCAAAAATGTTTTTTTATTTTTATTTATTTCATGGCTCTTTTCTTGAACCCTGCAGTAACTTCAATGGCCTCATATGGAAATTGTACACAATACTTAGCATGACAGTTTACAGCTATCAGCTTAGAACATATAGTGCTGCAACGTGCAGGGAAATTTAAAATGTCTTCTTTATCCTGAGTTTAGCAAGGGATACCCAAAGTCACATATACAGTGAAAATGATTGTGTGAAAATGATAGCTAAAGTTCTTTAAGATAATTTGCATTGTGATACCACTCACTAGCAGTGTTGCTCATCTTACTTTAAACAAGTAATTAGTTACAGTTACAAATTACTTCTCCGAAAAAGTAATTGCGTTAGTGACTCAGTTACTACATTGAAAAAGTAATTAGTTACTCAGCAAAGTAACTGAATTTTTTTTAATATTCTACAATGCTTTGTTGAGAAGCAGATGACGGGTGCTTGCCAGGGAGCAGTGAGTTAATACTCCAAGACAAAAGAATGGCAGATCCTTGAGAGAATAAAACCAGAAACAAATGGTGATCTCGTGTATATCCCAGCCTTGGTGCATCCGTCCCACCATGTATGTGCAGCTAATAAGACCTAAAACCCTTATCCATCTGCTACATATTACATCCAAATTATAAGCTGGATTAAAATGTATGTTTATAATATACATTCCCTTGACGTTTACAGAGTCTGTAATTTAAAATCTTATATTAGGCATTATTAGAATTTTCTATAGTTTATTGTTTATTATTTTATTTATCTTATATAAGCTTTATTAGATGCAAGGGATCTGGAATGGGGATGTCAGATTTTTCTTTGTTGTCTGATGAAGTGATGAAATCACTGACCAAAAATAACCTGCTGATTATTGGTCTGTATAGGTGTCCTGCACTTACCATGTTGACCACTAGATGTCGCTGTGTACACTGTGTTGTATAGGGAACGTTTGTTCTGTGGAACATTTTGTTCCGGCCATGTGTTCTCCGGATCATTGATCAGGTTGCGCACACAGTGTGTGTGATCGATGTGAGTTGTTCCCCGGTGATAGGTCAGTGTGAGGCGGGTGGGGCTCATTGTATCCAGGGCTCTTTGCTATTGGAAGTTTTCAGACCGCTGTGACAGGCCATCACAGCGGTCACATGATTCTAAAGCGGAGTTCCACCCATATTTATGTTCACAGCTCCAGCAGAAGCAATTACTCTGCTGCCATCTAGTGGCGGTAGATGTAATTGCGGTAATGCCGCCCAAGTAATGGGAACTGCGTTACTGTGAGGGGAAGAGTAATCAGGTAGATTACTCGTTACCCTCAAAAGGGGCTGCGTTAGGTAACTGCGTTTATTGTAACCCTGTTACTTACAACACTGCTCACTAGTGCAGAAAGTTGGAATACTCTTCCATTAGCTGGTCACAAAACTTGGCTCTGCCTTTGCAGTTGATGTTTATGTCGGCCATAGATGAGTTGAAAACTGAATGAAAATTCTTGTAAATTATTGAATTGTCTGCTTAGTGAGACGCACATTTTATGCCACAATTGAAAGTAGACCCAACATGCTGGATTTTTTTTTTTTTTATGTAACAAATGATGGGATAAGCTATTTTGTTTTTCAAATCGACAGAGTGTTCAGTTTTCAACTCACCTATGGCCGGTTTTTTGTCCTTTGGTTTGTTTAGTGTAATTCCATACACTGTAGTAAAGTGTGACTAGATGTGGCATTTTGAAATGCAAGTTCAAATTAAATGGCAAAGTTGCTCAGTAGCATAAATGTCTAAAAATTAAACCTTTTTTTCTCCAGAAATTTTAATAGCAAGGTTTTGCTCATGTACAACAGACTCTCTAAACAAAAGCTTATATAAATCAACTAAATTATAGCCCTATAAACTATAAGTCAAAACCAATTTAGTTTTAGAAAGAGCAGAGTGGAGATTATGTCAGGCTTTTATGGCCCATTATAACATTAATAAAATTTCCCCCCAACTCCTATCCCAGTGACACCAGGACAGGAAAGAAGGGAAACAGAGCTGGGAGGTACAGAACGATAAAAATAGACCATACATTCCCAATGCTATTAAATAAGGTATTTTTGTTGGTGTCTCTTTTCCAGGTGGAGAGATTTTCTATCATTCCTGTGCAAGTGACAGCCTGCTATCTGAACTGGAAGAGAGGGGAAAACCTGAATAAGGTTCAAACCTTTTCTAACTCGAGCCAAAACATAAAGAAAGCATTTTGGCCTGAATTGTGAAAGGCACAACAAAAAAGGCAAACAGAGGAAAAAGATCTGGTCACAGATACTACCTACATGCCACGCTGAAGACTGGTGAGATAGTGTTCAAAAAGCAGCAGAAGAGGCTTGGAAAGCATAAATCCACAGAATGAATCAAGCAGATGCAGAGAAATGCATGCAATGCAGATCTTCATGTACAGCTTGCTCTCCATCAATGAGAATAATGAGCATCACAGTAGTTACATCACCCTCTTAGATCAGGGTTTAAAATTTCAAGTCCTGAGCTACTAGCCAGGCCTTAAGGCCGCGTACACACGATCGGTCAAAACCCGATGAAAACGGACTGAAGGTTCGTTTCACCGATCGTGTGTGGGCCCCATCGGTCAGTTATCCTTCGGTCAAAAAAAAGAGAACTTGCTTTAAAATTTAACTGATGGGCGCCTAACCGATAGGTCAAAACCGATCGTTAGTACGCACGAGCATCGGTTAAAAATTCACGCATGGTCATAATCAAGTCGACGCATGCTTGGTAGCATTGAACTTAATTTTTTTCAGCACGTCGTTGTGTTTTACGTCACTGTGTTCTGACACGATCGGTTATTTAACCGATGGTGTGTAGGCACATCAGACAGCTTCATCGGATGGACTAATCGTGTGTACAAGGCCTTAGATCGGGCTCAAAATTTAAAGTCCTGAGCTACTAGCCAGGCCTTAAGAGTTACTCGCCACCATTTTTCCCATCCAACCCCTACCTGTCCCGCCCCTAAGCACGTCCTCATAAATGATCTTATAAAAAACACTGTTTTAAAAAAAATGTTTTAGGCAGAATTAAGTTACAACTTTAACAATATTAACATAAAGTATATTTCATTGATTTGACTGATAAATAAAATTAGGATAAGATTGGCTACTATAGGCACTGTACACATAGTTACTGCTTTGTTAAAGCGGAGTTTCACCCAAAAGTGGAACTTCCGCTTTAACCACTCCTCGCCCCCTTACATGCCACATTTGGCATGCATTTTTTTTGAGGGGGGGCGGGGTTTCAGGAGGACTGGGACTTCCTGTCCCATTTCCTCCTTCCGCCCAGGGACTGCTTAGGCAATACGTCATATCGCCTACGGCGGCCCCTCTCTGTAGGCGTTTGCTTGGGACATGTGACAGGTCCCAGGCGATCGCCTGTCCAATCAGGTAGCGCAGCCCGGCCATAAAGCCGAAAGCTGCAACGGCCGGGTGCCCACAGTTAGGATGGAGGCGCTGGTGGAGAAGGGGGGAGAGGAGCGGAGCTGGACAGTGGAGCAGGTAAGTTTATGTTTAATAAAAGCCAGCAGCTATGCTTTTTGTAGCTGCTGACTTTTAATAAACCTAAAAAAAGGCTGGAACTCCGCTTTGAGTAAATATTTAAATGCTATATTAAATATAGCATTAAAAAAATTAAATCTAATGAATGACACTTTCACTCATTTAGGATGCAGAGAAACTTACAGCGGAGCACAGCACTGGACAGGGGAGTTGGTACTGTCAAAGTTAACTCTTCCTATTAACAAGCTGGTGTTTGGTTGCTAGGCGGTTTGAGCAACCAATCACCAGCTTTTTAATAGGAAAAGTTATCTTTGGCAGCTCCCACCCAACACCCCCTCTCTGCCCCACCCCCACCTCATCTAGTTCTTTGCGGACTCCTGTTGTATGCCAGGCCCTGCTAACAGAATGACAGGGGTGGAGGCTGGGAGGATAATCAGCACCAATTCAACCCCCGCCCCCCCCCCTCTCCAATGAGGCTCCACAGCCTAATGTGAGTGTCTTAGGTGACCTCACACTAGAGATACACAGCTCAAAATAAAGAAGTAGCTTGGCACACAACGAGCACTGCTATTTTTCATGTGGAATTAAAGAGAAAAGGTAAATTTTTAGGATCATAACTACACACAATTGCCATTTTTATATGTCCCCCATGTTTTTGGGTTCAGGTTCATTTTAAGCAAGTCCACTGAAGGAAAGGATAAGCAGCCTCTGACATAATCAATACCTAATTTAGAGGCATGGTTCACATTTTAAGGTGAAGTTGGCATCTCTGTTAGGAACAATTTGAGTACCTTAATGAACTAAAGTTATTTCACATTAAAATGAATAAGCACACCTTTAAAGTGAATTAAATGTATTTAATAGATGTAAAATTTTAAATAACTTTGCAATATACTGGTACCTTTTTTTGCCAGATTCTACTGGTATCCTTAAAGCGGAGTTCCACCCAAAAGTGGAACTTCGGCCTAATCCACTCCTCGCCCCCTTACATGCCACGTTTGGCATGTCATTTTTTTTTGGGGGGGGGGGGGGGGAGTGAGGGCTTCAGTAGGAGTAGGATTTTCTGTCCCACTTCCTCCTTCCGCCCAGGGAACGCTTAGGCGATATACGTCATATCGCCTTTTGGCGGCTCCTCCCTGTAGGCGATCGCCTGGGACACGTCACAGGTCGCAGTCGATCGCCTGTCCACTCAAGGAGCGATGCACCAGTCGCGCAATTGCAGTGAGTGCCTGGCCGTGAAGCCGAAAGCTGTCATGGCCGGGTGCCCACAGTTAGAATGGAGGCGCCGGCGGAGAAGGGGGGGGGAGAGGGGCGAAGCTTCAGGCGGCGCGTCGCTGGATCGTGGAACAGATAAGTGTATGTTTATTTAAAGCCAGCAGCTACACTTTTTGTAGCTGCTGACTTTTAATAAACAAAGAAAAACGGCTGGAACTCCCCTTTAAAATGCAGGCTGGCCAGTAGTAACTACTTTTTCCCTCCTAAACATTCAGTCGCCACAGCCCCCACTTTACAGAAAGTGCTGTATAATAATAATGAAGAAAGCTTTCTTAAATAGCATTTAATGAAGTAGAAAAGCAGGAACTAATCAGGGCTGTATGTGCTATCACAAAGGACACACACCTGTTTCATCACTGTCAAGAGCTATCAGTGAACAGGGCTAGTTATGCCATTTATTTGGCTTTTTGCATAGCCTCTGCTTTACTGGCAAGAAGTATGGGCTTAATATTGTAGGTGTAGAGGAATGAAGGAAAAAAACAGTGTCTGGCACCTCCTATAACTGGGAGATGGAAAATTGCATACATAGCACTCAAATACTACAATTAAGGCCCCTCTCACACTACTTTTTACCACAATATTGCTGCGATTTTAGGGAATGTCTGTGTAACTGGCATCAAAGTCGGACCAAAGAAGTGCAGGGACTACTTTGAAGTCGGAACAACTTGAAGTCGTACTAATATGAATGATTGTCATTGGAAATCATGGGGAACAACTTGTCATGCTACTTTGCAGTCTCAAATCATAGGACAAGTTAAAAGTGTGAAGGCAGCCTGCAGACATGATAAAAAAAAACTGAAAACAAATTAATACAACTACATTGTTCTCTCATGGATAAATGGAGTATGCCCGCGCTACCAAGGTGTGGGGAAGGGGAAGGGAGATACAGCTGCAGCCATGGGCGTCCGCTCCATAGGGCAAGGGGGGTCGTTTGCCCCCCCCTGGAATCGCCAGGGAGAGCCAGGAGCAGGGTCGAACTGGCTCTGGGGCCGATTTAAGCGGTGACCCCTCTAGTTGTCCCTTATTTACAGTGCCTGTCCCTCTTCTGGAATCAAATCTATTTGTCCCTCATTCCAAAAGGTTCCTCTTTTAGACCTAAAATAAATATACTGTCAAGTGTCATAGTGTAGTGTAAAGAGGTCCAGTGATGCAGGGTGCTGTGTAATGTAAAGGGGTCCAGTGATGCAGGGTGCTGTGTAATGTAAAGGGGTCCAGTGATGCAGGGTGCTGTGTAATGTAAAGGGGTCCAGGGATGCAGGGTGCTGTGTAATGTAAAGGGGTCCAGTGATGCAGGGTGCTGTGTAATGTAAAGGTGTCCAGTGATGCAGGGTGCTGTGTAATGTAAAGGGGTCCAGTGATGCAGGGTGCTGTGTAATGTAAAGGGGTCCAGTGATGCAGGGTGCTGTGTAATGTAAAGGGGTCCAGTGATGCAGGGTGCTGTGTAATGTAAAGGGGTCCAGAGCTGTGGGGTGCTGTGTAATGTAAAGGGGTCCAGTGATGCAGTGTGCTGTGTAATGTAAAGGGGTCCAGTGATGCAGGGTGCTGTGTAATGTAAATGGGTCCAGAGCTGTGGGGTGCTGTGTAATGTAAATGGGTCCAGAGCTGTGAGGTGCTGTGTAATGTAAAGGGGTCCAGAGGTGCAGTTGTGGAGAGGGGGTACAGTGGGGTGTTTTTACATTTTAACGTGTGGGGGGGGGGCGCTTTTAACCCCCGCTAGTGGTCGAAGAAAGGGTAAAATGCTAGTGTGTGTATAGCAAGTGCCGAAGCGCCCCCCTCTGAAAAAATTTCAGCTGACGCCCATGGCTGCAGCACTGAAAGTGTATCAAACCAAAAATAGTCAAAAAAGGGGGGTATTGCTGCGCTGTATAGGGTGAGTGGGAAAGGGACTAAGTGAATATAACTAGTATTAAGAAATAGTGATCAGTCAATCAAATGTAAAACATGTAAGACATATGTTAAACAAAATTAAACATATGTAACACTCAAACAAATATAAAGCCAAAATAAATGAACTTTAAAAAGATAAAGTGCAATTGTGCAAAAAACATGCATAACGAAAAAAGTCCTCAAATAGAATTTTGTATTCAAAAATCTTCAATATTGCAACAATGTATAAACTTCAGTATTCATGTGCAAAACAGCAACAACATAAAGTGCCAGTGCTGCTGTCAAGTTGCCAACGTGGATATCAAATAGGAAAGTGCTCCTTTTCCCCCTTGTGATTAGTGAGGATGTCCCCTTTCCTTACTGCTGTAATGTAACAGCATATAAAGATCTTTCTAGGTACAATCGGCTTAACCTAGGTCTCTAAACAGAGTCTCCTTGTGGGGCCCCGTCTGATATATCAGCAGTGATCCTCACAAAGGGATATACATAAGCCAATGGTGTAGTAGTTTAAAATATTTATTGATAAAAAACACAAATCAGGGTACTCACAATAAAGTGCATAAGAATCAGCATAAAACGAGCAGCATGCTCACACACGTCACCTCCTGTGCCTCTGGTGTGTCATTATGAGATAACTGAGGGATATTTATTATCGCAAAAAGTAAAAAATATTGATTTTTTTCAAAATTGTCAAATTTCTTTTATTCATAGCGCACAAAAAAAAGGGGATGCAAATACCACCAAAAGAAAGCTTCATTTGTGGGGAAAAAGGACGTCAATTTTGTTTGGGTACAACGTCGCACGACCGCGGAATTGTCAGGAACGGGGTAAATTCTTTTGGGTCTGAAGTGGTTAAAAAAAATGGAAAATCATCTAAAATTTAATTTATTTCAGTAATTAAATTCAAGAAGTGAGACTCATATTATATAAATTCATTACAAAGTGATATATTCAAAGCTTTTCTTTCTTTTAATTTTGATGATTAAGGCTTACAGCTATTGAAAACCCAAAATTCAGTATCTCAGAAGATTTAAATACTGTGAAAAAGTTCAATATTGTAGACCCATGGTGTCTCACTCTAAACACCTGTCACGATTTCCTGAGCCTTTAAATGGTCTCTCAGTCTGGTTCAGTAGGTTAAACAATTGTGAGGAAGACTGCTGACTTGACAATTGTCCAGAAGACAGTCATTGACACCCTCCACAAGGAGAAAGGTCATAAAAGGTCATTGCTAAAGAAGCTGGCTGTTCACAGAGTGCTGTATCCAAGCATGTTAATGAAAAGTTGAGTGGAAGGAAAAAGTGTTGTTGAAAAAGGTGCACAGGCAACAGGGATAATTGCAGCCTTGAGAGGATTGTGAAGCAAAGGCTATTCAAGAATTTGGGGAAGATTCACAAGGAGTGGACTATGGCTGGTGTTAGTGCTTCAAGAGCCACTACACACAGATGTATGCAGGACATGGGCTTCAACTCTCGCATTACTTGTGTCAAGCTACTCCTGAACCAGAGACAATGTGAGAAGCGTCTTACCTGGGCTAAGAAGAAAAAGGAATGGACTGTTGCTCCGCGGTCCTCTTTTCGGCTAAAAAGTAAATTTTGCATTTAATTGGAAATCAAGGTCACAGAACTGGAGAAAGAGTGGAGAGGCACAGAATCCAAGTTGCATGAGGTCTAATGTGAAGTTTCTACAGTCAGTGAGGATTTGGGGAGCCTTGTCATCTGCTGGAGTTGGCACAATTTGTTTTATCAAGTCCAAAGTCAGTGCAGCCCTCTACCAGGAAATTCTAGAGCAGTCCATGCTTCCCTCACTTTATAGAGATGCCGATTTCATTTTCCAGCAGGACTTGGCACCAACCCACACTGCCAAAAGTACCAATACCTGGTTTAATCATCATGGTATCACTGTGCTTAATTGCCCAGCAAACTCACCTGACCTAAACCCCATAGAGAATCTTTGGGGTACTGTCAAGAGGAAGATGAAAGACACTAGGCCCAACAATGCAGATAAACTGAAGACCACTAACAAAGCAACCTGGGCTTCTTTAACCTCAGCAGTGCCACAGCATGATCGCCTCCATGCCACGCCACATTGATGCAGTCATTCATGTAAAAGGAGCCCTGACCAAGTATTGAGTGCATGCTATACTGTACATGTACATACTTTTCAGTAAGTTAACATTTCTGTCTAAAAAATCCTTTTTTAATTGGTCTTATGTAATATTCTAATTTTCTGAGATATAGAATTTTGGGTTTTCACTAGTTATAAGCCATAATCATCAAAATTAAAAAAAAAGAAATGCTTGAAATATATCACTCTGTGTGTAACGAATCTGTATAATGTATGAGTTTCACTTTTTGAAATTAATTACTGAAGTAAATTAACTTTTGGATGATATTAAAAAAATTTGAGCTGCACCTTTATATACACATAACCATTAGTCCAGGTTTATAAGGAGAGACACATATTTCTGCAATTTATTTCTGAAGCTACTTTGCTGTTTGTGGAGCCTTAAAGTCATGTACATTTAAATTGCCACTTTGAAACTTTACTTATAGAGGGATTTAGCCCCTTTATTAATTAGGAGCGATCAGTTCTCGGTTTTGTGGGTGTGACAAGCACAGCACACAGGACAGAGAACAGAGAGCTGAAGCTGCAAACTCTGATCTCTCTGCTGTCCTCCTTCCGCCTTCCTCAGCTCAGAGTGGAGGGAGGAGGTGGGTGTCAACCCTGTGCATTCTATGCTCAGGTAGCGTAATCACTGCACGGGCAGGAAGAAGGAAGGATGTGAGCTGTCTGCTGATAGATCACAAGGTCAATCTTGGCAGAAATCTACGGCAGTTTTCTATATGAAAAACTGCCATGTTCCTTTCAGGTACAGCTTAGTTTCAATTTAAATAGAAATAGAAACTGGTGCAGATAGATCTGAAACAGGTCTATATGCTCTTTGAGGCATCCACCATAATGATGCAGGAAGCTTAGTTAATTCTCCGGCATGTGTCTTACCCTTAGCTTCTGCATGAGATCATCTCGTTCAATCTCCAATTCTGTGAGGTCTGGTCGCTGTCCTTTCAGTTGAAGTATCTCCTATTGCCAGAGTAAAGAAACAGTTATATTTATACATGCTGTACATTATATGAACTACATTCAGTAACAAAATATGAACTGCCTTAGAAATGTAAACACTTCGTATTTGCTGGTTGCATCAGATGAGCCTTATCTTTCATGCCTAAATGAAACATGCTTTCAAATGCTTATATAAATGTGTTTTAACACAAACATGGTCCACTGTGCACATGATGTCATCTGGTAGTGGTGTATCCAGATTTTGTCCAGTGCACTAAAACTGTGCGGAGTTCCACCCATATAAAAGTCAGAAGCTACAAAAAGTGTAGCTGTTGACTTTTAATAATCGGACACTCACGTGTTCCATGGTCCAGCGATGTGGGCAAACAAAGCCTCGCTCATCTCCCTCTCTTCTCTGCAGCGCTGGAATCACTACTGTGGGCTCCCAGCTGTGGCTTTACAGCCAGGCATGCACTGTGCATGCACGAGCAATTCACTGTGATTGGCCAAGCAATTTTCTGGGACCTGTGACGTGTCCCAGAAGATTGCAGGGAGGGAGGGGGGAGAGGTGAACTTCCTTCCTGCGTCGAGGAGCCCCAGGAGGAAGTGGGAGCTGGATGCCTCTAAAAAGAGATTTTTGGCTGGAACTCCGCTTTAAGTACCAGGTTTCTCTTGTGATACCCTGTCCTATGAAATCAGGCTATTGATAAGGTTTAAAACACGATAAGACAAAAAAGATAAAACAAAACACATGCAGCCACTACATGTAATGATTGGTAAACTGCAAAATACATTACATTTTTGGTTTTTGGTTTAATACTGCTTTAACTCCATAACATGCATAACATGTATATATTTATAAATAGTGACCTCTTCTTTGCTCTTTAGTAGAATCTCTAAATCCCGCAGTCTCTCAGTGAGGTCGCTTTCCTGGTCTGTGTCAGTTAATGTGGACTGAGACTGGGACTTTAACTCCAATTCTGCCACCTGTAAGATAACTATATATCAACACAAGCAAAAAATCATAAATCATGAATAAAGTACAAAAAAATCAACACAAGCCTAAAACCTTGTGACTGTTAGTAATCATCATGCACGTAATCCTACATTGGGAAGAGGGGGGGAGTTAGTAAAACTAGAGTGCAAAATCTGGTGGAGCTCTGCATAGAAAACAATCAGCTTCCAGGTTTTATTGTCAAAGTTTAATTGAACAAGCTAAAGTTAGAAGGTAATTGGCTACCATGCACAGCTGCACCAGATTTTGCACTCTCCAGTTTTAGTAAATCCACCCTATATATATTGTAACGTGCAATACGGACATACACTCTTGGTTTATTGAGATTTAAAACCTCAAACAGCAACAACTTTGATATCCTGTGATAACCTTCATGTATCTCCTTATAAGATGCCTAATGTTCTCCCCTCCCATCACAGAAATAATGACTATATAAAAAATGATATGCCACTGAGTATTGAGTTAAGTATGTGGTCTAACTTTGAATCTCTGTCCTCTTTGATTCACTTTCATTGCATAGTTTAATTGATAAAATCACCATCAGTGGCTATTTGTGATGCTTTCTGCCACTTAGGCCGCGTACACACGATCAAATCTATCTGATGGAAACGGTCGGCCCGACCGTCCCAGCAGACAGATTTGATCGTGTGTACGGGTGAGCCGATGGATTTGGCCAGCCGACAGATTTTAAAGCATGCTTTAAAATCTGTCGGCTGGGAATCCGTCCGCCAGATATGTCTGCTGGTTAGTACGCTAACCAGCAGACATATCTTCTCGCACATTCGTCGAATGGATTCGACGCATGCGCGGAAGTAATTCACTTCCTGGTGCGGTGACGTGGCGGCGTCAACGTCACTGCCATGTCACCGACACGTCAGTGCGCCGTCTGCCGCTGTACACGATCAAACCAATACATCCCAGCAGACAGATTTGCTCAAATCGGTCTGTCCGACTGATTTGAACAAATCTGTCTGCTCGTGTGTACGGAGGCCTTACTCCTACTTACATCAGGAAGAGGGCACTATATTGGGAAAGTAAAAGGTAGCATCAATTTTGGCCTTTTATTTTTTCAAAAGCACTTTGCCCATGAAACACATATTCTTAGCACAACAAACAGTCTCACAGGACTGCAGACTATAACCAGTGAGTGGCCTTGTGATAAGTACAATCAGAGAGCTTAGTTTTTGTATCTGAGTGTAGGCAGCTGTAGTGTAGAACAGCCTTGCTGGCTGCAAAAGGAAGTCAGTAAGCAAGTGTATATACTCACATTTCAGCCGATTTGATAGGTTTATATATGTTCAGAGCCGTTTGGCCTCTATAATTGTCTCCAGTACAATTTTGGAGAAGCCTGGTGTCCTGATAGGACAAGCTAATCTAGGGAGATTTGGTCGGGCATTTTTGGGTGGATACCTTATATAGGAAAGCCCAGGCCCATTTAGGACAGAACATGTGTATGTATAGACAGGGACAGAGACCCCGCTTGTGAGGGAGAGTTAGGAGAAGGTAGGGAGAGTGTTCCGGCCTGTGAGGGATAGCTCAGGGTTCCTACGGAATCCTGCATCAGCAATCCTGGTCGGATGAATGACTCCCCGTTGCGGATGATAAATCCGGTGTCCTTGCTGTTAGGAAGGGACAATTGTATAAAATGCCTATATCTATCTGCTGAAGGAATACCTTTGTACCAGGTAACGTGTGTGAATATTAGCCTCTACAGATTTTACGCATTGTGTGCTCGGGTTTATACTGTGTCAGTCAGTGGAAAGTGCCTATAGTGCTGACGAATACAACTACCGCTTACAGTGGAAGTGACTGTGCTGTGTATCTGTGCCTCCATGCTTGGAGTGAAACTACTTGCATTAATGCTGTAAATACTCTTTCTACTACCGTGTCACCAGTAATAATTGTTGCCTGGTTTATAAAGTCAGTATGTGCGATTCCCTCTGTGAAGCCGCTACACCCTACACCCGCTTACATTTTGGCGTAGTCGGCAGAATGTCAGAACCATTATCCTCAAGTGGGGGAGTGGCAAGAGGGACAATCATGGCACCATATGGAGCGGCTTTGACCCCAATTCCAAAATTGAATGGCACTAATATTCCCCTGACAGACTGGGTGGAGAGATTGGACAGTTCAGTCCGCTTGTTTGAAATACCCGTAGCACACTTTGCAGATTTGGCTGTTAATGCGCTAAAAGGAGAAGCCCACCGTGCTGTGATGGTTCTACCCGAGAAGGAAAAGGATAGCAGAACAGCTATTGTGGGCCGCCTAGAAAGCTTATATGGTAAGAGTACCTCCATAGCCGAACTCTGGTACAGTTTCTATTATCGGGAGCAGCACGACCGAGAGACTATCCCTCAATTTGCAGTGGCCTTACAGGAATTATTTTCCGGTTGGAGGAGAAAATGGCTCCCACCGGAACTGGGGTTCTAACCCCAATCAGCTTATCCGGAACCAGTTCCTCGCTGGTGTATGGTCGTCTTCATTAAAGAGAGCCTCAAGGGATCGAGTGAGGGCTAATGGTACGGTGAAATTCGCTGCTATCCTACAAGAGGCCATTGAGAGGGAACAGGAAGAGCCAGACCATGAACAGGTTGGTTCCAGAAGCCAGGTTACCCTCACTCATGGAGCCAGGTGGCCAGTGGAGCAGGAGGAAGTGACTGCCCCATGCCCTGCCACCAACTCAAATGCGGGGGTGCCCTCTATGGTAAAGGTCATATACACTGTTCCCCGAGACCTCTTTATTTTTATCTCTCCTTTCTTCTCTTTCTGTACCCTTCCAGGAATCTTCCTCTTGTTTACAGCTCACCTGCTTTCCTTTAACTCTATATCTCTTTTATTAATTAGCATGTAAACCTATCAGGCGGCCTTTAGATTATTATGGCCTGGTTAGGACGTAGTTATGACGTAACAAAGCAACAAGCTCCAGCAACTAGTTCACAGACATTTGATAGCATTCTCTCAAGGCCCCGAAGACTACGGCTGTACAAATGCTTTGAATCATTTTATCCACACTGGAGACACGGCTCCTATTCGGGAAAGGTATCGTAATATACCCCTGACTCTTTGTCAAGAGGTCAAAGCCCTTTTATGCGGAATGCTGCAGGGGGGGGGGGCGATTCAAAAGAGTCGTAGTCCCTGGGCTGCGACCATAGTTTTTGTGCAGAACAAGGATGTCAACTTAAGTTTTTGTGTGGACTATCGCAGATTGAATGTCTGTACCCATCGGGATGCTTACCCCTGCCCCAGGTCGAATAATCCCTAATGGCCTTGGGACAGGCCCAGTACTTCTCCACGCTAGATTTGGCCTGCGGATATTGGCAGGTCCCGGTAAAAGAGGAAGATTGCGAAAAATGCCTTTTATCCCCCCTCTGGGACTATACGAGTTTAATCGGATGCCCTTTGGCCTGACTAATGCCCCCAGGATGTTCCAAAGGCTAATGGAACGTTGCTTGGGAGACATGAAATTTAAATCTGTCCCGATTTACTTACATGTCATCATCAACTTTTCCAGAATGTTCGAGAACCATTTGTTACATCTGGATCAAGTCTTTCAGTGGCTAGCTCAGTATGGCCTTTGGCTTAAACTGGAAAAATGTCATCTCATGAAAACAAAAATCCATTATTTGGGTCATGTGGTTGAGGCAAAAGGGGTGTCCCCCGATCCCAACAAAATTCAGGCTGTACAGACATGGACAATCCCTAAAATGGTAACAGAGCTTCGCTCTCTTGGGGCTTTTGGGTTACTACCGCAGATTAATTCTGAACTTTGATACTATCGCAGCCCCTTTGACCCAGTTGTTGTGCGGGCAACGCCAAGGGTTGTGGGGAAGAGGCCATTGTCCTCATCAACATGGGGAAAAGGTGCTTTGGGGTGGCCCAAAGCACCTACCCGCCCTCATGTTGAGGGCATTCAACCTGGTATGGTTCAGAAGGGGGGGCGCTCGCTCGTCCCCACCCATTTCCTGCTCGGTTCGGAAAAGGGGTCTGGTATGCACTTTGGGGGGGGGGGGCCACCACGCCGTTTTTTCGGTGTAGGGGTTCCCCTTAAAATCTATACCAGACCTGGTATGCTCCTAGAGGGGGAACCCATGCCATTTTTTTTTATTTGGTGTGGAGTTCTTCCTAAATATTAATACCAGAGTGGTATTGTCAGGGATCGAGGTTGGATACCAGAGGTTAGCTGAAATATGAAGCCAAGGAAATTGCAATTCCACAATGAGAACACAGAAAAAAACAAAACACAAAGTAGAGCTGTAAACTCAAATATGTCATAACCAGGAAGGACATAATAATCGAAAGGCCTAATAGGTTTACACGCCAATTAAAAAAAGAGATACAGAGTTAAAGGAAAGCAGGTGAGCTGTAAACAAGAGGAAGATTCCTGGAGGGGCACAGAAAGAGAAGAAAGGAGAGATAAAAATAAAGAGGTCTCAGGGAACAGTGTATTAGAGTCCTCAGATTGACATAAGGAGGTTATCAAAGTGCGATGTCTGAGCATAGGATATCCAAGGCTGCCAGACTCAGAGGAATTTTTTGTGTGTGTCAAGTAAAATGGCCGTTAGTTTCCATTAAATATAATGTTGGTCATTCGGAGCTTGACAGCCTCGAAAATTCTTGGGGTTTTCCAGGCTCTCGCTATGGCAAGTTTGGTTACTGCAAAGAGATGCAATGCTAATTGCTGCTCTGGTCGGAGCAACTCCTTAATACGTTTACAAAGAAGAGCTTCATATGGATTTTTTCTTTTGATGTCTGCATGAAATAGTGTGCGGAAGGAGCTCATAATAGCAAACCCATAGTCTGCATACCTTAGGACATAACCCCCATTACCATCTGTACAGAATTCTATATGCAATTTCTTGAATAAGTACATTCTTAGAGCTCTTGGATATTACCAAGGTCATAATCTGCCAATCTGCTGGATCCAACTCAATCCCCAACTCACTCTCCCATTGGTGAGGGAAATACCGCACTGGAGGTTTTTTAGAATATACAATTAGAGGAGTATATTAAGGAGATAAGTCCTGGGAAATGTAAGCAGGCTCTACAGATACTCTCAAATGGCGTTGGCGCATAGGGGGGACTGGGATTTAAGGAATTGTGAACCAAAATTATGAATTTGCATATAGCGATAATGTTCCTGCAACTGAATCTAGTGGGATAAGCTGAGTGTGTCGAACATCAGTATCCTAGTGGGAGTAAGAAGAGAAAGAATGTGTCACGTACCTGGTTGGTGAGCCTGATGTGTAGAGGAAGGCCTCTCATACAGCTCCGGTTTGAGGACCACTGATAGTGAGACAGCAGTCACTGGAGCACGGTGGGGTAATAGTGCCTAGGATCAGTCTAGAAGTCTGTGCAGGCGGAAGCCGGACTTGGCTGGTAGATAAGGCAGCACAGAGGCTGGCAGACTTGGCTGATGACAGACTATGGATACACAACAGGAAGTGTGTATCCACATTGGTTCACTTTCTGTGATTGACAGCAGTGGGAGCCAATGAGGAGGGAGATTTCCAGGACAGCCTAGGCTATCATGAACATCGCTGGATCGGAGGAGTCTCAGGTAAGGATTGGGTGGGGGCCGCTGCACACAGAAAGTTTTTTACCTTCAAACTTCAGAACCACTTTAAGGTAATCTGGTTATTAGGTTAGCCACTTGTTTCCACAAAGAGTATAAATACTGTAAAGTTATGTTAAAGGAATCTAAATTGGATATATTTAAACGACCCCACCAGAACTATAGCTTGTAGATCCTCAATTCTGCTTATCCAAATAATTTGGGGCATAAACAAAGCCTCCTGTGCCAGAAAACTGGTGAAGGACAAGTCTTTCTACATCAACCACGTCAATTTTTATTTAAGAGGAAGCACACTAGTTCTTAACAGAGCAATTATCTGTACCATTGCTGACCAATTAGACAAGCTCTGATCTATCCCGGAAGCCCTGCATGATTGCTACCATAGCCGCAAGGGCACTGACAGCTCATCACCCAAGAAGGTAAATACAATGGGGTCCAGGGGTGGGCAAGGTGTAGCGTTAGTTCACATTTTTATTTTTTCTTAAAAAGTGAACTGACACTTTAAAAGTGGTAAGTTACGTGTCATATTGTAGGATGAACAGTTTAGGACCAATAAATATGTAGGTATCTAGGTAATGCAAGGTGGGAGTTTTACATTATGCATTTTTAATGCATTGCGTTTAATGTGCATGTTTTCCACAGCACGAGACAATTTTAATGCATTGTATTGTGATAATGTCCATGATTTTTACACCAAAAGACAAAATACTTGAGTTTGTTTTCTGTAAAATGCAATGTAATGTGTTTTTTACGTGGCATTATGTTTACATGCAGTATATTCTATTTTCACCCAGTGCATACCAATGCAACATTTTGGGAACTAAGTCTATGGTAAAAAAAAAAAAAAAAAAAAGATTTCAGCTTGTCATTTTGTTGGACCGCCATTGAGCAATGCAGCCTAATGTATGTGGTGTGAATGGGCTCTAAAGCTATCCAGAACATTAAGGCCAAAACAACAACTACACTAGTAAGTACCATAAAGTTACACTGGATTTTTTTCACATAACTGTGAACGCTAATAAAACCAATGCCACGTACACACGACCGTTTTTCAGGTTCTAAAAAATAAAGTTTTTAAGGGTCTAGAAAAAACAAAAGCTTTTTTTTCAACCGGATCATTAAAGCAGCCTTGCCTACACACGATTGTGAAAAAAAATGCTCTAGCAAAGCGCGGTGACGTACAACACGTACGACGGCACTATAAAAGGAGAAGTTCCATTCGGATGACGCCACACTTTGGGCTGCTTTAGCTGATGTTGTGTTAGTAAAAGACGATTCGTAATTTTCTGTCTGGTACAGCGTGATTAATGTGCTTACTCCATTATGAACGGTAGTTTTACCAGAACGAGCGCTCCCGTCTCATGACTTGCTTCTGAGCATACGCGGATTTTTCACGTCGTTAAAGCACACACACTACCATTTTTTACAACCTGAAAAACGACAACGTTAAAAACCTTGTGAAAAATGATGCCCATTTTTTAGAACCCGAAAAATGCTCTGAAGCCCACACATGGTCGTTTTTAATGACGTTAAAAAAATACTTCATTTTTTAGAACCCCGAAAAACGGTGCATAAGTCTTGCTGGCAATAAGCTGATAAAAGTCTGTAGAAATTAGGATTTCAAACCACAAAGATTGGTAGCAGGCTTACTAGCTTATATGAAATCTTAATGCACTTTCTCCTAAGTAAGGCTCCCATTAAAGAAAAAATATTCTGACTTCTTGTGTTAAATACTAACAGCGTGGGAGAAAATTCTGCCTGGACTCACGCTGGCAAATAAACTTGAAAGTGTGACATTGAGGACAAGCTATGAAAGAAAGCTACCAATGGGGTCTGCCTGTCCTTGCTACAGTACTGTTTCCTCTGCCTTGTCGGTTCAGATTATTCTGTTTCCTTTCTTTGTGATGTCAATCTAGCTAAAGTATGTCCACTTTTCAGAGCACAGGCTGTATTTTACACCCACACTTATACCACGCATATAGCCGCCACTTTTACATAGTCCAGTTTTTTTTTAAATGTTAAATATATATCTATTTTAAGAGGCGACAGCAAAATATTCACTGAATATTTTTACTAAGCATATAAAGTATGATATTGCAATGTTAATGTCGTTTTTTGCGATGAAAAAAAAGTCGTTTTTTAAAACGTCATTTAAATTGATCGTGTGTGGGCAAAACGTTGTTTTTTTGTCTCCAAAAAAACGACCAAAAACAATTCCAACATGCTTGAAATTTTTTTTTTTTTTTTTTTTTTTAAGTGTATTTTTGTGCGTGAACTCGAGAGAGAGGAGCCGGACTGCAGGAGTTGGGAGTAGGCAGACCCTCCCCCCGGATGCAATCGCCATCCTTCTCCATGCCCCTGGTGGCAATGGCGGGTGTGAGGGGGGCCTCCCCTCACTCACCCCGCCCTACCTGCTCCTCTTGGGAGCCCAACTGGGGCCCAACGGGACCCAATGGGGCAGAGGGACTCCCCCTATGAGGGAGTGAGGGGGCCTAGCCCACCCAGCTAGCCCCGTAGGTCCTTCGCCTCTCTTTATTTTAGGAGACCGCATGGCCAAAGTGCGTGTGTTTTAAACCAATTTCGTTTCGTGCGCGCAAGTGCAAGGTGGTTTTTGTGGGGGTTTTTTGTGGGGGGGGGGGGCGTACTAAGCACAGGCGTACCTTGCATAGCACACCCACCGGGAGCCGGGCTGAGACCACCAAACTCAATTCACATGTAGCCGAGACCGGGATCCGAACCCTTGGCTGCAGAGGTGAACAGCTTGTCAGCTTGAATTTTTTGTGTCGTTTTTCAAAACGTCGTTTTTTGTTCCACAAAAAGTCACCGTGTGTAGCAAAAACGTTGTTTAAAACAACGTTTTTCAACCCGCGCATGCCCAGAAGCTAGTTATGAAGCGAGCTTCAATGGAAAAGAGTGGTGAACGTAACCTCGCTTTTTGTGAAAAAAACGATGGTGTGTATGCAACATCGTCTTTGAAAAGTGACGTTTCAAAAACGTCGTTTTTTACTTCACAGAAAACGTCGTTTTTTTTCATCACAAAAAATGATCGTGTGTACGCGGCATAAGTGTCTCCACTGTGAGATTCAACCTATTTGTCTTGGTGAACAGTGTCATAGGAACAGAAAGTGATGGGAAATACATTTTACAATTGTCACAAGAACATGAGCCGACAACTGTCTAAAGTAGGGGTACTCACACTTTTTAAACAGGGGGCCAGTCCACCGTCCTGCAGACTGTTGGGGGTCCGGATCAATGCAGCCTGATCAGTGCCCATCATCACAACCTCACCAGTGCCCATCAATGCAGCCTCACCAGTGTCTATCAATGCAGCCTCACCAGTGCCAACCAGTGCAACCTGATCAGTCCCCATCAATGCAGCCTCACCAGGGCAAATCATCAATTACCAGCACATCAATGACTCACCAATGCACATCAGTGCAGCCTCTCCAGTGCCCATCAGTGCAGCCTCCCCAGTTCCCATTAGTGCAGCCTGATCAGTGCCCACCAATGAAGCATCAACAGTGCCTATCAGTGAAGCATGATCAGAGCCCATCAATGCAGCCTCAACAGTGCCCATCAATGCAGCCTCAACAGTGCCCATCAGTGCAGCCTCAACAGTGCCCATCAATGCAGCTTTACCAGTGCCCATCAATGCAGCCTGATCAGTGCCCATCAATGCAGCCTGATCAGTGCAGTGCCCATCAATGCAGCCCTATCAATGCAGCCTTTTCAGTGCCAATCAATGCAGCTTCGCCAGTGCCCATCAATGCAGCCTTGCCAGTGCCCATCAATGCAGCCTCGCCAAAGCCCATCAATGCAGCCGAGTATGGAGGAGCAAATGAGGTTGTCCAGCCATTGAGTAGGAGCAGAAGGATGGGATATAGCATAGAGACACAGGATGAAGCCAAGATGGGGGAAAACATCAGCTAGATCCATGGGATAAAACTTCAGGGACATGATGAAGCTGATGAGTGTGCCCAGGGGATTGATTCAGTTCAGAGAGCCCAGGAGATGGCCAAGATAGCAGCGGGTTGCCAGTATGTAGCCAGCGGTGGCCGGATTAACACTGTGGATGAGCGGACTGGTTAGACTGGGTAACTGGGATGATAGTAGGGGATGGATGGAGAAAGGCTGAGCAAGGCTCACCGGACGATTGTGGATGGTGCAGGATGAAAGGAAGTTCAGAGCTTGTTTCCAAAGCATCTGCCACGGCTCACATCTGGACACACATTGGTGGGCCATATGTGGCCCATGGGCCGTATTTTGAGGACCCCGGGTCTAATGGAATATACACCCTCACTTTGGACCAGTGTTAATTTTGTTGGCAAAAGTATTTTTGATCGTAGTTTTTGTCAGCAGCATGTTTTTTTTTTTTTTCCAAGTCGCAATAGCCATCACGGCTGTATCTCCTTGCCAGATTAAGAAATGAGTAGGGCCGATCCTTCATCTGAAAAGATGAACATGTTCCAGAGCCTCCACGCCTCATTGTGCTTCTCCTGTTTGTTTTGGGCCGTGAGAACCAAGTCTTCCAATTTTTTGATATCCTCCACCCTGCGCATCCACAATCCCACTGTCGGGGGAGAACTTTTCTTCCATCTGAGGGGGATACAGGATTTGGCTGCGTTCAGTAGGTGTCTAATGATTGACTTTTTGTAGCTCCGTGCCGGTATTGAGGTAGCGTGAAGCAGAATAAAGGCAGGGTCGTCACTGATTACATGGTCAGTGAACTTCTGGGTGATTGTTCCAACTGTCATCCAAAATTGTTGTAAGCGGGGACAGGACCAGAAGATATGGAGAAATGTTCCTACCTCTGACTGACATCTCCAACATTTGTTCGTGGCCATGTGGAAGAATCTGTGCAATACCTGAGGCGTGTAGTACCACCTAGTCAAAATCCTGTAGTTTAGTTCCTGAATTTTTTGTGAAAATTTACGTTTTCAGTGAGAATCGAATAATCATCTGTTTTTGGGCATCTGTGAATGAGCGCTGTAAGTCCGTCTCCCATTTTTGCAGAAAGGGCAAGTCGGATTGTGCGGGGGGAGAGTTAAGTAGCGCATACGTTTTAGAGAGGACCTTGGGCAATGTCCCCTCCTCCCTGCAATATTCTTCAAATGTTGTGAGTTCTCGCTGATAATGTGCCAGGTTCGCTATTGAATGTAGAAAGTGGTGAAGACGGATCGCCTTCCAAAACAGGACCCAGAAACGTCCCTCGCCACTGAGTGCCCACTAAAAAGTGAGAAGCCTGGTTCCACTCCGATAATGCCAGCGATTTGTATTCCGTTGAGTCCAGCCCCGGGGGGAACGCTGGATTCCCCAATATAGTATAAAGTGGGGATTCACCTGAAGAGAGGTTAGGGGAACGTAAATTCGTCGCCCCCACCCGAAGGGCACCACCGTCTGGGCCTGTTCCAATTGGACCCAGAGTTTAGCCATGCTGTGACGGTTCCAATCTATGATTCTGCCAAGATGCACCGCCTTGTAGTAATTACACATATCCGGTAGGGCTTACCCTCCTTGATGCTTCGGCAAAGTCAAAAGGCGTCTGCGTAACCTGGGTTTGGAGTTAGCCCATATGAAGTTAATAAAAAGAGAATTCACCTGTTAGAAAAAACAGCTCCTGGAACAAATACAACATTTTGGGGAGGATTTTGCAACCCCCTAGTCCACTCCTGTAACATCAGGCGAACCTTGGTCAGCAGCATGTTTTTAGTAACAACAAAAAAACAAAAATAAAATTAGAATTAAGTCAATTGATGAAAACTATCATGAAAATCAATTCCAATTTTCATTTAGTTTATTAACATCTAATCGGTTAAGTTAAATTGTAGTGCATTATTTAAGTATTTCTCTAGAATTTCCAAACTCATTATAGAGTAAAAAACAACATGTTATTATTTATGGTATTAAAGTTTGAACATGCACTACAGACACAGATTTAGCTGTTGTGATATATAATGTCTTTATAAATAAAACCAAGATTCATAAACAAACAAAAATATTGCTTTTTGACAAACAGAAGTACAACTTTAACCACTTGCCGACCAGCCGATTATATGACGGAATGTCGGCTCTCCTGCGCAAACCGCCGTATGGTGGCTCGCGCAGGCACACGCACGCCTGCTGCACACTGCGGGAGCGTGCCCACGGGCCAGGCGGACCTGATGTCCGCTGGCGACCCACAGACGCGGTATACAGAGGCAGAATGGGGATCTGCCTTTGTAGATAAGGATGTCCATTCTGACAGGAGACGTGACATAGATCAATTGTTTCCAGTGATGGGGAACCTGGGATCTCTGTCATGTCCCAGCTAGCCCACCCCCCCCCCTACAGTTAGAACATGCTGAGAGAAAACATTTAACCCCTTGATCGCCCCTTGTGTTAACCCCTTCCCTGCCAGTTTCATTTATAAAGTAATCAGTTATTTATAGCACTGATCGCTGTATAAATGTCAATGGTCCCAAAAAATTGTCAAAAGTGTCAAATCTGTCCGCCGCAATGTCGCAGTCCCGCTAAAAATCACAGATCGCCACTATTCCTAGTGAAAAAAATGCAATAAATCTATCCCCTATTTTGTAGACGCTATAAATTTTCTGCAGACCAATCAATATACACCCATTGCAAATTTTTTACCAAAAATATGTAGAAGAATATATATCGGCCTAAACTGATGAATACATTTGTTTTTCTTTTATTTATTTTTTTGGATGTGTATTATAGCAATTTATTTTTAAAATTGTCGCTCTTTGTTTATAGCGCAAATAATAAAACCTGCAGAGGTGATCAAATACCAACAAAAGAAAGCTCTATTTGTGGGGAAAAAAAGGCGTTGATTTTGTTTGGGTACAGCGTCGCATGAGTGGTTAAAATATAAAAAATAAAATAAAAAATAAAAACTCTATTGGCTGTAATGCCAGACTGCAAGTGGGGATGGGAGTGAGGGAGTGCACAGGGCAGGGTGCATTATACTTTGGGTATGGAAGGTGACCTACAAGTTGGGATGGGGAAGTAAATAGGAGTGAGGGAGTACATAAAGCAGGCTGCATTATACTTTGGGGATGGGGAGGTGACCTGCAAGTGGGGATAGAGAAGTAAATGGGAATGAGGCAGTGCACATAGCAGAGAACTGGATGCTCTGGGGAGGCCGTTATTCTACACAGTGCTAAACACAGCTACCTTACTGGGAGGGGAAACACTTGCAACGTCACATCCAGATAGACTCAAATCTGATGAAGGAGTTCCTTTTCTGTTGTTTGCAGGGCTATATATATACACTGAATATATACATATACGGTGGGTAAAATAAGTATTGAATACGTAACCATTTTTTTTGTTAAATATATTGACATGAAATTTTCACCACATGCCGGTAACAGTTCATGGAATCCATACATACAAAGAAACCAAAACAAATAAATTCAAAAATTAAGTCAGGGCTCAAAATTTCAAGTCCTGAGCTACTAGCCAGGCCTTAAGAGGTAAGCCCTGTACACACGGCTTGGATTCTCGTCAGGAAAAAACATTGTTTCTCCTGACGAGATTCGTGGCACACGTATGATTCAAAAGAACCGCCGTTCTTTTAAATGGCACAAATGCGATGACGTCATCAACTACGATGAGCATGCGCTCGTCACATTCGATGCCGTCGCCGCCATCTTGCTTCACTCTACCTATGCCTTGGAAGCTACCGCACATGCGTCAAAGTCATATTGAGCATGCGCGGGTTTCCATGGAGACAGGCAAGTATACACACGCTCGGGTTTCTCGGCAGGAAAACACTGCCGAGAATCCCAACGAGAAAATAGAGAGCAGGTTCTCCATTTTTCTCATCTAGATTCTGGGCCTCGTACACAATCATGGTTTACGCGGCAAGAAAGCTCTGTCAGCAGATTTCTTGCCGTTTCTTGCCGACAAAACCGTGCGTGTACGAGGCTTTACTCGCCACCAGTTGCCCCACCCAACCCCTACCCTGCCCCACCCCCAATTCTGCCCCTAAACACGCCCTCATAAATGATCTCATGAAATTAAACCTAAATGTTTTATGGAGAATTAAGAATTAAGACAATGCAGTCTCACCTGTGCCTAACAATGCAGACTCACCTGTGCATGGGAAGAGAGGAGAGGAAGAGGGTTGCCGGCTGGATCATCAGAGAGTGGGGAATATCGATGTAACAGCTTTCATTTGAATTGCAGAGTGTTCCCTGTACTCGCTGTCACATACAGCCCTGCCTCCTGGCCCAGGTACTTTGATATACATCACACGTCCCGGCATTGGATTGGTGTTTTGTCTATCAAAAGTACCCGGGTTAGGAGGCGGGACTGTATACGACGACAAGTGCGGTAAACACGAGATATGACGACAATTCAAATTATTTGAAGCGCCTTTGGCTCTCCTCAGCTACTTGTTACTGCCTTTCATCCCCAGATGTTTTTAAACCTTTGTCGGAGCTTTTGTCACTCCCCGGCGCGAGCCATGTATTCTTTGTTGTTTGGGGACACGTGTTGTCTGCTCATCCGGGCCACCTGCCATCCCATATCCTCCTGCCGCCTGCTTGGCTCCACGCATCCTCTCTTACTCTCTCTTCCCCTGAGCAATCGCTGGAAAATCCCAACCAAACCCATACCGAGAACAGTTCCCTTCGCTGTCTCTATTCCCTCCTCCTGTTTTCAACCCCACTTGCTGGCCCCACTCTGGCCCTCCCCCCCCGCTCCAAGTTCCCATTCAACCCCACTTGCTGGCGGCCCTCCCCCCCCGCTCCAAGGCAGCCCACTGTGAGTGACAAATTTGAGGGCTGCATTAACTCCGACCCCAATCCATTATACCTATGCCTCCAATTAACCTTCACCCCTCCCCTGAATCCATTATACCTATGCCTCCAATTAACCTTCACCCCTCCCCTGAATCCATTATACCTATGCCTCCAATTAACCCCCCAATCCATTATACCTATGCCTCCAATTAACTATCCGCCAATCCAGCACATATGTGCTCTCAATCCCCCGCCCCCCCCCTTACTTTCAGCAAACTTCTTGTTCAATCCCCCATTATACCAATGCCTCCAGAACATCACATCACAGTCACATTTACCATTCTTTTGCAGCCACAGGGTCGGACATCGGTGCACACTGATGGTGCTTTGCAAAAACATGCGGTCCCAGGCGGCTGATAAACTCCTGTTACAATGCTCGCGCTACGAGTCTGTGCAGTGTAGGGATGTGTGGCAGGGGGAGATAGAGAGGGGAAGTCCCAGGTGGCTGGAAAAACTTCTATTGCAATGCTCACACTGCGAGCCTGTGCGGGGCGGGGATGTGCAGCAGGAGGGAGGTGGAGATGGGTGGCCCCAGGCAGCTGTAGAATTCCTGGCCGCACTGCGAGTGTGTGGTGGTGTTGGAGGGGGGGACTGGCTATACATTCCTAGTACAGCACAGCCCTGTCCATACTCGCACTCCTCATAATTCCACTCGTGAGCAGGCAAGTTGAATTTTTGAGGGCTTAATTAAGTTACGTGTACAAAAATGGAATGATAGAGGGAAAAAGTATTGAACACCCTAACAAATGTATTTAATACTTCATACAAAATCCTTTGTTGGTAATGACAGCCTTAAGATGCCTCCTGTATAGAAAAACTAGTCGCATGTATTTCTCGGGTGTGATTTCGGCCCATTCTTCCACACAGTCTTCAAATCTTGAAGGTTCAGTGGGCCTCTTCTGTGAACTTTGGTCCTTAGTTCTTTCCAGAGATTATCTACCAAAACCAAAAATTCGGGATGCACTTGACCAAAAACAAAACAGATTTTTATATATAATTGTAAAATATTAGACGTTTTAATTTTAAAGTCATTGTCGGCCATTATCGTCATCTATTTTTCCTGGTGTCATTCCATTTTTATTACACATAACTTAATTTCTGAACTTATTTGTTTTGGTTTCTTTGTATGTATGGATTGCATGGTTTGTTAACGACATGGTGAACATTTCAAGTCAATAGCACCTTTAGAAATATACAGTGCCTTGCAAAAGTATTCACCCCCCATTGACCTTGTTCGTGTTTTGTTGCCTCACAACCTGGAATAAACATGGATTGTTTTAGGATCTGCATTATTTAATTTACAGAACATGCCCACAACTTTGAAGATGTTTTTTTTTTTAATTGTGAAGCAAACAACAAATAGGACAAAATAACAGAAATGGTCAATGTGCATAACTATTCACCCCCCTAAAGTCAATACTTTGTAGAGCCACCTTTTGCAGCTATCACAGCTCCAAGTCGCTTTGGATAAGCCTCTGAGCTTGCCACATCTTACCACCTGGAATTTTTGCTCATTCCTCCTTGCATAACTGCTCCAGCTCCTTCAAGTTGGATGGATTGCGCTCATTCAAGTTGGATGGTCTGACCACAGATTTTCTATTGGATTGAGGTCTGGGCTTTGACTAGGCCATTCCAACACATTTACATATTTCCCCTTAAACCACTCAAGTGTTGCTTTAGCAGTGTGTTTGGGGTCATTGTCCTGCTGGAAGGTGAACCTTCGTCCTAGCCTCAAATCACACACAGAGTGGTACAGGTTTTGCTCAAGAATACCCCTGCATTTTGCATCATCTATCTTTTCCTTAATTCTGACCAGTTTCCCAGCCCTGACTGCTGAAAAACATCCCCACAGCATGATGCTGCCACCACCATGTTTCACTGTGGGGATGGTGTTCTGTGGGTGAAGTGATGTGTTGGGTTTGCACCAGACATAGCGTTTTCTTTGATGGCCAAAAAGTTACATTTTAGTCTCATCAGAATAGAGCACCTTCCTCCATACATCTTGGGAGTCTCCCACATGCCTTTTCGCAAACTCAAAATGTGCCATTTTGTTTTTTGCTAAAAGTAATGGCTTTCTTCTGGTCACTCTGCCATAAAGCTCAACTCTATGGAGTGTACGGCTTATTGTTGTCCTATGTACAGAAATTCCAATCTCTAATGTGGAACTCTGCAGCTCCTCCAGGGTTACTTTAGGTCTCTGTGCTGCCTCTCTGATTAATGTCCTCCTTGCTCGGTCCTTGAGTTTGTCTCTTGGCAGGACTGCTATTGTGCCATGTTTCCATTTGGTTATGATAGATTTGATGGTGCTCCCAGGGATCATCAAAGATTTTAACCTAACCCTGACTTGTACTTCTCAAAAACATTGTCCCTTACTTGTTTTGAGAGTTCCTTGGTCTTCATGGCAGTGTTTGGGTAGTGGTGCCGCTTGCTCAGGTGTTGCAGCCTCTGGGGTCTTTCAAAAAGGTGTGTATATGTAATGACAGATCATGTGACACTTAGATTGCACACAGGTGGACATCATTTCACTAATTATGTGACTTCTGAAGATAATTGGTTGCACCAGAGCTTTTTATGGGCTTCATAACAAAGAGGGTGAATGCATACACACATGCCATTTATCAGTTTTTTATTTCTGAAAAATAGTTTTATGTATATATTTTTTTAAATTTTACTTCACCAACTTAGACTATTGTGTTCTGATCCGTCACATATCATTCAGATTTTTTTTTTTTAACTAAATGCTGCAATGTTACAAAATAGGTAAACAGCCAGGAGGGGGGGGGGGGGGGGAATACTTTTGCAAGACCCTGTATTTATCAAAATTTTAATTTAAAAAAAAAATATGTAAAATCTACATAAAAACAGAATGCAATCATTTACAAAATTCATAAACCCAGATTTTATTCACAATAGAAAAATAGAAAAACATCAAAATTAGGTCATTTTGAAACTGATGACAGCAACATTAAAAAAAGTTGGGACAGGGCCATATTTGCCACGGTGTAGCACCCCATCTTCTTTTAACAACACTCTGTAAATGTCTAGGAACTGAGGAGACCATTTGCTGTAATTTTGGGAGAGGAATTTTTTCCCATTCTTACCTAATATAAGATTATAACTGCTCAACAGTCCTCCGTCTTTTTTGTCGTATTTTTCATTAAATAATTTTCAAATTTTTCAATTGGTGACAGGTCTGGACTGCAGACAGGCCAGTTAAGCACCCAGATACTTCTAGTATGAAACCACGCTGTTGTCATAGATGCAGTATGCGGTTTAGCATTGTCCTGCTGAAATATGCAAGGCCTTCCCTGAAAAAGATTGTCTGGATGGGAGCATATGCTGCGCTCAAACCCGCCTGTATTGATGGTGCCTTTCCAGATCTGGAAGCTGCCCATTCCATACACACTAAGGCACCCCCATACCATCAGAGAGGTTTTTGAACTGAGTGCTTTTATCAAGCTGCAAGGTCCTCTCCCCTGTTGCCAAAATTTTTTTTACATTTTGAGTCGTCTGATTACAGAATAGTTTTCCACTTCATGACTTCTTCTTTGCATGATAGAGCCTTACTTGCATTTTTTGGACATTTCCACAGACAGTGATTTTTGGAAGTGTTCCTGGGCCCATGCAGCAATGTCCATAAGAGAATCATGTCTGCTTTTAATGCAATGCTGTCTGAGGGCCCGAACATCACAGGCATCCCGTATTGCATTTTGGCCTTCTCCCTTTGCACACAGAGATTTCTCCAGATTCTCTGAATCTTTTTATATTATGTACTGTAGATGATGATATATTTAACGCTGTTGCAATTTTACGTTGAGTAAAATTATTCTGAAATTGTTCGACAATCTTTACACATAGCTTTTCATAGATTGGTGAATCTCTGCCCATCCTTACTTCATAGACACTGACTTTTCAAGATGCTATTTTTATACCCAGTAATGTAACCGACATGTTGACAAAAACTCTAATTAGTTCTTCCTAAAATGTTCTTCCACCTCTTCCTTGCTAGAACCATTTACTTTGCTAGCATTTTGTTACCCTATCCCAAATGTTTTGAGATATGTTGCTGCCATCAATTAAAAAAATGTATTTCTTATAAAAAAAATGGATTTATGAGATTTGCAAATCATTGCACTGTTTTTATGTATTTTACACAGCGTCCCAACTTTTGGGGAATTGGAGTTGTATGTTGTATTTACTTATATACTGTACATATACAGATACACAAATCCTTGCATCCTAAAAATTTGTATAGAAAAACGAATGAAAAAAAAATGAAAAACGAAGACAATAATTAATATCTCATCTATAGGAGCCAACTACAAGGTACTTCTACGGTGGTATCCGGTCCCAGCTAGAGTAGCCACTTGGGTCCTGGGAGCTTTTCCCCTCAATTTTAGAGATTGTGGCCAAGAGGGTACAGTTCATCACATATGGTCAAAATCCTGTCCTGTAGATGAGACCCCCATGCTTTTTATGTATTTATTTGTCCTTCACTGTAACATTTCCAAGACATCCTTTTTCTGAACTCTTGCTCAGAAGCAAACTGCATGTTTAAGATGTGGACACAAAATTGTTATGCATAATAACAAGATTCTTTTTTTATGTGTAACCTTTTATCTTAATATCTTTAGGCACTGCATTGTTTTATTAAGACTACAAGAACACCCATAAATTTCTCCATCACTGATTCGCCTCATTTACTCAACTACATTATATGCTGCATACGGTCAACTCCCCAAGGCATTTTTTTTTGTTCATTATACCTCATTCCACCAGTGTGCTGATTTCATGTACTTTTAATTCCAAACTTTTTGTATTTGCTTTGCAGAAATACAATAATATCATTCCAAATAAAAAAGATTATCCTTAGAAATAACAAAGCTAAGCTCTTTGAAAGCCATCTAGTGCAGTAACTTTAGCACATTTTGTCTAGTTGCTGTTTTTTTTTTTTTTTTGTGCCTATCCATTGTATCATACCAGTTACCAAACATCAGAAAGAATAATTTAAGGGGGTTGTAAACACCCCTGTTTCTTTACCTTAAAGCGGAGTTCCACCCAAAAGTGTAACTTCCACTTAAACCACTCCTCGCCCCCTTACATCCCACATTTGGCATGTCATTTTTTTGGGTAGGGGGGGGGGGAGTGGGGGCTTTGTTAGGAGTGGGACTTCCTGTCCCACTTCCCCCTTTAGCCCAGGGACTGCTTAGGCAACTCGTCATATCGCCTACCTGGAGGCATTTGCCTGGGACATGTGACAGGTCCCAGGCAATCGCCTGTGCACTCCTAAAGCGCAGCATGGCTCACGCATGAGCAGTGAGTGCCTGGCT
Organism: Rana kukunoris; assembly: GCA_029574335.1. Lineage (NCBI taxonomy): Eukaryota > Metazoa > Chordata > Amphibia > Anura > Ranidae > Rana > Rana kukunoris. Next base: position 428,983,260 of record CM056049.1, read on the forward strand.
GTGAAGCCGAAAGCTGTCACGGCTGGGTGCCCACAGTCTGAATGACGTTCCGGATGGCCATGTCGCTGGACAGTGGAGCAGGCATGTGTCTGTTTATTAAAAGCCAGCAGCTACACTTTTTGTAGCTGCTGACTTTTAATAAACATAAAAAAGGCTGGAACTCCCCTTTAATGCATCCTATGCATTAAAGGGTTTGTAAAGGAAAACGTTTTTTATCTTAATAGCTTCCTTTACCGAGCAGTGTGCTTAATGCAGCGCTGTTTTCATGTCCTCATTGTTCGTTTTTGCTCTCAAGTTGCTGTAATTCTTCTCTGATCTCCACACTTCCTGGTTGTCTGTTTCCTTATAACCACAGTACTGGGAGCTTTCTCTCTGTGGTCACTAATCAAGGAGGTGTGATTACTGTGTGTCTAAAACCCCTCAGCACCAAACAGTTTCGTTTTCCAAACCATCACTGCCCTGTATTGGCTATGTGGCTCTGTACAACACAGAAGCAGGAAACAGCATGCAAAAACTAAACTAAAACTCTAGGTACATTATATGATAGATTTTTATCTATTTTTAATCGTTTTTAAAATGAATCAGTTAACTATTATGTCTCTATACCCTGTAAACAGTCATTTCAGAAAAAAAAAAAGTTTACTTTACAACTCATTTAAAGCGGAGCTCCAGCCGCGATTTTTTTTTTTTAAAGTCAGCAGCTACTAACAGTTTAGCTGCTGACTTTAAATAAGGACACTTACCATGTCCTACTTGCCCGCGCTGATGGGCCCCCCGATGCCGGTCCCACGATCGCTCAGGTCCCGCGCCGCCATTCACACTATGGGAAACAGGCAGTGAAGCCGTACGGCTTCACTGCCCATTTCCTACTGCGCCTGCGTGAGTCTCACGCTGGCTTGTGAATAGGCGCGCTGCTCTCTGAGAACACACACAGTTCCCAGAAAGCAGCGCGCCCCATTCACAAGGAGAAGAACAAGAAGAAAAGGCACCGCGGAGTGGAAGAGGCAGATTACGGACTTCCGCATAGCAACAGGTATTTCGGGTGAGTATTTTTATTTATTTTTTCAGGTTTTTTTTATTTAATTTTTTTAAACAACATGGGAAAATGTTGTTTTCCTGGGTGGAGCTCCGCTTTAAGGTGAAAAAACTTCTGTCAGCCACCGGCCCCAGAGTTCCCCCGTTTTACTTACCTGAGACCTGGAATGTCCCACAGCGAGGACGCGCCATTTCTCTGCAAGGTCTTCTCGGCTCTTGATTGGATAGACTGATAGCAGTGCAGCCATTGGCTCCCGCTGCTGTCAATCAAATCCAATGGGCGCCGAGTCCTGCATTTGGCTATGGATGATTAGCAGAAGTACCCTGTTACAAAGTTTATGACTGATAAATAACTCTGTGAAGGTCTATATATTTCCAGGACATTTCTCTTAATATAAATACATGATCTCATTTTAACTCTAGTCAATAAACAGAAACCCCTCCCCTCCAAGCATTTACAATGATACCCAGTCCAACATGCTGGAAGAGAAGACTGCCACAAGTAGTATACCCTAGACATGTGCAATTTGTTTCAGTTCGAATACAAATTCAGACAAATTTTTGGTTATTTGGAAATTTGAATGTATCCGAGTCTCCGAATTAAATAGTAAGGAATAGTAACGAATGTAGTTGAAATCAGTTAAAAAAGAAAACCTGAATAAGTCTCTCGCTGCAGTTTGCTGAATTGGTTTAAAAAAATAAAATAAAATAAAAATCTGTTAAAATTTGTTTTGTTTATTAATTTTCTAACAAATTACAACTTTTCTGAACAATTAGAATATGGATCGGTCGGAAAACGATCGAACGATTAGTATTCTGTGTGAATAAATCGCTGGTTGTTAGGTAGCAGGCCAGGAAGCCGGCCTCCCGCATTCTTAACAACCATGAGTCCTCATCTGTCAGCTGGCTGCCCTACTGACAAGATGAACGTTAAAGAAAAGAATGCCGACAATTGCCCGGCAATAGAAAAATATTTAAAAAAATGGCATAAGCAGGGCTTTTTTGCAGGGGGAACTCAGTTCCACCACCTCTGGCTCAGACCCTTGGGGGGGCCTGCTCACCACGATCACTTGTAAACACAGAAGTCCGGTTTTTGTGTTTACAAGTGACAGCTCAGCTCTGCACGGTTTGTGAAATTTGAACGGGGTCGTAATTGAGTTCCTGCACCTATTTTCTGAGAAAAAAAGCTCTAGGCATAGGGTCCACCCCCAGTCCATACCAGGCCATTCAGGTCTGGTGTGGATTTTAAGGGGATTCCCCCCCCCAAAAAAATCTATACCAGGCCCTTATCCGAGCATGCAGCCTGGCTAGTCAGAAAATTACAGTTCCTGAGATTCCTGGATGCACTATATGTAAAGTGAATGTTAGCTTACCCTTAGCCGCAGCCTTTCGGCCTCTTCTTGGTATCCAGTTAGCTGCTTTTTCCATTTCTCCACATTAGCATTTGCCTCACGCAAAGCAGCTACCAACTTGTTGTTGTTGTCCTGGAGACTGAAGAACTCAGCTTCCCATTGCACTTCACACACCGAGCTGCGTAATAGACAAGGGATACATGAAATTATATTTCTTTATTTAAACTTACCATGTATCACATATTGGCAGAGAAGCACATTTCCTTTATCCATTTCTCACGTTTTTTGTCTTTTTTTGCACTTTTACACAGCATGATGGCACTTTACTCACTCCCAACTTGTAGGCTGTAGGTCTGGGCTTGCCCTGGAAGTTTTTTTTTTTGGGGGGGGGGGGGGGGGGTAGGATAAGGCACATAGTCTAATGGCTAGGTTCTCCCCCTCTAATGGGCTTTCCTTTCGGGGGGAGCCCCACCTAGTACTTGGGTAGATTTTGCTTCAACAGGTCTCCTGTAGAAAAGGGTCTGCCTGGTTTTAGCTGGTTGAACCACAAGTACCTCAGTCTCCGTCAGGACTCTGACGCTCCGGGGGACCAGGGCCATGGTCTTTTCTCTGCAGAGGACCATGTGTACACCTTGTGCACCTGTGTGTTTCACTTGTGTGCTCACTTTTTCTTATTTTTACCTGGTGTTAGTTTTGAGTATGCACACTGCACCATGGAGCTTAAAAAAAATATACCAATTTGAAGAACCTAAGTCGGAATTTATATGGTAAGCATTTTTTAGTCTGTGTCCCACTTATACAGTCCAATACCAGCAAACAATACAACATACTGTACTACAGCAGGAACTAAGGACCATCAAAAGAGAACAGAGACTTTCCAACATACTGGCTTTTGCAAGTTTATATCAATGAAAATAAGAGAGGCAGAAAGTTAGATGCTTTTAGCCCTCATATCCTAAGGTTGAATATTAATTAGCAGTCATGGTTTTCTAAACTCCAAAATAAATGATCCTCATGACAATGGTTGGCTGGAATATGAAATATACCCAAAAATAGTCATGCTAGGCAACTGTTATCTCATGTTTGTAGACTGCTTATCTAAATGTGTTACCACTTCACCATTGTGTGGTCATTTCTGGCTACTATGTACTATGTGTATTGCATATACATAAACACCATATACACATACATTAAAAACAGACATCCTAGGCTAATAGTACCACAGATATAAATCGTACATTTTTTTAAATACATGTTCAATGGTTTTTTTTTTAAATGTTGTCACACCTATGCAATGCTATCTTTACATACTGAAATTTCCTACTCCTATTAAGCAAATCATGAGTCTGTAAACTTACTTTGTGAAGATCCCCACACATCTACTTCCTTCAGTTCTGTGATATGTATGCACTATACCCTGTGAATAGGCACTTCTGTGTCACACATTTCACAGAGCCTGCCTTCTGAACTACAGAATTGCTGAGGAGAAGTTTTAGGGGGTGGAGTCAGTACAGGAATAACAACTTGCAGCCAGCAAGATACCATGGCATATGTAGTGCCTTAGGAAATTGTCATTGGAATGCCAATTATAACTATTGTTTGTATTTTTATTACAATGCTGATGTTATACAATGAAAGTGGATGTTGTGACCACAGATGTCCTTTAAACATGCTGTCAAATTCAACTGCAGAAAATCAACTGAAATATCTGTTTAGAAGTAAAAACATTTATAACTTGACCTACATGAGGCCTGTTTTAGTGGTTCACATCAACAATTCAGTGTCATTTTATTGAGTAATATTTGCTGGGCTGTCTTGCTGTCTTTAGACCCTCTGAACCTCCACTGTGTCTTCCTGATCAATCTACCAGTGGCGTAGCGTGGGTTGTCAGCGCCCTGGGGAAAGCAAAGAAATTTGGGCCCCCTAACCCACAGACTTTTAGCACTCCCTGAGACCCTTCCACTAGTATAGTTGTACTGACCAACCTGATTCATACACTGACCACTACACTAACCTACCCAATTTCTACACTGACCTACCTGACCACTATACTAACCTACCTGATTCCTACACTGACCTACCTGATTCCTATACTTACCACTACACTAACCCACCTGATTCCAATACTGACCACTACACACATTATTATTGCTCACTGATTGGTTGCTAGAAGTTACTGCACATCATTACTAGTACTAACTGATTGGTTGCTAGATATTGCTCATCAATTGCTTGCTAGAGATTACAGCAGATCAGAGGTTACTGCACATTATTAATGCTCCCTAATTGGTTGCTAGAGGTTACAGAACATTATTACAGCTCACTGATTAGTTGCTTAAGGTTATGGCATATCATCTCACTGCCTGCACACCACAGACTGTGGAGCCGACGAGACCCACCAATCGATAAAAAATTCTAGAACTAGTTATTAGCAATGAGGATTGAGGGATACACTTTGGATGGAGTGCAAGGTTGAGTGGTGCTCTTTGTACAGAATGCAGATTCCAGAGGTGCGCTGTGCATGGAGTGCAGGGTTGAGATGCACGCTCTGTACAGAGTGCAGGGTTGAGGGGATGTGCAGTGTACAGAGTGTAGGGTTGAGGGGGTGAGCTGTGACATTGCTGCACATAATTACCGCTTACAGATTGGTTGTTGGAGGTTACTGCACATCATTACTAGGGTTGTCCCGATACCGATACCAGTATCGGTATCGGGACCGATACCGAGTATTTGCGGGAGTACTTGTACTCCCGCAAATACCCCCGATACCTAAATAGAATACTTGGTGCGCCCCCCCTAACCACCCGCCGCCGCCAATCCGCCGCCGCCACAATGAACGCCGACGCATGGTTAAAGCGTGCGGGAACATCACAGCTTTCAATTGAATAGCTGTAGTGTTCCCGCGTTGTATACTATAGACACTCCCCCTTGCTCAGGATTGGATGGGTGATCGTGATCTGTCCAATCCCGAGCAAGGGGGAGTGTCTATAGGCGGCCGGGAAAACAGCTATTCATAGAGGATTGTATACAGAAGACGCAGGCAATCCTCTTGCACTGATAAAGGATGAGACTGATCGGGGTGCTGGACACTAATCCTCCATATATTGCACATGAAGGTAAATCATTGCTGTAGATAGGAAGTACAAGCCCTCCTTACACATAATACACCAGAAGGCATGGATGACATCAGACAAGACTTGCACAACAGTCCCCGTGGCACCTCCACCCTGATAACACACAGAAACACACACTGCTGATGGGGGAGTGGGACTACAGGTCTAAGCATGCCAGGTGCATTCTAGGACCCTCCCCATGAGGGGGGACTACAGATCTAAGCCAGGTGCATTGCATTCTAGGATCCTTCCCAGGGGAGGACTACAGGTCTAAGCATGCCAGGTGCATTCTAGGACCAACCCCAGGAGGGGGACCTACAGATCTAAGCATGCCAGGTGCATTCTAGGACCAACCCCAAGAGGGGGGACTACAGATCTAAGCATGCCAGGTGCATTCTAGGACCAACCCCAGGAGGAGGGACTACAGATCTAAACATGCCAGGTGCATTCTAGGACCAACCCCAGGAGGAGGGACTACAGATCTAAGCATGCCAGGTGCATTCTAGGACCAACCCCAGGAGGAGGGACTACAGATCTAAACATGCCAGGTGCATTCTAGGACCAACCCCAGGAGGAGGGACTACAGATCTAAGCATGCCAGGTGCATTCTAGGACCAACCCCAAGAGGGGGGACTACAGATCTAAGCATGCCAGGTGCATTCTAGGACCAACCCCAAGAGGGGGGACTACAGATCTAAGCATGCCAGGTGCATTCTAGGACCAACCCCAGGAGGAGGGACTACAGATCTAAGCATGCCAGGTGAATTCTAGGACCCTCCCCAGGGGGATTACTGGTCTAAGCATGCCAGGTGCATTCTAGGACCCTCCCCAGGGGGGATTACAGATCTAAGCATGCCAGGTGCAGTGTAGGGGCCCTCACCAGGGGGGACTACAGTTCTAAGCATGCCACGTGCATTCTAGGACCCTCCCCAAGAGGGGACTACAGGTCTAAGCATGCCAGGTGCGATCTGGGACCAACCCCAGGAGGGGGACTACAGGTATAAGCATGCCAGGTGCATTCTGGGATAGTGGCTGCATGGCTGCATTTGTGGGGGACATGGCTGTATTTGGGGACACATTTAAATAAAGTATCGGTATTCGGTATCGGCGACTACTTGAAAAAAAGTATCGGTACTTGTACTCGGTCCTAAAAAAGTGGTATCGGGACAACCCTAATCATTACTACTGACTGGTGGCTAAAGGTTACTGCAAATTATTATTGTTTACCGATTGGTTGCTAGAGATTACAGTAAATCATTATTGTTCACTGATTGGTTGTTAGAGGTTACTGCACAACATTACCACTCACTGGTTACTAGAAGTTACAGCACATCATTACAGTTCACTGATTGGTTGCTAGAGGTTACAGCACATCATTACAGCTCACTGATTGGTTGCTTAATTTTACAGCACATCATTTCACTACCTGCACACCACAGACTGCAGAGGCGATGGGACTCACCAATTCTAGAACTAGTTATAAGCAATGAGGTCTAAAAGGGTGCGCTGTGTATGGAGTGCAGGGTAAGAAGTGCACTTTGTATGGATGGCAGGGTTCAGAGGTGCACTGTGTACCAAATGCAGGTCAAAAGGGTGCTCTGTGTACAGCGTACAGGGTTGAGTGGGTGTGCTGTGTACAGTGTGCAGGGTTGAGGAGGTGTGCTGTGTATGGTGTGCAGGGTTGAGGCGGGGCACTGTGTACGGCATGCAGGGTTAAGGGGGTGAGATGCATATGCCGTTCAGGGGGTGCGCTGTGTAGTATGTTAGCCAAGTCCATCTAAATCATCAGATTTACAATGTTATCAATGGTGTCTCTGTTGCTCTTCCGTCCAGGGTGAAGACCCCCCAGACAAAAAGTGTGTTATCGGTTGGATTACCAGGTGACATTTAAGGGGGAAAAAAAGCCTAAAAAATAATGCAGCCACCACCATTAAGGATTTGTAAGTAGCAATACTGTATATTATATTTATATTGTGGAGTTTAGTACCACTTTGAAGGCTGCCAATTCAGAGATTCACCACATACAAATGATGGAGAAGGGCAAAAAGAGGAATATCTCTGAGGCCGCGTACACACGACCAAATACATCTGTTCAAATCGGTCTGGCAGACCGAATTGAACAGATTTGTCTGCTGGGCTGTTTTGGTTTGATCGCTGTACACACAATCAAACCAAAATCCCCGCCGGCAGACAGCGCGGTGACGTGGCGATGACGTTGACGCCGCCACGTCACCGCACCAGGAAGTAAAACACTTCCGCGCATGCGTCGAATCCATGCTTTAAAATCTGTCTGCTGGCAAAATCTGTCTGTCCGCCCGTACACACGATCAAATCTGTCTGCTGAAACGGTCTGTCAGACCGTTTTCAGCAGATAGATTTGATCGTGTCTACGCGGCCTAAAAGTTTTAAGGAGTGGTTTCTGAAAAACCAAAACATCAAAGTTGAGAACACATGGGGTTACTGAGGAACAAACCGGAGGAACAATTTGAGTGACATCCTTTGTAAAGACCTACAATAAGAAATTCAGCAGGGTTATATATTTGTTTGTGGCTTTAATGTCATACGCTCCTGATGAAGTTATGTTGATGTACGTCAAGCATTGCTGTCATGACGCATACACGTGACTGGTTGGTGGTTTTGATGGTAGTTGGTAATGGGGAAATTCCAAATTACATATTTCCTTATTTAAAAGTTGTCAAATTGTCTCACAATATTTATGCATACCTAAAAGCCTTGGCTAAGGGGCTATACAGGACAATTAGTTGACTCATGTGATAGGAATGTATGGCCAAGTCCTTAAAAGGTCATATTGTTTGCAGTTGGGGTTGACAATTTAGTACACACAAGACCTCTATACCCTAGCTAGAACTTGTAGATCTTGTCTCATGTCAGAGCTGTGTTAAGCATTCGTCTGTGGTCACCTGCGCCACGCCATCATGAAAAGGGACCCATGCCAGAAACGGCATCTTTAGTTAAAGGGACTGTAAAGGTTAGTTTTTTTATTTTCTAAATAGGTTCCTTTAAGCTAGTGCATTGTTGGTTCACTTACCTTTTCCTTCGATTTCCCTTCTTTTTTTTTTTTTTCTTTTTTCTTTTTTTAAAGTGTATTTTTTTGTGCGTGAACTCGAGAGAGAGGAGCCGGACTGCAGGAGTTGGGAGTAGGCAGACCCTCCCCCCGGAGGCAATCGCCATCCTTCTCCATGCCCCTGGTGGCAATGGCGGGTGTGAAGGGGGGCCTCCCACTCACCCCGCCCTACCTGCTCCTCTTGGGAGCCCAACTGGGGCCCAACGGGACCCCAATGGGGCAGAGGGACTCCCCCTATGAGGGAGTGAGGGGGCCTAGCCCACCCAGCCAGCCTCTCCTTCGCCTCTTTTTATTTTAAGAGACCGCATGGCCAAAGTGCATGTGTGGTGGTTTTTGTGGGGGGGTGGGCGTACTAAGCACAGGCGTACCTTGCATAGCACACCCACCGGGAGCCGGGCTGAGACCACCAAACTCAATTCACATGTAGCCGAGACCGGGATCCGAACCCTTGGCTGCAGAGGTGAATGGCTTGTCAGCGCAGTGCCAATCACGTTGAGCCACCACAGCTCCCTCTTCCATTTCCCTTCTAAATGTTTTTTTTCTTTGTTTTCTTTGTCTGAATTTCTCATTTCCTGTTCCTCCTCAGTAAGCTGTTCTTGGTTAACTAACCCCCAGCCAGAATGGCTCGGATGATGGAGGCAAGCTTACTGAGGAGAAATTCAGACAAAGAAAAAAAAAACATTTAAAAGGAAAAACGAAGGAAAGGGTAAATGAACCAACAATGCACTAGCTTAAAGGAACCTATTTAGAAAATAAAAAACAAACCTTTATAATCCCTTTAAGTATGATTGTTATATTTTCTAATATTTTCTTTATCTGTATCTGTCATTATTTTTAATAAAAGTTATACTTCTAAGTATCTGTGTGACTTCTCTTTGCACATATCGAAAACAACCCCAAAATCGTGACTGAACAGTTGGTGAGAACTTATCTATTCCCTCCAATGATGGTTGCTTGGCCAAGAGGTTACCCAAAGGCTACATCTTGATGCTTGTAAGTGTAGTGTCCCTGATGTACCTTTTTATTATGTGAGAGGTTTCCATATTATATTTATAATATTCTGTTGATGTTTTTTCTCCTTTTTCTGAGTTGAGATGGATATACAAGCGGTTTTAGCATGAGGGTCTGAATATACTGATAGCATTAATCTGCTTTGGTTGTGTTTTACCAATGAAGGATACAGTGGATCTCCATATGAGTATACATTCAGAAGCTATCCAATGGTTATATCTCACAACTATTAGAAGTGTAGTGCCACTAATGCACTTTATAAATGTGAGTGGTTTATTTTAGATCCTTCTGCCCTAACAGTAACATTACTACTCTGTGAAAGTTTTTTTTTTGGGGGGGGGGGGGGTATTTATTGTGAGCTAAGACAGCTTTATTGGTCAGGGCATCCGATTAGACTGAATGGTGTATGGGAGTCTATGCGAGTTTTAGGGAATTGCAAGCTATTCATGCACTTTCTATATGGGAGTGCCTTTCTTTCTAAAGTTTTGCCCTAATATCAACATTACTATCCTATGGGAGTTTTCTCTTTTCTACCTGGAAGGCCATATTTAGTGTGTGTTTTTCCCATAAGAGTCGGTTCACACTGCAGCAGCACGACTTCGGGGGCGACTCTGCAAGTCATCCCGAGGACGACTTCAGAGGCGATTTGCAAAACGGCTTATGTATAGAAGTCAATGCAGGTCACCCCGAGCCTCCCCGAAGTCGTGCAGGAACCTTTTTCTAAGTCGGAGTGACTTGCGTCGCTCCTATTAGAGCGGTTCCATTGCATTGAATGGGACGCGACTCGTCAGGCGGCCGAGCCGCCTGACAAGTCGCCCCAGTGTGAACCGTCTCTGAGGGAATAGCATGGGGATTATTTGATATTTCAAGAAACAAATCTGTACATTTCTTCACACTTGGACACTTATTTATAAAATTACTTTTTTGTTTACATTCAGAATTTTGGATACTCAGTTTATTGTTGAACCTGGAACCAGGAGATCCACGTCCAGAGGTCTTGAAATTCATTAGGGAGAAGAGACAATTCTCCAGAGTCCACATATTGAAAACTGAAAAAGTCTGCCTCCCAATTTCCATAGCTGGGATGTGCAGGGGTGGGATCCGCCTAACCCAGATCTGCTTTTTTTTTTTGAGCCATGAGACTTTCAGTCCTTCCTTGATTCTTTATGTAATTCACTGCCATGGCTTTGGCAAACAATCATGGTTGGATGACCTTACAGACAAAAGATCCAGTTTTGAAGGGATAACCAAATCAGTCTCAGAGAAGACTAGCTTCCACTGGCAACCATCCAATGCTCTGACAAGTCCCCTGTATTGAGAGGGAATCCAGGACTCCTTCCAGCCCAACAGGCTGGAATCTATTGTGAGAACCTTTTAAACCAACAGAAGAAACTCCCTGACATCAGTACTGGACTCATGACCCACTATGCCATGGCAAGCTTGCAATGATGGCCTGACATATGGGATGGTCCAGAGACCGAGCCCTCTGGTCTCATCCTGCTAGAATGTTTCTAAGTTGCAATGGTCTGAAGTGAAATTGGGCATATGGTGCTGCCTCAAAGGAGGTCACTTTTAAGCCAGGACCCTCATGCAGAAGCAAGGGCTTTTTTTAAAAAGGTAAATTCTATTGTTTTATCTTACAGAAAAAACAGTTGTACAGAAAGTATAGGTAAGAAATGTACAACAATTAAACATGTGCCCACATAATAGAGCAGTACAATACAAAAAAACAAACAAAACAGCCAAGTATTCAGAACAGCTTATATTATCATGCAAGTGCAACAGCCAGTAAAAGATCAAGCAGCTTTGGGGCATACATTAGCATAGATTTGCGGTCCAATGCCCCAGACTATGGAACGCTCTACCAATCAGCATTCGGTTGGAGAAGAATCACTTGACCTTCAGGAGAAAGATCAAAACCCATCTATTTTGAGTTCAAAACGTTCAAAGCGAGCGCCCAGACGCGATTCAGTTCGCATGTGCTGCACTATATAAGTTTTTCACTCACTCACTCATATTTATCACATATATGGATAAGCAAAACATTAGTCTAATGGTATTGTAGCTTGTGGGTCCAACCAGGAGGACCCAGAAGCAAAGGGTTGTTTGGCTCCTGGACTGTAGAGTCTGAACAAGGGAGCAAAGTCTGAGGTTTGTCCAAAGGAAGGAAAACCTTGGAGCAGGTAATTTTCCGTTTCAGGCCCAGACATGTAGGCTCCAACTTAGTCTCTTGAACATCTGGACATTCTGTTGGATACTGATATAACTGCTTGCTCAGGAGAAGGTTGTCCAAATATCCCACTATGGGGATGTCCTAGAAGTGAAACAAACCAATAAAAGGGGCTAGCACCTTGGTAAAGTCCCATGGCACAGTGGACAGGCCAAAGGGATGGACAATAAACTGGTAATGTTGCGTGCCTACTGCACAGCTTCCATGCCAATGCTGAAAATCATCTGGAAAGTTGCAAAATGAGTCCCTGCTGACTCTGCAACTAGATGAAGAACCTTAATAAAAATTACAGAAAAAAAAAAAAAAAACACTCAACTGAAAAGAGAGAAAACATCCATCTCCTAGCAAAAATAGTAGCAAAAAAACTGAGGCAGGTTAGGAGAGAGAGGGATTATACTTGGCTGTCCCTAAATCTTTGTTTTTAGTGTCTAATCACCAAAGGCAGCAGCATAACCCAATGTACCTGAATACGTACTTCTATTATTTTTGCAGTGTCTGAATTAAAAAATACATTTGTCTACTTCAGAATAAAATAATAATAATGAAATGGTAAACTATTTTTCATATTGGCTGGAAAACCACCATTAGGGGTCATGGATCCGACCAATAAATGCAGGAGCAGATTTAAAAAATGTACACTGCTACATCTGTTTTGGTTGCTTTGACAGCATTCTTTTTCCAGACAATATCCATGTAGGAGCCTGTTGTCATTATGTTAGTAGAGAACTTGGACATGAAGCCAAGAAGCATCAAATTAAGTGTGCTTTCCAGTAAATCATTTACTTAGGAGATAAAAAAATGTTTTGCAATGTTATATCAGGATGGTCATCAGATTTATACCAGCAATAAGTACGGATAGTTCTCTCATGCTGAAAGAGAAAAGCATAAAATCTTCTAATCCTCTTTGTAAATGTGGGTGATTTACCAAGGTTTCATCACACTAATCTTCCCTAAAGTAATCAAGCGATTCAGCACTCCAAGTCAGGAGACTAAATGATAAATGTTTGAGCCTTCTCTTTTTCTCCTATTTGACCTCTGTCATTCTACAGATTCCTTAACAAAAACTATCTACAGAAAAAGGCAAGCTACCAATCCTTAAGAGGTTTAACCTTTTTATGATGAAGTACAGAAAAGAGACACCTAAATAACTTTGCGCGTTTGTAAGCATTGGTCATTTTAATTGGCTTGCAGCAGATGGAGGGGAAAGGCTTGGACTCAAATCTAGGTTACAGTGACATACAATACATTTCAGCCATATTGAATCCTCTGTGTCATTGTAAAACTCCACTCCATTTAATCATTTGTGCTTATGTGTATTATGATGGGTTTATAAAGGATTTACATACAGATGTACAGTGGGAAGTGCTTAAAATGACTTTAGAAAAGTGCAGTTTTAATTTTACCACACAGTGGCACTATTATATTACACTATATATAATTTATTGGTGGTTTATGTTTGCCATCACAGCAATCATTCAGTGCCTTACTAAAAAAATATTGGGTAAGGCACAATTTTAGTAAGACATGTCAACCAATTAAAATCATTGCTCAGAAGCCCCAAGTATGCAGACTAGTGTACACATGGGTTTTGTTTATACTGGGGGCTTTGAATATGGTCAAAAGGTAAATAACAATCCATTGATGCAGTAAATTGTATATCTCAAGATCAAGAATGTCTTCTCTGTGTTAAAAAGATAGAAATGGTTGAATGCACTTTCAGAGATCACAGGTGGAATGCCTTTGGCCTGAGAACTAATCTCTGCTATATTACTACACTTTTATGAAACAGTTTATCACAATTACCAGAGGTTTATAACAATATGGCTCAGCTGGTGCCCCAGAAGGAATGCTTATAAGCACTGTTAATAATCATTTACAAAGAAGGCACTGACTATTTGAAATGTGTAACAACAGATAAGATTATTAGATGTAAGACAAATACATTAAACATCACCAGGCTAAAACTCCCTCTTTCTAGTTATGAACACCAATGCAGAAAATAAGCTTACATTCTACATGTGCATAAACAAAATAAAACACTGTATGAAACAACTGTGGTATACATAAACAAGAGAAAAGGACATTAAAATATTGCCACATCAAATACAACCACTGCCTCTACTAGAGTCTTAATAATGTCCATACATCAAATAAAATTCTACCCATAAATGTTCACCAAAGTTGTTAGAATCACCCATTAAAGTATAACTAGAAGGAACAACTTTTCTTTTAGATTTGTAAGAGGGATTAGAACACCTGCCAGGTTTTTATTGCTGTCTGTGCCCCCATTAACCACTTAACCCCCGGACCATATTGCTGGTCAAATACCAGGCCACTTTTTGCGATTCGGCACTGCGGTGCTTTAACTGACAATTGCGCGGCCGTGCGACGTGGCTCCCAAAATTGGCGTCCTTTTTTTCCCACAAATAGAGCTTTCTTTTGGTGGTATTTGATCACCTCTGCGGTTTTTTTTTGTTTACAAACTTTTATTAAAGAAGTAAATAATGGTACAAATCTAAATGATTAAGGCATATAGAAAAATAAGGATTAAGGCATATAAGAAGTCAGTACAGATATACACATCAACATATAATTTTAAAGGCGCGTAAATAGTTATTCCAATTAGTAGAAAGGTTAAAGGCTGTGGTAACAATGACAAAGGCAGAGGTCAAACAGTGTCAACTAGGATATGACCATCGAGGGGAGACTAGACTGGGTTAAAGAACAAGGGGGAATGCTCGAACCAAGGGGACCATTTGTTATTATAAATGTGAGAGGTGTTTTGTAGTGTATGAAAGATTTTTTCCATTAAGCTTATCTCATTGATTCTGGATTTAAGTGGGGCTAAGGCAGTGTTTCTCAATTCCAGTCCTCACGCCCCCCCCCAACAAGTCATGTTTTCAGGATTTCCCTCAGATGAAAAGGCTGTGGGAATTACTAAGGCAGTGAAACTGATCAAATCACCTGTGCAAAATAATGGAAATCCTGAAGACCTGTTGGGGGGGGCGTGAGGACAGGAATTGAGAAACACTGGGCTAAGGGAATCGTAATTGACTTCCAGTGGAATGCTATCAACCAATGTATGGCGACACAGATTGTGTGAATCAATCTCAAATGGCTTGAGGATAGACCGATGATTGGGGAAAAAAGGAGGCAGTTATGTAGTGTTAAGGTAATGGAATTGTCAGAGATCTTGGAGGCAAATTTCTCCACTTGTAACCAAATGCCCTTGACCTTGTCACAATCCCAAAAAA
Organism: Rana kukunoris; assembly: GCA_029574335.1. Classification (NCBI taxonomy): domain Eukaryota; kingdom Metazoa; phylum Chordata; class Amphibia; order Anura; family Ranidae; genus Rana; species Rana kukunoris. The sequence goes on from CM056049.1 coordinate 428,998,340, forward strand.
ATGTGGGGGAACGTGCCTAAAGAGTTGCATTCTCTGAAACAAAAAGGGGAAGACAAAGGGAAAATCGCGTGGAGTTTAATTGGGGTATAATACCATCTTGTAAATAGTTTTAGGGCAGTTTCTTTAATGGAGATGGACTTAGTGCACTTGTTTAGGTTATTTATACAATTGTCCCAGTTCACCGTAGAGTATGTGAAGTTTTCTTCTTGTTCCCATTTGAGCATATATGATAGTTTATTAGTATCTGTGTTATTGATTAAGGTAGAGTATAGGTCTGAAATGAAGCCTCGTTTTCTGGGAGATTTGAGGCATAGATTCTCAAAAAGGGTGTGGGGTTGGGTGTTTGAAGTCTGGAAGTGTGTGTCAAAGAACTGTTTGATGTGAAGGAAATTGTCATACTCTGAGTCAGGGATCTGTTTTTTTGATTTCAGCGAGGAGAAAGTGATAAAATTGGTGTCTTCAATAAAATTAGAGAGTGAGGTTAGGTTATTATTTATCCACCATGAGAGATCTATTGGGGCTAATGTGTTCGGTCTGAATTTTAGATCGCCTACAAATGAAGCGTGTGGAGGGGACTTGGAAGTAAGATTGTATTTATGGTTATGTAGCTTAAAAATAGAGCGACAATTTTGAAAAAATATATATATTTTTTTACTTTTTGGTATAATAAATATCCCCCAAAAATATATATATATAAAAAAAAACATTTTTTTTCCTCAGTTTAGGCCGATACGTAATAAAAAAAATCGCAATAAGCGTTTATTGATTGGTTTGCGCAAAAGTTATAGCGTTTACAAAATAGGGGATAGTTTTATAGTATTTTTCTTAATATATTTTTTTTTTACTAGTAATGGCAGCGATCAGCAATTTTTATTGGTACTGCAACATTATGGCGGACACGTTGGACACTTTTCACACATTTTTGGGACCATTGGCATTTTTATAGCGATCAGTGCTATAAAAATGCATTGATTACTATAAAAATGCCACTGGCAGTGAAGGGGTTAACACTAGGAGGCGAGGAAGGGGTTAATCATGTTCCCTGGGTGTGTTCTAACTGAAGGGGGGGTGGACTGACATGGGGAAATGACAAATCGCTGTTCATACATTGTATGAACAGACGATAGGTCATTTCCCCCCCTGACAGGACCGGGAGATGTGTGTTTACACACACACAGCTCCCGATTCTCGCTCTGTAACAAGCGATCGCGGGTGCGAGATTCACTTTTTCTATTTGTCCTGTTTACCATTATCACTGAAAGGCAAAGTAAAAGAAAACCCCAAATTTTGGGTTGTCCCCAGAAAAGTAATAGAGGGGAAATCTTCCACTGGGGACACTAGTTCTGGTGACCTGGGGGTCCTCAATATATTTGGGATATCCTCTCACTTCCTGTTTGGCTTTTAGACAAGAAGTGAAGGAAAATCTATGCAGCGGGACACAAATGCCGAAACAAATCTGACAAGGGTTATAAACCTCCCTTGCTCAATCCAAAATAAAAATAAAAGTTTCTTTATCGTACATCACGGGACACAGAGCGCATAGCCATTACATATGGGTTATATGGGTACCTTCAGGTGTGGACACTGGTGTAATCAACTTCACAGGAAGTTCCTCCCTATATAACACCCTCCCACTGAGAGTGCTTCAGTTTTTTCGCCAGTGTCTTAGGTGTTGGTCACGTCTAGCTGTCCCTCGGAGGTCTCGGGACCCAGGATAGCTAGCCGGATCCGTCCGAAGTGCTTCAAAGCCAAGGAGTACGGTACCCGGGCCCTGCCTGCGTGGGGTGTTGCCTATAATGCCTCTCCTTGGAGGGCTGGATTCTGGGCTCCAGTGCCTTGGTCTCTCCCAGGACTAAACGCTACTGATGCCAGGATGCTATATAGGTCCAGGGGTGTGGGTTCCTTAAACACAGGACCCCGGTCCCTGAAGGTCCGAGACAATACCCACGGAGATGGGAGAAGATTGGGCCTCTTGCAGTTTGCAATACCCTGCGGCGTGGAGCAGGTAAGAGGGAACCTGCGGGACTTGGTTCGACAGTAGGTATCCCCCTGGGGGTTCTGGGTTGGCTAATGGTATGCTTGTGCATCAGCCACTATCTCCACTATGTCTTTTTAGGCAGGATGGGATGTACTAATGTTTACCCAGATAACATGTAGATATATGTATACTTGTTTAAGATATATATTTGCTACTCACCCCAGGTCTGCCTGTTAGCATTGATACTGCAGCCCCACGTACTATAAAGAGGGAATTGCTGGTGAAAACTCCTGTTTCTTAGGAAGCCTATGGGGACAGCTTCCTCTCTGTGTGCACTACAGTAAGGATTAGTGCTTACCTGGTGTCTGTTGGTGCTGCTGGCGCTGGTCCATGCTTTTCCTCTGCTCTCTGCTTCCTCCATGTTGTTTCAGCGTGGGGGGGGGGGGTTCGCGCGCGTGGGCGCGTGCACGCCGCCTTTTATAGCGTCGGCGTGCATTGGGGGGGCAGGCCAGCAGCGTCAGGGTCAGTTAAAAGTAAAACGTTTCTCTCTGGCTGGTCTTTTCCCTCCTGGAAGCAGAGGAAGAAGGACACAGAGCGCGCAGCTGGGTCTTTTGGCCACAGTGACACCCAGTGGCGGTTTGTGGATCTTCAGGTCTAGGACTTAGTTCCACTATTGACCAGAAAAAAAAAAAAAAATATTTTTGCCTAAAGGGACTTAGATCCAGCAGTATCTGAGTCAACCTTGGACTCCGGCTAACGGGCATTGGTGCTGCAATACTCACAGGTTTTCCTCAGTATTGCCACATCCCAGGCGGGTAAAAAAAAAAGCTACAACAGTCAGGTGTTGGCTATAGGGGTGACTCAAGGTTGTGCAATGGCTCCAAAGGGATCAGGACCAGCCAAGGCTGCAAAAGGTGCCAAGAAACAAAAGGGGTCTCCATCAGGGTCAGAGGATTTGGGCCAGGCTTCAACGGCCCCACCCTCACCAGTTAGTCCACCGAGTAGCATAGTACAAGAGCCATTGGGGGTGCTGGGGGCAGAGGCGGCCACCGATCCACCCATTCCCGTTTACGTAACGGAAGAAATGCTAGCGACCACCCTGGGTGGGCTAGAGAAAAGGTTAACTGCTTTGTTTGCCCGCCCTTTGCCAAGTAGCAAACGGGCTAGATCCCCCTCACCTAGTTTGGTGTTTTCAGATGCGGAGGTCTCCTCTTCGGAGGAACGGGACCCACAAGGGGAGCAAGCGGACCCAAGTCCCGACGGTTCAGACATGGAGGGTTCCACTGTAGATGAATATTTTTCGGCCTCTCAAGCGGAGAGCCTGTGGATCCAGTCTTTGACCGATATGGTTCGCACTGCTTTTAAACTTCCAGTGCCAGAACTAGTAGCCCCTGTGGTATCCTCATTGGGTTCTTTAAAGGCTCCATTAACTTGTGTGTCTTTTCCGATTCACCCCCTTCTGCAGGGCGTGATTTACCAGGATTGGGCTCGACCTGATAGGATCTTTATCCCTCCTAAGAGGTTCTTTAAAAATTCCTCTTCCATAGGATAGAGAATAAAGAAATGGGCACTCCCCACAGTGGACGCGGCCATTTCCTGCGTGAATAAATCCCTGACCTGTCCGGTTGAAAATGTCCAGATGTTCAAGGATCCGGTCGACAAAAAATTAGAGACCCTACTGAAGGCTTCTTTCACCACAGTAGGTGCCATGGTTCAGCCAGCGGTGGCAGCCATTGGCGTTTGTCAGGCCTTAAAGGATCAGGCAAAACAGATATTAAAGGACATGCCGGCTCAGCAAACTCGTGAATTAGCAGATTTCCCTAGGGCTCTCTGCTTTGCAGTAGATGCTATTAAGGACTCCATCCAACAGGCATCCCGTTTATCTCTGCTGGTGGTTCACATGCGTCGTCTTTTGTGGCTAAAGAACTGGTCAGCAGAGGCACCCTGCAAAAAGCTTTTAGCAGGGTTTCCCTTTCATGGGCGAAGACTATTCGGTGAAGACCTAGATAAATATATCCAAACCATATCAAGTGGTAAAAGTTCTTCCTTACCGGTCAAGAAAAGACCGCCTGGGCCCGCGTTTAAACGACAGGCCTTTGCAGGCTCGGCCCCTTCGACTTCCCGTCAGTATCGACGGCCTCCCGGGCGTTCAGCAGTTAATAGCCGCCCACAGGGACAAGCCGCGGCAAACAAGAGGCCCTGGTCTCGCAGATTCATGAAGGGGCGCCCCCACTCTCTTGGGTGGGGGGAAGACTTCAGTTTTTCTCCGAAGTCTGGAAGGCCAGATTTCCCGACTCTTGGGTTCGGTCCGTGGTAGCCACAGGCTACAAACTAGAGTTTCGAGAAATCCCCCCTCATTTTCAAGGGTCAAGTCTTCCAAGCGACCCGTTAAAGAGGGCCTCTCTCGTAAAGGCGTTGGATCGCCTCTTGCTCCAAGGAGTAATTGTAGAAGTACCAACCCAAGAATGGGGTCTGGGATTCTACTCCAACCTTTTTATTATACCAAAACCCAATGGCGACGTCAGGCCTATCCTAGACCTCAAACGCCTAAATCGCTTTCTAAAGATTCAGACCTTTCGTATGGATTCCATACGTTCAGTGACAGCCAGCCTGCATCAAGGCGACTTTCTAGCATCTATAGACATAAAGGATGCATATCTGCATGTGCCGATCTACCCAGCACATCACAAGTTTCTTCGTTTTATGATAGATCAAAGTCATTTCCAGTTCGTAGCCCTCCCTTTCGGGTTGGCAACAGCTCCGCGGGTATTCACAAAGGTGTTAGCCCCGGTGCTAGCCGTCCTAAGGACAGAAGGCATTTTGGTCCTGGCATACCTGGACGATCTCCTGGTTATCGACAGATCAGCTTCCAACCTCAATCATGCAGTAGTCCGCACAGTTCGGCATCTACAAGAATTCGGGTGGGTTGTGAACCAAGGAAAATCGAGGTTGCAACCCACAAGACAGTTGGAATATCTAGGCCTTCGGTTAGATACAGAATGCCAGAGGATATTTTTACCTCAAGAAAAGATCAGGTCATTGACTCAAACAATTCAAATAGTCCTAGGCAAAAAGAGGCCGACTATTCGCCTATGCATGCGACTGCTGGGAAAGATGGTAGCCGCCTTCGAAGCAGTGCCCTATGCCCAGATCCATACCAGAGTTCTCCAGGCAGCTATTCTCTCTGCTTGGAACAGGTCCATACAGGCATTAGACCGTCCATTAGTCTTTCCCCAGGAGTCAGGCGCAGCCTGTACTGGTGGCTGGTCCCTCAAAAATTGTCAAAAGGGAAAACCTTTTGCCCCATCACGTGGAAAATAGTAACCACAGATGCCAGCCTAACAGGTTGGGGGGCAATCTTAGGAAAACGGACCCAGCAGGGACAGTGGTCAGAGGCAGAAAGTCTGCTTCCCATCAATGTCCTAGAGATCAGAGCTGCTCGGTTGGCCCTGGTCGCCTGGACTCTCCCCCTGCAGGGTCTGCCAGTAAGGATACAGTCCGACAATGCCACGGCGGTGGCATACATAAACCACCAGGGGGGCACAAGGAGCCTAGCGGCTCAAAGGGAAGTAAACCTGATTTTCTCATGGGCCGAAGCCCATGTACCCTGCATCTCAGCAGTGTTCATCCCAGGGATAGACAATTCTCAAGCAGATTTTTTGAGTCGTCAACAGTTACTCCCGGGAGAGTGGTCTCTTCACCCCCAGGTATTCCAAGAGATTTGCCAAAGATTCGGAGTTCCCGATGTGGACATCATGGCAACAAGATTCAACAAGAAATTGGACAAATTCGTATCCCGAGCCAGGGACCCCTCGGCCTACGGGACCGATGCGTTGGTTTGCCCCTGGCACCAGTTTTCTCTCCTGTATGCGTTCCCTCCACTACAGATGATTCCCCGCCTTCTACGAAGGATCAGGGTGGAGCGCAGGCTGGTGATCCTGGTGGCCCCAGCCTGGCCCAGAAGGGCTTGGTACGCACTCATCGTGAGGATGTCAGTAGGGGCACCGTGGCCACTCCCCCTGCGCCCAGATCTGCTGTCTCAGGGCCCGATCTACCACCCTGCTTCACAGCAGCTAAATTTGATGGCTTGGCGGCTGAATCCCTAATTCTTAAGGGCAGAGGCCTCTCAGCCCAGGTCATATCTACGTTAATTCAGGCTAGAAAGCCAGTCTCTAGAAATATCTATTACAGAGTCTGGAGGACCTATGTGGAGTGGTGCGAGTCTCAAGGAGGGCATCCTCGCAAGTTTTTTTTTGACAGGATCTTGCGATTCCTCCAGGTTGGCGTTGACAAGGGGTTGGCTCTTAGTGCTCTAAAGGGGCAGGTGTCTGCCTTATCGATATGGTTTCAAAGGCCTTTGGCCACGCATTCGCTTGTGAAAACCTTCTTGCAGGGGGTCTTGCATGTGAATCCCCCTATTAGAGCTCCCCTCTGCCCCTGGAATTTAAATCTGGTCTTGTCAGCTTTACAAAGGCAGCCGTTTGAACCTCTGACAGAAATCCCTCTTGTGCTGCTAACCCGAAAGTTGGTTTTCTTGGTGGCTATGGCTTCGGCCAGAAGGGTCTCCGAGCTGGCAGCCTTGTCTTGCAGGGAACCGTACCTGATTCTGCATAAGGACAGAGTGGTTCTGCGGCCTCAACCTTCTTTCCTTCCTAAGGTCATATCCAGTTTTCACTTGAATCAGGACCTAGTCCTACCATCCTTCTTTCCTACTCCCCAGTCCAGAGAGGAAAGACTGCTTCATACTTTGGACGTGGTCCGAGCCATGAGGGTTTATCTCAAGGCTACAGAGAAGATTCGGAAAACAGATGTGCTTTTCGTTCTTCCGGATGGCCCCAAAAAAGGGTCAGCCGGCTGCCAAGTCTTCCTTGGCTAGGTGGATTAAGCAGCTGATTTTTCAGGCCTATGGTCTGAAGCACGTTCCACCTCCCTTATCAGTTAAGGCCCATTCTACGAGGGCCATGAGTGCCTCTTGGGCGGCACACCATCAGATCTCTATGGCACAGGTTTGCAAAGCGGCAACCTGGTCTTCCGTACATACGTTTACTAAATTTTATAAGTTGGACGTCGCAAAGGCTACGGACGCAGCATTTGGGCAGGCGGTCCTACGGGCAGCAGTATAGAATCCTCTGGCCCGGTTCACGCCCCTTTTTTTCTGTTGGTGGAGCTATTTTACCTCCTGATAATGTTTTTTTGTTTGGCTATTTTTGGCCTTACGGTCTCCCTCCCTTCATGGAGCATTGCTTTGGGACATCCCATATGTAATGGCTATGCGCTCTGTGTCCCGTGATGTACGATAAAGAAAAAAGGATTTTTAATAACAGCTTACCTGTAAAATCCTTTTCTTGAAGTACATCACGGGACACAGAGCTCCCACCCCTCTTTTGGGGAACATTGTGTAACCTCGGAGAAATTGCTTGCTACAAAACTGAAGCACTCTCAGTGGGAGGGGGTTATATAGGGAGGAACTTCCTGTGAAGTTGATTACACCAGTGTCCACACCTGAAGGTACCCATATAACCCATATGTAATGGCTATGCGCTCTGTGTCCCGTGATGTACTTCAAGAAAAGGATTTTACAGGTAAGCTGTTATTAAAAATCCTTTTTTTGCCCACAGTTCTCCTTTAAGCTGGCCATAGGCCAGCCATCCTGAAACAGTGCATAGTGGAACCCTCCAATGCCATTTGGCAGAAACAGTGGCATAGCACCAAGGATTTGTAAGGGTGGCATTCTCACCACCCATGTAAGAGTGTCATTCTTCTCACTGTTTACCACTATAAGTGGCAGTTTTTTCACTAAACACCAACAAATTCATTCTGGCTGGTGTTCCCTGAGACTTGAAAATTAGTTTTTGCCTCGGCCAACTACAATGTTGCCATAAAGCATGGTTTTACTGGACAGAATTCACTTGGTGCAAGTGCTCCGAATATCGGTAATGTTTTACATTACAAGCCTGATCCTACTAACCTTGACCGCCGGTCATACGGGGCTCCCTGAACTATTACTTTACTACTGCACGAAGCATGGACCACACACATACCCTCACCTTTCCTCTGCTCCTTCCCAATTCTTTTTCTTTTCCCCTCTTTTTTCCTCTCTGGTACAATCTGCTTGCGATTTGTTGCTTTACATTTCCTTTATTTTTTCTTGACTTTTCTGTGCCTTAGGCTATACAGGTGTTTTTTTTTTTTTTTCAATAGAGCAACTGGAATTTTAAAGGTTGTCTGCTCCACAAAAAGAAGGAAGTCTCCTTATGGGTTCCTATGAATCTATATATACAACTGATTGGTTTGCACATTATGATGGATACTTGCATTGTTTTTGAGTTAGCTCTCAGTTTTTTTCTACTAGAGATTGTAGTAATGATGTGTACTCTATACACCTTAAAGTGGATTTTTTTATGTCACAATGTAGAGTATAAGATTTCCTATCATCTGTGCTCAGTCTTGCCACACAGAGTTAATCCAGCACGGATCAATCCTCTTTTACTGTTTAGTGAAAATTAACAGAATTCCAGATAAAAACCTGTCTAAATAAAAAGTCTGTTTCTCTCTTCTTGCTTTGAGTGACAGGTTATTTACATATCTAGCTTGGGCATGTTTATCATATGTTATGTTATGTTATTTTATGTTTATCATAATATGAGGTGATTACTGTCATGTTACAAGAAAAAACTTAAATGTATTTAATTGGGATTTTATGTGATAGATCAATACAAAAGTGGCACAAAATTGTGAAGTGGAGGTAAAATGATACATGAAAAGTGCGGCGTGCATTTGTATTCAGCACACACGAGTCAATGCTTTGTAGAACCACCATTCATTGCAATTACAGCTGCAAGTCTTTTTGGGTATGTCTTTACCAACTTTGTACATCTAAGCCCCCTTTCACACGGGGCGGTGGAGGTGCGGTGGCGGTATAGCGCCGATATACCGTCGGAATTGCCGCGGGTTTCGGGCGATATCGGTGCCGTATTAACCCCCGCTAGTGGTCGAAAAAGGGTAAATACCGCCCGCAATGCGCCTCTGCAGAGGGGAAGGAGTGGTGAATGGGAAGGAGCGGGGAAGGAGCAGTATACACACCCCTCCTCTCACCGCTCCAAAATGCTGCCTGCAAGAGATTTTTTTCTCTCCTGCCAGCGCATCTCCTCAGGCTTTCACATTGAGAATGCTGGGAGTTTTTCAGGCGGTATTTAGGCGCAATTTTAGCGCTATACCACCTGAAAAACTCCTCAGTGTGAAAGGGGCCTAAAGAGTGACATTTTTGCCCATTCTACTTTGCAAAATAACTCAGGCTCTGTCAGATTGGATGGAGAACATCTGTGAACAGCAATTTTCAAGTCTTGCCACAGATTTAGGTCTGGACTTTGACTGGGCCAGTCTAACACATCAATATTGCTTGATCTAAACCATTCTATTGTAGCTCTGGCAGTATGTTTAGGGTCCTTGTCCTACCCCAGTCTCAAATCTTTTGCAGACTCTAATGCCGCATACACATGTTGATGTGAGCTTTCGGTCGGAAATTCCGACCGTATAGGCTCCATCAGACTTTTTCTGTTGGGATTTCCGAGCTGGTTCTCAAATTTTCCAACGGGAAAAGTTCTTGCCGTAAATTACGATCGTCTGCATGCAATTCTGACGTGCAAAAAAAACATGCATGCTCGGAATAAAGTCAACGCATGCTCGGAAGCATTGAACTTAATTTTTCTCGGCTCGTCATAGTGTTGTACGTCACCGCGTTCTGGACGGTCGGAATTTTGTGTGACCGTGTGTATGCAACACAAGTTTGAGCCAACATTCCGTCTGAAAAAAATCCACGGTTTTCTTGTTGGAATTCCTGATTGTGTGTAAGGGGCATAACAGGTTTTCTTCTAAGATTGCCCAGTATTTGGCTCCATCCATCTTCCCATCAACTCTGACCAGGTTCCCTTTCCCTGCTAAAGACAAGCATCCCCACAACAGGATGCTGACACCACCATGTTTCACATTTGGGATGGGGTTTTCAGGGTGATGTGCAGTGTTAGTTTTCTGCCACACATAGCGTTTTGCTTTTAGGTAAAAAAGTAAAATTTTGGTCTCATCTGACCAGAGCCCCTTCTTCCATATGTTTGCTCTGTCCCCCACATGGCTTTTCACAAACTGCAAACAAGACTTCTTATGGTCTTCTTTTAACAATGTCTTTCTTCTTGCCACTCTTCTATAAAGGCCAGATTTGTGTGCACGACACATACTTGTCCTGTGGACAGATTCTCCCACCTGAGCTGTGGATCTCTGTAGCTCCTCCAGAGTTAACATGGGCCTCTTGGCTGCTTCTCTGCCTAATGCTCTCCTTGCCCGGCCTGTCAGTTTAGGTGAATGGCCATGTCTTGGTAGGTTTGCAGTTGTGTCACTCTCTTTACATTTTCGGATTATGGATTGAACAGTGCTTTGTGAGATGTTCAAAGCTTGGGATATTTTATTATAACCTAACCCTGCTTTAAACTTCTCCACAACTTTATCCCTGACCTGCCTGGTGTGTTCCTTGGCCTTCCTGATGCTGTTTGTTCACTAAGATTCTCTAACAAACCTCTGAGGGCTTCACAGAACAGCTGTGTGTATACTGAGATTAAATTACACACAGGTGAACTCTATTTACTAATTAGGTGACTTCTGAAGGCAATTGGTTCTACTAGATTTTAGTTAGGGGTATCAGAGTAAAGGGGGCTGAATACAAATACTCCCCACACTTTGAGGATAGTTTGTTGTAAAAAAAAAAAAAAATGAAAACCATTTATCATTTTCCTTCCACTTCACAATTATGTGCCACTTTGTGTTGGTCTATCACATAAAATCCCAAAAAACGACATTTACATTTTTGTTTGTAACATGACAAAATGTGGAAAATTTCAAGGGGTATAAATATTTCTGCAAGGCACTGTAGGCTGCACATGCCATTAGGAAAATATTGAGACTGCCACTGCTGCTCTTTTGAGAAATTGTGATTCAGATCCTCAACTATACTTATGCTGCTGAATGACATCATTGATGCCTCGTCGAGCAGGCCAGAAGCTAAAAGGGTCTACTTTTTTTCAAGGAGTTCTCTTTTTGGTTGCTTTCAGCTAGCACTTTTAGAAGGTGTGGGAGTGTGGGGCATAGGGGCTACCATATAGTAGTTCATTTGTTTTCATGAAAAAGTCTACGTTTACCATTACCAAGAACTGCCTGTGTAGACAAGGGATGTCTGTAGTTAAAAACAAGCTGTGCAACTTTGACTAAAAAAGTTTAATAATGCCCTTACTATAGGTGTAGACCATAAATCTACAGTACCTCACGAAGCTTGACTGGAAAACTTCTAGGATGTTGCTATAGGTGCCTAGGTATTACATTTCACCCCCATTATTACAGGAATGAGCTCTCAAACGCTGAGCTTAGAGCTACTACATCATGGGAGAGAAAGTTGATTTCCAATCAGGCTTCATGAGGTAGATAAGTGGCTTACACCTATAGCAAGGGCATTGTCAACTTTGGTCAAAGCCACACAGGTTGTTTTTATTTACGGGCATCCCTTATCTGCATAGGCAGTTTTTTTGGTAAAGGTGAACTATGCCTTTAGGAACCAAAACATTCATGTCCTCCACATGGTGGTCTACGTGTGAGAAATGATGTTCAATAGATGTGCAGTACTTGTCATCCTTGTTTAATGTTATGTCTACACACATTTATTTTTATTCTTTTCTGTCCTGTTTTTACCAGTGTAACATTCCTCTCAGTGTTTGTTACATTGTATTCAGAACCAATCAGTAAGAGATAACCTTTGAACTAGGAACAATATTTCTAATTGGGACAAAAGAAAAAAGCTTTAGTGTCAATGTCAATTTTCTAAACCACAATTACACTTTAAAGACCATTCTCACCTGTCTGACTCTATTCCCTTTTATCCCACAGCCCACTCTTTATTCCATACGTGACTCATTTTTATGACCATGTGTTTGTTCTCTCTTCCCTAACCTGATTGTTATTTTAACTGTATTAGCATATTTTTTGAACATCTGTAAATCAGTACTACTTTAAAGCGGAACTAAACTCTCTTAACCACTTGCCAACCGTATAACTTACATATGCAGTGGCAAGAATAACAATGCTGCACCAGATCACATACCTAGTACGTGATCTGACACTTCTGAGTAGGGGGCACGCACGCGTGCTGCTGGCGCCCCGCTGCTGTGATTATACACGGCGGAAGCTGATCTGCAGGTACCATGGACTCAATACCCGCCGATTACATTTCTTCCGTTTCTTTCTGGTTTCTCACCTGAAAAAGATGTCATACAATTCAGGAGTCTTTTTTCCCTTGCATTTGGAGGAGGTGAGGAGGGGCTTTATCAGCTATGCACACCCTCCTGTCGACATGCCTGAGCTAACATCAGATAGATTCCAGTAAGTTAATACTACATTAATCATTTGCCCTTACTCAAGATGGCCACAGCTAGAAATGCTAGGGGTTTGCTTTCTCAATATAAATCAAGCTTGGAGACATGGATGGATGGGAGATTTTCATTTGAATACTAAAACTGAAATTAATATCGTTTTGAGTTTGTGGTGCTCAGATACAGTTAAAGTGGTTGTATACAGCTGTTCCAGCGCCACGATATCAGCGCTGCAGGGGCTCCTGTCTTCACCCATCTTGCTACCGGCATGTGTGGTGGGGTCCGCCGTTCACGGCACAAAGTTCGGATGGAACGGCACAGGTGGCTGTTCTTTCAGAGCTTTCAGAGCACATGCGTCAGTGATTTCACTGGCTGCATGTAATCTAAACATCTCCTAAACGTTTAGAAGATATTTACACTACCTATAGGTACTGTAAGCCTTATTAAAGGCTTACCTATAGGTAAACTTCAGTAAAAGGAAGTTTACTTCCTCTTTAAAGCAGTATTATCAGCTTTCTTTCCTTGTTTTCATCTGGTGATCCAGCCATGAGCCTGTTTTTCAAAAGAACACCCTCTTTTGCAGATTGTATCAGTTACAGGGATGAGACAAACCTATCAACACTGACAGGGGTGATTACAATCAGTTTTTATTTATTAATGTAAAACCTTTATCCCAAAAGAAAAAAAAAACACTGTTTGCTGTAACTGATTACAAAGTATTAGCTGAAGTTTGGTTTGAGTTTGTTAGTGTATTTAAATTTCCTAGTACATCTAACACTCACTTTTCCCCAACTGACAATGCTGTTGTTCAAATGTGCCCCTGTGCTATTTTATCTAGAGTTGGGGCACTCTATTACAGGAGGTGTTACTGGCCAGATCACCATGGGTAAACATAGGGGAAAATGCCAAAAAAAGTAAACAAATGCAGCCTCCACATCTAATAATTGGTAAGCCACTAAATATTACGTTTTGGGCTTAATCAGGGTGAATTTGATATAAATCAAGTCGATTTGCAGTAAATCATGATTAAAATCACTAGAAAAAAGTCTTGAATCAAATCATAATTTTAAAGCGCAACTGTGATCTCTGTCTCACAGCAGCTCCTCCTCTGACCCGCTGTTGACTCACCTATTCACTTTAATGGGACAGCTGGTGATGCGGCAGTGACATCAAGGTGAGGGAGGTGGTGGCAGCAGGTGAATGGATGCCCGCTAACATGCGCTGCCATGATGTATCTGACTCATGTTGCTCTTTAAATTAAAGGGTTATTTCTTGCTGGTTGTTATAATTTTTAATATTTGCTAACAAAATGAAGGTTTCATATTTAGAATAATAAGCTGTCAGGTTAATAAAACAGAGATATCAGAACCAATTCAATCATACAGTTTGTAGTGTACATAGATTTGCAAAACAATGGGATAAAGGAATATTCCTGAACTTTGTTTTATCTCATGGTTACTGTGAAATTGTGTGAATGCATCAACGCAGCGCATGTTATGGCAGGTGGCAGAACTTGGAATCATTGAATGAGTTTAGCAAAAATGAAAATATTGCAGAATATACAGACTTGTGCTACACAATTAATCTCCATTTTATTCTGAATAAACTAAAATTATTAATGTATCTTAAATATGAAACTATCTTTAGATACATTTTTATTACAAAAGCATTGTATTTTTTTTCCCTCAATAAAAGTTTTTATTGAGCAAAAATAGGCAACGTATAAGATGGTGAAGTCGTTAAAGAAATAAAGCCACATCAGTTAAGTTGGTTACATTTGAACTCAACACATTAAGATATACAGGTGAAACTCGAAAAATTTGAATATCGTGCAAAAGTTTATTTATTTCACTAATGCAACTTAAAAGGTGAAAATAATATGTGGGATAGACTAATTACATGCAAAGCAAGATAGTTCAAGCCGTGATTTGTCATAATTGTGATGAATTTGGCTTACAGCTCATGAAATCCCCAAATCCACAAACTTGAATATTGTGAAAAGGTGCATCATTCTACACTCAAAGTGTCCCACTGTAATTGGCTAATTTAGCCATAACACCTGCAAAGGGTTCCTGAGGCTTTAAATGGTCTCTCAGTCTGGTTCAGTAGGAATCACAATCATGGGAAAGACTGCTGACCTGACAGTTGTGCAGAAAACCATCATTGACACCCTCCATAAGGAGGGAAAGCCTCAAAAGGTAATTGCAAAACAAGTTGGATGTTCCCAAAATGCTGTATCAAAGCACATTAATGGAAGGTTATATGGAAGGGAAAAGTGTGGAATAAAAAGGTGCACAAGCAGCAGAGATGACCACAACCTGGGGATTGTCAGGAAAAGGCCATTGAGGCTGGAGTTAGTGCATCAAGAGACACCACACACAGACGGATCCTGGACATGGGCTTCAAATGTCAAATTCCTCTTGTCAAGCCACTCCTAAACAACAAACAACGTCAGAAGCTTTTTACCTGGGCTAAAGAAACACAGACCTGGTCTGTTGCTCAGTGGTCCAAAGTCCTCTTTTCTGATGAGAGCAAATTTTGCATCTCATTTGGAAACAAGGGAGCAAGAGTATGGAGGAAGAATGGAGAGGCACACACTGCAAGATCCTTGAAGTCCACTGTGAAGTTTCCACAGTCTGTGTTGATTTGGGGAGCCATGTCATTTGCTGGTGTTGGTCCACTGTGCTTCATTAAGTCCGGGGTCACCGCAGCCATCTCCCAGGAGATTTTGGAGCCGTTCATGCTTCCTTCTGCAGATGAGCTCTATGGGGATGATGACTTCATTTTCCAGCAAGACTTGGTACCTTCCCACACCGCCAAAAGCACCAAAACCTGGTTCAACGACCGTTGGATTACTGTGCTTGATTGGCCAGCAAACTCACCTGACCTGAACCCCATAGAGAATCTATCGGGTATTGCCAAGAGAAAGATGAGAGACATGAGACCGAACAATGCAGAAGAGCTGAAGGCCTCCATTGAAGCATCCTGGTCTTCCATAACACCTCAGCAGTGCCACAGGCTGATAGCTTCCATGCTACACCGCATTGAGGCAGTAATTGCTGCAAAAGGGGCCCAAACCAAGTACTGAGTACATATGCATACTTATACTTTCCAGAGGTCTGATATTGTTCTATGTACAATCCTTGTTTTATTGATTGCATGTAATATTCTAATTTTCTGAGATTGTGGATTTGGGGTTTTCATGATCATCACAATTAAGACAAATCACGGCTTGAACTATCTTGCTTTGCATGTAATAAGTCTATTTCATATATTAGTTTTACCTCTTAAGTTGCATTAGTGAAATAAATGAACTTGTGCATAATTCAAATTTTTTAGAGTTTCACTTGTAGCATGATATTAACATTCAACACATGTTTCACTTATGCTTAGGAATTACAAATCTTTCGCCCTGTACACACGATAAGTTTTTCCGACAGGAAAACCGTGGTTTTTTTTTCAGCAGGAAAACGGCTGAAATGTGTCTGACTTATACACAGTCACACTAATCTTGTCTGAAATTCTGAACGTCAAGAACGCGGTGAAGTACAGTACAACATGTACAATGAACCGAGATCAATGAAGTTAAAGAGGCAGTTCGGGTCTTCTGCTTGATTCTGAGCATGCATGTTTTTTTGTGCGTCGTAATTGCATACAGACGAACACGATTCGCAACAGAATTTTTTCCTGTCATGAAAATTGAGATCCTGCTCTCAATCTTTTCTTGGCCAGAATTCTGACAGAAAAAGTGTGATGGAACATACACACAGTCGGAATTCCTGACAAAAAGCTCACATCACACTTTTTTGTCGGGAAAAGTGAAATTAAGAGATAGACATTAATGCCGCGTACACACGGTCGTTTTTTGTGATGAAAAAAAACGACGTTTTCTGTGAAGTAAAAAACAACGTTTTTGAAACGTCACTTTCAAAGACGATGTTGCATACACACCATCGTTTTTTCACAAAAAGCGAGGTTACGTTCACCACTCTTTTCCATTGAAGCTTGCTTCATAACTAGCTTCTGGGCATGCGCGGGTGGGCATGAAAAACGCGGGGTGTTTTAAAAAGTTTTTGCTACAAGACGGTGACTCCGGCTTCTGTGAAACAAAAAACTGGCTATGTTTTGAAAAACGACAAAAAATCAAGCATGTATCCTGAATTCTTTTTTTGTCGTTTTTTTGAAGACAGAAAACGACGTCCCTGACCACGGCAATTAAATGACTTTTAAAAAACGACGTTTTTTTTCATCCTTTGGCAAATCCCTATTAAGCCCCCGTGCACAGACTCACAGCCCAGGTAGCTTCTTACTTGTTACCGTGGGCTGTGTGTATTTGTAAGGGTGAGCATACAATGCTCTGCAATATGGACTCCAGCCAAGGTAAACCCTAGAGTCCCCAACTGAGGCTCCATTGCTTGTTTCCCCTAGTTCTTCCACCTGACTGTACATATGCCTCAAATTTTGTACCATGGTGTTTGGTCTGTATCTGCCTAGCAGGATTAGTAATGTTTGAACAAGATTTAATCTTGGTGTCATTGAGTGGCGAATGCACCACCTTCAGTAGAGACTCCATTTTAGGACAACAAAAACCAATTACAGGGGGCAAAAGAAAAAGTCTTTAGGCTCTGCTGTTGGTGCTTTGTTTCCCCATGGGTTTAATGAGAACTATATGTATGGCCCCATGGATGCCTATGGCAAAACAGGATTTCTCTTGTCTGCAGCCCCAAAGCATGACGACGTGCTTGGCTACTCTGGTGAAGAGGGTGGTTTGGACTTTAAGCAGGGGGACTATGTCTATGAGGAAGCTCCTGCCCATGCCCAGGTGTAGGGCGTTTTTATAGCCTTTGTCAGGGGGAACTGTCACGGTCCCTACCATGCCAAGCAGACAGCGAAGGCGTGGTCGTGCCCCACGTGGCTCTGGGTGGTATTGAACCTGGGACCTCTCTGTTGCTGCTTTGGTTCTTTACTTCTGAGCCACTCCTCAGTTTGGTATTCTGCTTGCTTTCCGGCTAAGGTGGTTCTGAATGATGTGCGTTCTCTGGATCTCCTTGCAATCTGCACCTGTCTCTCCTGGTCCAGCTGAGGCAGGTTACCCAATCAACTAGGGTATAAAACACTGCTTCACTCTGAGGGATTTGTCAGTTCGTTGTGATTGTCCTATCATTGCCAAAGGTTCCTGTGTACCTGTTCTTTGTTTCAGCTACAAGACTGACTCCGGCTTCTGACCCTGGCTATGTTTATCATGTATCCTGAATTCTGTAATCCCTGACCACGGCTTAACTTTGACCATCCTTTGGCAAATCCCTATTAAGCCCCCGTGCACAGACTCACAGCCCAGGTAGCTTCTTACTTGTTACCGTGGGCTGTGTGTATTTGTAAGGGTGAGCATACAACTCTGCAATATGGACTCCAGCCAAGGTAAACCCTAGAGTCCCCAACTGAGGCTCCATTGCTTGTTTCCCCTAGTTCTTCCACCTGACTGTACATATGCCTCAAATTGTACCATGGTCTGTAAGCAGGATCTAGTAATGTTTGAACAAGATTTGCAAGTGGCGAATGCACCACCTTCAAGAACTCCAAGGACAACAAAAACCAAAGGGAAAAAGAAAAAGTCTTTAGGCTCTGCTGTTGGTGCTTTGTTTCCCCATGGGTTTAATAAAAACTATATGTATGGCATGGATGCCTATGGCAAAACATTTCTCTTGTCTGCTGACGACGTGCTTGGCTACTCTGGTGAAGAGGGTGGTTTGGACTTTAAAGACTATGTCTATGAGGAAGCTCCTGCCCATGCCCAGAGGGCGTTTTTATAGGGGGGGAACTGTCACGGTCCCTACCATGCCAAGCAGACAGTGAAGGCGTGGTCGTGCCCCACGTGGCTCTGGGTGGTATTGAACCTGGGACCTCTCTGTTGCTGCTTTGGTTCTTTACTTCTGAGCCACTCCTCAGTTTGGTATTCTGCTTGCTTTCCAGCTAAGGTGGTTCTGAATGATGTGCTGATGACCTTTCTCTGGATCTATTTGCAATCTGCACCTGTCTCTCCTGGTCCAGCTGAGGCAGGTTACCCAATCAATTAGGGTATAAAACACTGCCTCACTCTGAGGGATTTGTCAGTTCATTGTGATTGTCCTGTCATTGCCAAAGGTTCCTGTGTACCTGTATTCCTGTGCTTTGTTTCAGCTACAAGACTGACTCCGGCTTCTGACCCTGGCTATGTTTATCGTATATCCTGAATTCTGGAATCCCTGACCACGGCTTTGACCATCCTTTGGCAAATCCCTATCAAGCCCCCGTGCACAGACTCACAGCCCAGGTAGCTTCTTACTTGTTACTGTGGGCTGTGTGTATTTGTAAGGGTGAGCATACAACTCTGCAATATGGACTCCAGCCAAGGTAAACCCTTACACCAGCTCTCTGCAGGTAAATTACTAGGTCCTATTGCAGATTCAGTCTTCCCAGCCTGGTGCAGGTCTACAATTTTGTTTCTGGTGTCCTTCGACAGCTCTTTGGTCTTGACCATAGTGGAGTTTGGAGTGTGACTGTTTGAGGTTGTAGACAGGTATCTTTTATACTGATAACAAGTTCAAACAGGTGCCATTAATACAGGTAATGAGTGGAGGACAGAGGAGCCTCTTAAAGAAGAAGATACAGGTCTGCGAGAGCCAGAAATATTGCTTGTTTTGTAGGTGACCAAAAACTTATTTTCCACCATAATTTGCAAATAAATTCTTTCCAAATCAGACAATGTGATTGTCTGCATTTGTTTCCACATTTTGTCTCTCATAGATGAGGTATACCTATGATGACAATTACAGGCCTCTCTCATATTTTTAAGTGGGAGGACTTTTGGTGGGTGACTAAATACTTTTTTGCCCCACTGTATGTAACATATCTTCTGTGGCCTCTCTGAAGCCAACAGGTGCAGATTTTTCACCTTCGCTGGTGTTGCGTATTAATGTGATAATAGTTTGTAGGAATTCTCTTGTAGTCTTGTGCTAATTGAGCATTTATGCACTAGACTACATGCATTTTCCCACTGAGTATCTGTAAAGAGCGCTTGAAGAGCCGATACCCATTGGCTTCTGAATCTGACCAAATCCACAGTATCAGCCTGTTGGAGTTAAGAGTGCATTAAGAAGGTAGCAAAACAAAAGAATGGATTCTTCTGGACTGCCGCACTCTGAATAAAAATTGCCTTTATTGTAAATCCAAATAGAAAAACAGCACTACATGTCACAGCACACCGGCAGAACTGACGCGTTTCACACTATACTATAATCAGCTATGATTAAACACTAAGTATAGTGTGAAACGCGTCAGTTCTGCCGGTGTGCTGTGACATGTAGTGCTGTTTTTCTATTTGGATTTACAATAAAGGCAATTTTTATTCGGAGTGCGGCTGTCCGTTCTTTTGTTTTGCAATCTCACATGCATTGCCTGCACCCATGGTTCTGGGAGAAGCAATTATTTTGAAGATCTCCACACCTGAGCAGCATCTTTCTCTTTTACATTAAGAAGGTAGTTTTCTCTATCTGTATGCGAGTCAAGCAAATCGAATCAAAGGGTGTAAGATCCATGGTCATTTCGCCTTTCTTATCAGGTGAAAGAATGTAATGGTATATTTGCCTATAGTTCCAATGTGTAATGGTCGAAGATGAGCGGTCACTCAGCAACTTATTATATGTTTAAATCTTGCCTTCGGCCAAACAATGCAAGGCTAGTAGGGGAGCTGAATCTTTTGTGAGAAAGACTTTTGCACCTTTGCCTGGGGAAGATTTGGATTGTTGAAAAGCGGTGTAAGCAGCCCTGGGACTGTGGATGTATGGTGTGTCAATTGATATGGAGTTCTTGTGTGCCCATAGAAATTTCCACAGTACAGTTTGTAACGGGTTAAAAAAAGCTGGCTGGTAAGTTAAGTTAATTGATATTAAATATTAAAATCGTGGGAGTATGGTCATTTTAACGATGGCAGCTCTGCCCAACAATGAAAAGTGTTTGAGTGCATGTGATACCCATTTAAAGGAGTTATTCTGCTGAGCCCGTGCAACTATGTTCGGAGAAAGAGTAAGATTCATGGTCTCTGATTTGGTGTAGTTTATTTTAAGGTTGGAAAGGTATCCATAGATAGCACACGCCCACTGCACTGCAGGGGTGCCAAAGCTTGTGACCAGCAGCCACAAGCGATTGCGGGCACGGGAGGCAAAACAGGGACGTGTGTGAGAGGAGATACAGATTGTGAGTTCCTAAAAGCTGGGAACCACGATCTGTCATCTGCTATAGTGAGTCCAATACCCCTACAGTTAGAAAACAGGAACACAGTTAACTTCTTGATCGCCCCCTGGTGTTAACCCCTTCCCTGCCAGTGACATTTACACAGTAATCAGTGCATTTTTGTAGCACTACACTATTTGCTGTATAAATGCCAATGGTCCCAAAATGTTGTCAAAAGTGTCTGATGTGTCCGCCATAATGTCGCAGTACCGATCGCTGCCATTACTTGTAAAAAATATAATAATAATAAAAATGCCATAAATCTATCCTCTATTTTGTAGACACTATGGGCCAGATTCACTTAGAATTAGATTATCGTAGCGTTTCCCAAATACACTACGCCGCCGTATTTTACCTGGCTCTACGTGGAATCCAGGTAGATTTTGTCCAGTAAACGACGGCGGCGTAGTGTATTTCTCCCGGCGCAATCCATCTACGCGATTAGGGGGCGTGAAGCATTTAAAATAGGCGCGTTCCCGCGGCGATCGAACTGCGCATGCTCCGTTCCCAAATTTCCCGCCGTGCATTGCGCGAAATCACGTCATTACGTCGTAGTAGCGTCGTTTACGTACATTCCTATTCCCGAACGAGTTACGTTAAAAAAAAAAATATATTAAATTCGACGTGGGAACGACGGCCATACATAACATGAGTTACGCACTGTTAGACCAGCAAAAAGCTGCTCTAACATTACGTAGCCAAAAAATGACGTAGGCGATTGCGAAGGACACTCGTACCTTCGTGGATCGCCGTAAAAACTCATTTGCATACCCCGACGGTGAAAACGACGCGGACTCCACCCAGCGGCCACAAAAATATCGAAGCCCGAAGCCGCCGTATCATGGTGTGAGGATTCAAACTAGTGATACGGCGCGCAAAATTTGAAATTACTCCTGTCTAACACCAGTTAGACAGGCGTAATCGCTCTCTGAATCTGGGCCTATAACTTTTGTGCAAACCAATTGATATACGCTTATACATATTTTTGGTAATAAAAATAGCAATAAGAATACATATCGGCCTAAACTAAGGAAAAAAATTGCTTTTTTTTTTCAAAATAGTCGCTCTTTTTTGTTTATAGTGCAAAAGCTAAAAACCGCAGAAATTATCAAATACCCCCAAAAGAAAGCTTTATTTGTGGGAAAAAAAAGGACGTCAATTTTGTTTGGGTACAACGTCTCATGCAATTGTCAGTTAAAGCGATGCAGTGCCATATCGCAAAAAATGGCCCAGTCATTGAGCACAATGAAATCCACGTATATGTGGTTTTAAGCCTATATGGGAGCAAGTAGCCAATAAGAAGTACCATGACACCCTGTCGAAAGACTTCTCTGGATCACTTGACAGGATTAAACCTACAAATCCAGTTCAACGGCTGCCAAAAAGCATTCTATTAAACTAAATTTGATAAAAATAAAAAATAAAATCTGATTTAAATGAAAAAATTCAAATTTTAATTACATTTTTTAAAATCATAGATTTTTATCCAACCTGGGTTTAATACCACTATAATTTCCGCTTTAAAGAAAGAATCACTCTTGGAAAATAAAAAAAATCACATTTGATCTCATAGTTACAAGATTTATAGCAATTCTAGTTTGGAAATATATCATAAAAGCAAACTGAGACTGACCTAGTTTCTCACAGATTTTCTTTAAAATATCAAGTAGTAGACTAAAGTATACCTGTGCCCAATATTCTTTACAATCTATATTCAGCTACTTTGCCCATGGTATGGCTTTGGTCTGACAAATGAGGCGGAACCATGTAAAAAAAAATGACAGTGATTTTTTTTTATTAAAGGAAAGCTGCATTTAAAGCATTATAAAGGCTGCCATTGTGGATCTTTCTTTCAGGCAATGCCTCCAAGGCAGATTAGGAGATCTGACTTCAGAGTGTATGTTTGTTGCAGGTCAGTAAACCTCTAGGTGGTGAGGTAAACATAAGGATGTTAACCTCCAATATTTTTATACTCTTTATTCCTGATATGTGCCTGCTGTACCATGCACTTGTATCCTGTTCTCTTTGTATTCTTTCTTTTGTGTGCACAGCCATTCACTGGGAAGATCAGTGTGCTGCTGCTTCTTCAACCCCAGCTCAATAGGCCCCTTATGCAGCTGAGAACAGCAATCATGTGATCAGTTATATACATACAGAACAGAATTTTAGAGAAAAAAAAAATCAATACTCTACATAAAATAGGATATCCCACTGTACTTTGAAACAAAAATCGTGAGAAAGTAGAATACCCAATAAAGGCACCTAATATCAACGTCCGCCCCGACACCCCCTATGGGTTCACACTGTCCCGGGGACCGACAAAAAATTGTAAATTCTTAGAGTGTGCCCATTAAGGGCAAGACTGGACTCCCGACTCCAGAATAACTGAGGCCTCCAGAGCCGCGAGACAGTCCCAGAGTGAGAAATACATTGTGGCTCATTGAAACCTGGAATATCTTGAAGATATCATCCGAAATATACATCTTCTCCTATGGTCGTGTTACCGTAAAAAAAATAATCTCTAATGTAAGTGAGTAAAATGGAGACTGACTGCTATTCAACAGTGTAGTAGAAAAAAAAATAAAAAATAAGAAAAAAAAAAACAGGAGCAGAAAAGAGAGAAGGTAGGAGAGTGTTGCCAGCTACAGACGTCAAACGTTTGCATGAGTTGTTGAAATTCCTGGGGAAAAGGATATGCCAACATGTCTAGCCCAGGGTTCCCATATTGCCTCAAAAATGTTAGTGGAGTTTAGTATTGAGCTGACCATTTTCTCTTGGTGCATAATCTAAGAGATTTTCCTCTTGGCCATCAAGACAGAGACTAGTGGCTGTTTCCAGGCTCCAGCCAACGTAATTGTTGCTCCTAGAAGCATGAAGGCTATTATTTTTTTAATGTATTTAGGAGCTTGGGGGACAGGGAACCCAAGTAAAGCGGTTTGGGGGGATTTCTCTACAGGAATGCTGGTTACTTTCCTAATGAGGTTGAAGATTGTGTTCCAGAATCCTCTGATTCTTGGGCATTCCCGCCAAATATGTAACATGGAACCCTGGGCTTGACAATCTCTGAAACATAGTGGGGATGCATCCGGGAACATTGCTGCCAGCCTACTGGGGACTAGATACCATCTCATCAAAACTTTCAGATTAGCTTCTATCAGAGAAATATTAACAAGACCTTTAAAAGCTCTAGTCCCTACCTTATGCCACTCCTCCAGGTCCCAGGTCACCCGTAGGTCCCTCTCCCACGCCTCCATGCAAGAAAACTTGGATGTAGGTTCTGAAAGCGATGTGTATATTATGGATATGCCTCCTCTTTGTTCCGTTTGGCTACACCAGCGCTCGTAGCTAGTAAAGTCTGGGGGGTATGGCTTGTTCTTCCAAATTGATGAAACGAATTGGAAAATCTGGGAATGCCGACCCTTCTCCGAGTCCGGCAGTCCCAATTTCTCCACATAATATTTCAACGGGATCGGGCCAGAGGTAGAAAGGAAGGCCCAGATTCAGGTACATCTGCGCATTATTGGACCGGCGTAGCGCACCGCCTTTACGTTAGACTTGCGCAATTTTGCCGCGTAATCACCCTATTATCGTAGCTTTTGCGCAGAAAATTGCGCATGCGTAACGTTTTTTCAGAGGCGTAAGGCAGAGTAATACAAATTGGGAAGGACGTTGGCTTGTTACATTGAAATGAGCCGTGACCCCATGCAAATGAAGGGCCGGCCGGCTCGCGCATGCGCGCTTGAAGGAGACCATGGTCAGCTCCGCTGTGCGCATGCTCACAACTCGGGAGCGGCGCAATCAGTGAAATTGGAAATGGACTAGGGCAACGTTGTGAACTACGCAAACAGCATAAATAGACACACACAAACGCACTTGCATTGCAAAAGTACATCCCTTTGTCCCTTCCCATTTAACCAAGTGCTTTTGTCCTGTTGTTCGTTGCGGTGTGTTTTGTAGTTGTCAGATTAGTGTTTGTGTGATCAAGTGTTTGTTAGTAGATCTTTGAAAGGGTTTTTTGATAAGTGTTTGAGAGACTGTTTGTTTGATTGATATATTTCTGTTCGTTTGTTTTCTTGCTGTTTTTTTGCTGTTTGTTTTTGTGATTGTTTCTTGCTGAGTAGTTTTCTCTTTGTGTGTGTTCTTGCTTGATTGGTTGTGCTTGTTTTTGTGAGTGATTTTTGTTGACTGGGAGTGAGTTTTTTTGGAAGTATGACAGAGAGAAAGCGAAAGCTCAATTTTACTTTGGGGGAAAAAAGAATTCTTGCCCAGGCCATTAGCGAATATGGGTGTTTCCTCCACGGCCCAGACAGTGCCAACACCACCCCGGCCAGGAGGAGGGAGATTTTGGATATGATCACTGAGCAGGTCAATTCAACGGGGGAGGGGGAGACACGGACCCGGTCTGGGATTGACAAAAAAAATCAATGACCTCCGGTGTCTGGTCAAACAGAAGCTGGCCAGAATGCATGCCCATGCCAGGGGCACAGGAGGGGGCCCACCATGTCGTATTAGGCTGACAGCGGAGGAGCGTGCGGTGGCCCTGACCTTTCATCTGCATGAAGTTGAGGGCCTGCCCGGCTTTGACTCAAGTCCGGAGCCTGTGGTGCCAGGTAAGTATTTTTTTTAATATCAGGTGTGTAGCATGTGTGGGGGAGGGGGTGAAAGGGAATATGTGGCAAGTGTGTGGATCCTCCAACCTGTGAATGTTTTGTGTCATCCACAGATGTGCAGGAGGGTGCAGGGCCATCTGGCCTGACCGCACCATCCCCAGGACAGCAGCCTAATGAGGCCCCCCCAACAAGGCCGGAGTCCGCAAGGGAGAATCATGAGGAGGAGGAGAATCATGAGGAGGAGGAGAATCATGAGGAGGAGGAGTCCATGTCAGGCACTGGACGTTTGGTTTTTGAGGACTCTTCCCCTCTGGCTGGCAGCAGGCAGCCCTCCCTAAGGGGGAGCCCCCCCCTCCTTCCCCAACATGGCTCCCCTCACAAGGGCCTCCCCTTCTCCCCGGCCACAAGCATCAGCTGGAGGCAGGATTTCATCCCAGAACACCAGGGGGTTGGCCGATCTCCTGCCCGCCACTCTGAGAGGGACCAGGCCCTTCAGACCCGCCATCTGGGACAGGTCAGCCAGACATTGGTGCGGATGGAGGAGAGCCTGTCCTCCATCAAGGATACGCTGGGGAACCTGGACTCCCACTCCCGGGCTTTCACAACCTGCCTAAATGAACTGCAGACGACATCAGCAGGCGTTGGGCAGGATGTGAGGGCCCTTACCCAGGCTATCCAGGCCAACACGGCAACACTTGGTGCTGCCCTGGACAGAATAGCCGTGGCCTTGGAGGGCAGGCCGCCAGGTGGGCAGAGATCAGGGGCTGCTCCTCCTTCCCCGGTTTTACCCCTCCCCCATGAGTCTCCCCTGAGGAGCCGGGGCCATGGCCGGGGGCGCCCCAGGCGTGGCTCACGTAAAGGGCAATAATTTTTTTTTCCCCCTTTTTTTGCTGGAAAATTTTTGCTTTTGCAGGTAATTTTTTTTTTTTTGGGTTGTGAATGCTGTTTGAATGTGGGGGTGACATTCCTGCCGGAAAAGGGGTGTCACCCTCAATTTTGGTGGAGAAGGGTTCCCCAGGACCAGGGAGAAGTGATCCCCAGGTCCGTGTGAATGGTGTATGAATGTACAATGACATAATTGGAGCCTTGGCGTGGCGTTGCTGCTCACAAGTCCTGCATGGTGGACTGGTGCCAATCCAATTTGATGTGGATGTGGGGTGTGTGTGCTAGGGACCACAGTGTTGTGCATGCATGCATTCTCATTGTGCCATGATTAATGTGTGCGTTTAACGTGCAAAGATGCCCAATGTGAGTTGTCTCCTGGCTGCTCTTCCCTCAGAAGACGGGGTAGTCTCGGTTAGGGGGGGATTGTCTGGTTCAGGGGGTCAGGTCATCACGTAGGTCAATCTGCAGGCCCTTTCTTACTGCGAAGTTGTGCAGCATGCAACATGCACCGATGATCTGGCACACAAAGTTTGGGGAATACAAGAGGGTACCCCCAGACTTATCCAGGCATCAGAAACGTGACTTTAGGAGGCCAAAGGTGTGCTTCACCACTGCTCGTGTTTGGGCATGTGCTTGATTGTATCTTTCCTCTCCTGGGGTTTGGGGGTTCTGGATAGGAGTCATGAGATGGGGTCCCAGTGGATATGCAGAGTCACCTGTAAGGCCTCGTACACACCATCGGACATATCCGATGAAAACGGTCCGCGGACCATTTCCATCGGATATGTCCGATCGGGAGTTTGATCCGGACGGCGCTGTGACGTGGCGGTGACGTTGACGCCGCCACGTCACCGCCACGTCACCGCACCAGGAAGTTAAACACTTCCGCGCATGCGCCAAATCCATTCGGCGGCGGCGCGGCGGCGGTGGGGGACGACATGTCTGCTGGTAAGTGTACTAACCAGCAGACATGTCGGGCGGACAGATTCCACCGGATAGATTTCAAAGCATGCTTTGAAATCTGTCGGGTGGAGAAATCTGTCCGCTAGCCCATACACACGAGCCGAGATGTCTGCTGAAACGGTCCATCGGCCCGTTTTCAGCGGACATATCCCCTCGTGTGTGCGAGGCCTAAGGGAAAAGACAGGAGGATGTTAGTCATGCATGTGCCCCTTGTGATGTGTGCATCATGGGAGGGGATAGTCATGCCTGCCACCCATGTCACTCACCAACCAGCAAGGTGTCCCCATACACGTTCTGATTGAATTCCATTCGGATGTGGCATTGATTGTATATGTAGCTGTCATGGCTGGACCCTGGGTGTTTGGCATGGACGTGCCATATGAGGCCTTGGGCATCGACTATCACCTGTACGTTGATGGAGTGCCAATGCTTCCGATTGCGGTACATGTGCTCTGTCTCCTGGGGGGGCTGGAGTGCCACATGTGTGCAATCAATGGCCCCCACAGTGCGTGGGAATCTGGCAATTCTGTAGAAATCTGTCATTGCCTTCAGCCGCAGCTCCTCAGTGGTTGGTTTGATGATTTGGTTGGCCATGCGTATGAGGATTGCAGGGACAACCTGGTGCACACATCTGCTCATGGAGGATTGTGACATCCCAGCCACCACTCCACTTGTACGCTGAAAAGAGCCACTGGCAAGGACATGGAGTGTTGCCATGACCTTGACCAGTGGCTGCACTGCATGTGAGCGGTGTGTTGGGCTGGTGATGTCCTCCTGCAGGGTTGTGGTTAATTCCAGGATGACATGAGGGGTGAATCTGAAGATGCGATACACCTCAGAATCACTCATGCCAAACAGCTCTATGCGGGTGCGGTATATCCTCTCCCGTGCGATCCTCTGTGCCATCCTCCGTGCCCTCATCCTTCTTTGTTCATCTAAAGTCAGTAGTATAGCTATGTGCGACGATGCCCCTGGCATGTTGGCATACAGATTGTTGTGCAACACGTGTGACTGCTGAGCTCCTCACTAACAGGGTTGCTTTATCTAACAAGTAGACTTTTTTTCTCTTTTTAGACCAGCTTTTATATGCTCTAATTTTAGACAGGACATTTTGCTGTTGCGCACACTGCGTAGCCTGCGCTGCCCCAACGTTCTTTTGTGGATCCCCGTAAGTCCCTCATTAGCATATTTGACTAGCAAATCAATGGTCTGTCTAGCGCACTTTTGCGCGGACGGATGCGCCAGTCTAATGAAATTACGCGGGACAAAAAAAAGTAGATTTTTTGCGTATCTCGTTCTGGGGATGCCGTGCATCGAAACGCACGCGCACATTTCGACTTACGCACGCGCATCTCCTGTTGCGCAGGCGTAATCGCTCTGTGAATCTGGGCCGAAGTGTCCAATTCTATAGAGTCCCTTGTCCAACCACCAATGAAACGCCTCGGTATCCATGTCCGGGTTAAAGAGGGGATTATGAAAGAGATTTGCTAAAGGTTGCATGTCAGAAATGAAGAAAGGAAGATACCTCAAATCATCCCAAAGTTTGAAAGATTGAGACAATGTAGGTGACATTATGGCGGGCCTGGATTTTTGGGGACACCATAATAGGTCATCTAACGAACGATCATGTATTGCCTGTCTCTCCATCTCAATCCAATCAGGTTTCTCCTGTCTATAGTAGACTAACGATAGTTGGGCCAGCCTAGCTGCTTGATCGTATTTAAATAGATTCGGGAGACCTAATCCCCCTCGAGTCTTGGGACTATATAATACATTTTGGGCCAGCCTATATCCCCTACCTCCCTATAAGAACTTAATTATTCTACCCTGGATAGTTTTAAGTTGATCTTTCTTAATTGCTATTGGGAGAGACCTAAATAAGTAAAGCAATCTAGGTAGGAGCGTCATCTTAATGGAGTTAATTTTGCCTAACCAAGATATTTTATGATGTTCCCACGTCTGGAGGTCAACTTCGAGTTTGCCAAACATGGGGGGGAAATTAGCCTGATAAAGATGTTCGAGTTAAATTTATTCCAAGATATCGAATGGAAGCATCTGCCCACTTGAATTGAAAAGAAGGCTTTAGCTGCTCAACTACTGCGTGTTGTATGGTAATGTTCAATGCTTGGGATTTGTTCATATTAACCCGTAATCCTGATATATTGCCAAAGGATAAAAGCAACTTGCCAGAAAATTCTCCTCGAACCCCCAACGTTTCAGGGCCGTGAATAAATATGGCCAGGAGAGGGAATCAAAGGCCTTCTGAAGGTCCAACGACAGGAAGAGTCCCTCCTGGGCAGGACCTCCATCCCACTTAGATTGTAGGATCGAAATAATGTCAACCGCCCTGTCTTCCAGGAATAAAACCGACTTGGTCTTTATGAATGTATTGGGTAATAAAATAATTTATTCTGTTAGCTAAAATTTTTAGTGAGTATTTTCTAATCATTGTTGATTAAGGAGATGGGTCTGTAGTTTTCTACCTGTTCTGAATCTTTATCTGGCTTGGGAATAACAGAAATAAAAGCCTCATTTAGATGGGGATGCATAGCTTCCCCCTTCCTTTTGGAATTAAAACATTTTGTAAGGTAAGGGGCTAAGGTATCTGCAAAAGTTTTGTAATAAGGTGTCGAAAGGCCATCCGGCCCCAGTGCTGAACAAGCTTTTAAATTGTTGATTACCTCTAAGGTTTCTTTTGAAGAAATTGGGGCCTCCTTGAGATTGATATGACTAACATGTGGGCTAGGAATTGGAAGCTTGTCTATGAAGTAGGTATTCTCAGGGACCTCAGCTGAATCATTTGACTGGTATAGAGTAGAATAATACTTCTGAAATGTTTGTAGTATGCGTTTAGGGTTAAGGGTTGTGGTCCCCTCCTGAGTTCTAATTTTTGGAAGTGCGAATGTGCGGAATCTCGGTGAGAGCTTGGTGGCTAACATCGTGTTCATTTTATCATTCTGTTGATAGAATCTTGCACCACTCCAGTCCAAGGATTTCTCAGCCTTTACCGTGAGAGCTAAATTCAATGCTAGTCGGGCAGTATCTAGCTGAGAAATACGGACCTTTGTCTGATCTTTCTTATGCCGTTTACATAAAGCTGCAAATTCTTTTTCTAATTTCTCTACTTCCGAGGTTCTTTCTTTTTTTAATTTAGAGGCTACCTGAATAAGCTTTCCTCGGATTGTAGTCTTGTGTGCTGCCCACAAAATCTCAGCCGAGACTCCATCAACATTATTCATAAGAAAATATTCTTTCAATACCCCGTCAATTTCCGAAACTATATCAGGGTTATTTAGAAGATTTTCATTAAGTTTCCAATGGAACGGATGAGGGTCGGCCAGATGGCCTTGTAGAGAGAAGACAACCATAGGGTGGTCTGAAAGGGCTGTATCTTTTATATAAGCTTTGTTGACCAAAGGGACATGTTTTGATAAAATAAAAACGTGATCTATCCTAGAATAGGAACGATGTGGGTTTGAAAAGTGTGTGTATAATCCCTTTTTGAAGGGTTAAGTTCCATCCAGATGTCTACAAGACCCTGTTGAAATATTAACTTCGCTATGTGGGAGCTGGCTCTAGTCGGATGGGTCAACTGTGTCGCTAGTGGTTTGGATTTGTCGAGACTTTGATCAAACGCAATATTGGAGTCTCCCCCGAATATTACTGTCCCTTCTAAGAGAGTTTCTAAGACATTAAACATGGATTGAAATAATTTAAATTGGCCTTTATTGGGGGTATAGTATGAAACAAAAGAGAACAATTGTTCATCCAATACCCCTTTAACCAAAATAAAATGTATATATTTTTTTATATATACACGAATGTTTGTCAAGTTTTACAAGGTAAGGGTTCACATATACTTTAAGGTAATGGTAAGGAGCAGTACTTTTCAGTATGTGCTGTCCATGGTCCTGATACTACTAGACAGCTCAAAGTGATTGTAAAGGGATTTTTTTAAGTAACAAACATGTCATACTTACCTGCTGTGTGCAAGGGTTTTGCACAAATCATGTCAGATCTTCCTCTTCTGGGATCCCTCATCTGCGCTCCTGGCTCCTCTCCCTGTCAAGCTTGATATGGGGGCACTCATGAGGCATCAATCCTGAGCTAGGCTTTGTGTGTCCATAGACACACACAGTGCAGTTCAGCTCCATCCCTCACTCTCTCTTTACAGGCTGTGACTGACAGCAGCAAGAGCCTCCATGGCCAGTGAGGAAAGAGTGGAGAGAGCTGCTGTTCTTGGGCACAGTGATGCCTCAAGATTAGGCTCAGGTAAGTATAAGAGGAGGCTGGGGGGGGGGTGCTCCATGCAGAAGGTTTCTTTTATTATCTTAAACTGATTGTAAATCTCAGAAATATGGACAAAGCATATGCCTCTATAGCGTATAGTCTATAAGCACAAAGGGGTTGATTTACTAAAGGCAAATGGACTGTGCACTTTGTAAGTGCAGTTGCTCCAGAGGTTAGTAAATAAGCAGAAGTTCTGCTGACTTCCATCATACAATCATGGGCAAGGAAAAATGCGTTTTTTATTTTCTTTGCATGTGATTGGGTATTCTTTGTAGAGGTAATATTTATTAGAAGGTTACCTGTAGCTAAAAATACAATTTCAGGGTTTACTACCACTTTAAGGGTCCCCTCTCGGGCTGTCAATGTCTGATGAGTTGGATGCCACTGGCTAGTAAGGGTACAGGCTGAGGAAGGGTCCGTCCTGGCCCAAAGCATACTGCCAAAACAGGAACAGATAGGCCGGCCACCGCACACATCACCAGGCCCGAGTGGTTAGCAGGTAAAAGCAGTTTCAGCTCAATTCTGATCAATCCCAGGGCAGGGTGAAACATGGTTGAGTTATGGTCTGGATTATACGAGCTGAGGCTGCCGTTACCCACTAAACACTCAGGCCGGGTGAGGTGTGTGGCGGCCGGGCTCCCTCTTCCTATTTTTGCAACTGCTTGCAGAAGCTGACAAGATAAAGCAACCGTAACAACCAAAGTTTTTTTTGCCTTCATGAATTAGGTGTTATAACAGTAAGGCAAAAATAGCAAGCCTTAAATGACACATGAAGCTCCTCCTTTTTAAAACAAGTATTTTGCCATATGCATATTGTAACATACACTATTTTAGCTTGATGAAGCAGGTCCTTTGTGTTTGAGGCATTGAGATGTGTATTTCTGTGCATACTGTTTGACCAAGACCCAATCTGAATCACTAGATACCTTAAGAGCTATTCTTGAAACTCTGACAAGTTCTACTAATGACCACTAATAACCATTCTTCCTGTTTCGCTGCAATGACCTCCAAATAGAATGGTATAAAAACTCATGCTAAATCATTTGGAACATTTTGCAGAACCTGTAATTCTGCTCTGTAGAAGCAATCAGCCTCTTCCTGCCCAAAGTGGATTTGGCATTTAAATTGCTTCAGACACCCTCCAATTTCTCCTATAGGGCATGGAAGCGCCTTACATATTCATTGGCCTGATGAACTGTGCTTTCGGCCATAACAAACCGTACATACCTATTATGTACTGTGTCGGGAAAGTTATTGCATTTTCCTTGAGACATACAACTGAGAGCAATCATGTACAGTATATCTCGATACTAAACTTGGCTGTACATTAAATAATATTTCTTTATATTACAGCAAACTATAGGATTTATCTCCAACTTCCAGATGGTCACAGAGCACTATAAAGATTTAGCTATTTGAGATGGAATGCTTTTATTGCTTAATGCTTTTCTCTAGATAGAAAACCTTATAGCAGACCTGTCAGTAACTTAGCAAACTTGCCTGAATATATTCCTGAAAAATCACAATATATAGCAACAGAATAATTAGGAAGGTGGTGCCTTTCACTATTAAAAAGGTACAGTATGCAGTGGCGGCTACCCCCCTAATCCATGCGCCTGGCCCCTAATCTACATCTAGGGCACCGGATGCATGGATTTCAATGTTTTTTTTGGGTTTTTTTTAAGCACATAATTAGAGCCTAAGGGTTTATTGGCTTCAAAAAAAAGGGTGGGCTTGGGGCGCAGATCATTTTGACTGACCGACCGACCCAACGTGGGGGGTTTGACCGACCGATCGGTAGGTATGTTGCGGCTGGTTTGTTTTCTGCCCCTCCCCAAAAAATGGAGCACTAGCCGCCACTGACAATATGTACATCCCCAACAATGAACTTTTCTTATTTGCTCCCCTTTGATCTGTCAAATATACCATTGACATTTTTTTGATATATCTGTTTGATACAGTACAGACCAAAAGTTTGGACACACCTCATTCCAAGAGTTTTCTTTATTTTCATGACTATGAAAATTGTAGAGTCACACTGAAGGCATCAAAACTATGAATTAACACACGTGGAATTATATACATAACAAAAAAGTGTGAAACAACTGAAAATATATGTCATATTCTAGGTTCTTCAAAGTAGCCACATCTCTAGAACAACTGTTAAGAGGAGACTGTGTGAATCAGGCCTTCATGGTAGAATATCTGCTAGGAAACCACTGCTAAAGTAAGGCAACAAGCAGAAGAGACTTATTTGGGCTAAAGAACACAAGGAATGGACATTAGACCAGTGGAAATCTGTGCTTTGGTCTGATGAGTCCAAATTTGAGATCTTTGGTTCCAACCACCGTGTCTTTGTGCGACGCATGAAAAGCTGAACGGATGGACTCTACATGCCTGGTTCCCACCGTGAAGTATGGAGGAGGAGGTGCGATGGTGTGGGGGTGCTTTGCTGGTGACACTGTTGGGGATTTATTCAAAATTGAAGGCATACTGAACCAGCATGGCTACCACAGCATCTTGCAGCAGCATGCTATTCCATCCGGTTTGCGTTTAGTTGGACCATCATTTATTTTTCGACAGGATAATGACCCCAAACACACCTCCAGGCTGTGTAAGGGCTATTTGACCAAGAAGGAGAGTGATGGGGTGCTGCGCCAGATGACCTGGCCTTCACAGTCACCGGACCTGAACCCAATCGAGATGGTTTGGGGTGAGCTGGACCGCAGAGTGAAGGCAAAAGGGCCAACAAGTGCTAAGCATCTCTGGGAACTCCTTCAAGACTGTTGGAAGACCATTTTAGGTGACTACCTCTTAAAGCTTATCAAGAGAATGCCAAGAGTGTGTAAAGCATTAATCAAAGCAAAAGGTGGCTACTTCAGTGTGAATCTACAATTTTTATAGTCATGAAAATAAAGAAAACTCTTGGAATGAGAAGGTGTGTCCAAACTTTTGGTTTGTACTGTATATACAAAAAATACCTATGTTCTGACAGATATCTTGTCTTTGCCTGTCTTGCTCTCTTATTGGCGCCATTGTTTCCAGGTGTATTTGAGGATGGAGTCTCATCCTAGGGTGATCATGCTAATTTTCAAAGTGGTGTCCCCCTAGGACAAGAAGTATGTTATTAGCAGGATCATCAGGTAAAAATAAAGGAAAGACACCTGAAAATGAAAACAAATTCAGCCACCACATATAAGGACTGGTAAAATGCAATTCACTTTTGTTTTTGGGTTTATGTATGCATTGTAAACCATTCCTGGAGCTTCATTCAAGTGACTGTGCTTGAGAAACTCAAATAATCACTTTTTACAATATAATTTTTTAACAAGTCATTAGGCAATTGACTCTCAATGCGGGCTGAGTTTTGTATAAAGACCTGTGACCACACACCCCAGAACTGAGAAAAATGTAAGAGCTTACTGACCTCTAGGGTAGGGTAGCCTACATGTCCATGGCAGAAATAGATTCTGAGTCACTGACCTAAACAAACATGCAGATTAGAAAGCTGCCCATATATGACTTGAAGTTCAAGCTGTGGGTGGCTTTGCTCACACCACCCAGCTCAACCAAATTCAGATTAGAAAATCAAAGGAGTTGGGTAGAAAGAGTCAGCCAAAACGTGAACGTAGCCAATCAGCTGCACTCTCTATATTTGGTTATTCTGACAGTTGCATGTGGCAGCTATCAGATTACAATAGCCAGCAGCAGGAGATTCATCCACCCGTGCTTTTAGCGTAATATTTACATGTATAGCCAGTTTAAATGAAGTCTGCATAGTTGTTATTTTCAGAAGGAAATGTCAGCAATACAGTATACATATTTTCTTAGTAGAGGTTTCCTTTAAAGTGAAACTAAAGTAGATTTAAAACAAAATTGTTTTTTAAATTCTTTCTTTTGCTTTTTTCTGTCATACAGAGATTCCAGAGCAAAAAACAAGAACAAACTTAGCCCTGTTACAAGTGGTACAATCATCGGTGAAGATGTTAACAGTTCAGTAAAAAATACCGCAAAGCATGAGGCAAACCGATCATCAAAGCAACAATTGAGAAAATCATATATCTGACCTAGTATGTCACCTTACACTAGTGCAAACCCTGAGTGGTCCATTAACAGTTTCTGGGAGTATGACTTAACAATATGAGGAAGGTATAAGGTAACAAAAAAGAGGGGTAAATAGAGAAATAAGGAAAAAAAAAGGGGGGGGGGGAATAAGGGAAGATGCCAGCTGGAGGGTATTGAAAAGAAAGACTAGGGAAGTGGGTTGGGAAACCAGGAATGGTGTGCAGGGTTACTTGTACTGTATATCAGAAGTTGCAGCAGGGCCAAAAATATCTAACTGGATCACAGTAGGGTTTGGTAGTCTGTGGAGAAGGTGAACTCGGTCCTGTAAAACCACCTTTTTTTAAATTGTTCTTCTCTGTTACTGACCCTTGCCATTAGCTACCCCATCATATGTACTTTGTGAATCTTGGAGAACCAGAGGCTAATTGGTGGTGCCATGGACTGCTTCTAGTACAGTGAGATACACGATGTATGAGAAGGGAACATTTAGACTTTAGGGATAACAGAGCCAATTCAAGGATAAAGGCTGCTGGGTCATATGGCATCTGTATGTTTATTAATCTATAAATGATCTGTTTCACCTGCCCCTTAACATAAGAGGTGCCCATCAGCATGACCCCTATTTTATGTTGACAACTCCGATGGGCACAATTTATGTTAAGGGGGACTCCGATGGGCACATCCGATGCAAGGATGCACTCTGACGGGAATTGCTTATGTAAAGGTGCGCTGTTATGGGGACACCTGATGTAAAGGGACGCTGTGATGGGGACACCTGATGTAAAGGGGCGCTGTGATGGGGACACCTGATGTGAAGGGGCACTGTGATGGGGACACCTGATGTGAAGGGGCACTGTGATGGGGACACCTGATGTAAAGAAGCACTGTGATGAGGACACCTGATGTGAAGGGGCACTGTGATGGGGACACCTGATGTGAAGGGGCACTGTGATGGGGACACCTGATGTGAAGGGGCACTGTGATGGGGACAGCTGATGTAAAGGGGCACTGTGATGGGGACACCTGATGTAAAGAAGCACTGTGATGAGGACAAATGGGGACTTGAGATTTGGACCTCGGCCCAAAGAAAATTTTAGTGACCGGACCTCCGCTTTACCCCGGATGCCTGCATACTTGGATGTGCCTGTTTTTTTTGGATGTGCCTGTTTTAATAATCAACCATGTGAGTTTCTTAATGTTGTACCTTCATTAAATGTAACCATATTGCTACAGTTAGAGGTGCCTTGCTTCTATTTTATACTCAGTTGTGACATGACACTACTCTTATATCAAGACATCACTTGTATATGAAGTCAAAATTTCTTAAAATCTTTTGCTAGTCTTGCATAACGCTCTCAAACCAAGATTTTACTGTACTTGATCTTTTGCTAAAATATAAAAGATGATGTTACGCCGAGTAAATAGATACCTAATATATCACATTAATATGTCACACTTGCACATGCCCATAGAATGGCAACAAACTACGGTATAGTAAATTATCCATAGGAGATGCTATAAAAGTCTTGAGGCGCCGTACACACGGCCGAGGTTCTCGCTGAAAATCAGCGAGAACCTCGCTGGAATGCACATTCCAGCGAGGACCTCGGCCGTGTGTACGGTCTCAGCGAGCTTCCCGTCGGGAAGCCCGTCGAGCCGAAATAGAGAGCACGCTCTCTATTTCCTCGACAGCCCGCCTGGAAGAATGGCTGGTTGCCATTCCCGACGGGCGGGTCGCCGAATTCGACGGCCGGGAGAGAACCTCGACGGGCGGAACGATGTGTTCTGCCCGTCGAGGTTCTCTGCCGTGTGTACGCGGCCTCACAGGTTACCAGTTTACAAGTAAACAGGAGGTCTGTCTGCTCTCATTTAGATGCTTGTGACAATATCTCACACATTTGGTGTGATTACTGTTTACATATTGTGACAGGAAGTCAGGTAAATCTATGTGTGTTGTCATAGACGGGAGATATATTTCTGCCTTGTTTAGACAATACAACAATTACTATTAGGCGTCGGCTGTAGAAATGGCCAGAGAGGTTTGGGGAGTTAGAAGCCTTCAGCTGTTCAAAATGAAGCAATTAAAGCTCCTATAAATAAAGCGGGAAACAGCTGATTATAGCAAATGCAAATCACCAACAGAGCATTGCAGCTCAACAACAGAGCATTGCAGCTCAACAACAGGTTCACCAAGAGAGCATGGCAGCTCACCGAGAGAGCCTTGCAGCACAACAACAGGCTCACCAACAGGGCATTGCAGGCCTGGAACAGAGATACCAGCAGCAAATGGAGGCTATTGTAAAAGAGCTTCAGAGACCGCAGACCGAGGCTGGGAGTCAGGCCAGTAACAAATCGACTTTTCGGGTAAGCCACTTATTGCCAAAGATGACTGCAGATGATGACCCTGAGATGTTTCTGACCACGTTTGAGAGAACAGCGGAAAAAGAGAGTTGGCCTAAAGAACAGTGGGCTGGATTAGTGGCCCCCCTATTGTCTGGAGAAGCCCAAAAGGCATATTTTGATTTGGAGTTTGCAGATGCAAAAAACTATGATCGGTTAAAAGAGGAAATATTGGCACGTTTTGGTGTAACCCTGGAGGTCCGTGCTCAGCGGGTCCATAATTGGAGTTATCAGCTGAGGAAACCACCTCGGTCGCAGATGTATGACCTCATCCATTTGGCTAGGAAATGGCTGCAGCCAGAAACTTTGTCCGGACCAAAAATTTTGGAGCGAGTAGTCATGGACAAATTTCTTAGGTCTCTTCCTACCACCCTGCAGAAGTGGGTGAGCCATGGTGGTCCGGAAACCGCAGACAAACTAGTAGACCTGGTCGAAAGGTACCTAGCAACTGAGAATTTGTCCTCTTCACCCAGAGACGCACAGACTTTTCACCCCAAGACCAGACCATCCCCACCTGTAGGTAAGACGGCATCAAGGGATGGGGGTGGAGAGAAAGACCAAAGAGCAACTAGAGGTGTTATCGGGACTACTACTAATGATTGGCGAGAGCGGCCTAGAAGACCCATCCCACAGGAGAGGACCAGAAGGTTGATTTGTTTCTGCTGCCAGGGAGAGGGACATGTAGCAGCCGTTTGCCCAGCGGGTGATGAACCCATGCAGTGTGACTTTCTGACAGAGAGACGACAGTCCTTCTTTAGAACCACATGTACTGCAGTAAAGGGGAATGAGAGACCTTTATGTAGAATGTGCTTAGATGGTAAAGATGTTGTGGTATTGTTGGATTCAGGTAGCCTGGTCACCTTAGTAAAAAGTGATTTAGTGGTGGGAAACACCTTACATCCTAGGAAAATGGCTGTAGTTTGTGTACATGGGGACACTCGAGAATACCCGGTGCCTGCGGTTTCCTTTGAAACGTCCCTCGGTAACTTCTGTCACCAAGTGGGTTTAGTTCCCCAACTGCCACATGACGCCATTGTGGGAAGGGATTTCCCAAAGTTCTGGGAGCTCTGGGATTGCCCAGATTCCCCAGTAAGTGGTTCTTCTGAGCCTGAAACCGCTACTCCAGAAACCTCTAAGGCCTCGTACACACGATCAAATCTGTCTGCTGGAAACGGTCTGCTAGACCGTCCCAGCAAACAGATTCGACCGTGTGTACGGGCGAGCCGACGGATTTGGCCACCCGACAGATTTCAAAGCTTGCTTTGAAATCTGTCGGCTGGGAACCCGTCCGCCCGACATGTCTGCTGGTTAGTATGCTAACCAGCAGACATGTCTTCTCGCACACGCGCCGAATGATTTCGACGCATGTGCGGAAGTGTTTTACTTCCTGGTGCGGTGACGTGGCGGCGTCAACGTCACCGCCACGTCACCAACACGTCAGCGCGCTGTCTGCTGGCGGGGATTTTGGTTTGCTCGTGTGTACACGCGAGCAAACCAAAATCCCAGCAGACAGATCTGTTCAAATCGGTCGGTCAACGTCACCGCCACGTCACCGACACGTCAGCGCGCTGTCTGCTGGCGGGGATTTTGGTTTGCTCGTGTGTACACGCGAGCAAACCAAAATCCCAGCAGACAGATCTGTTCAAATCGGTCAGTCCGACCGATTTGAACAGATAGATTGCCTCGTGTGTACCAGGCCTAACTGTGAAGATTCTCCTGAGTTTCCGTTCTCAGTCTTAGCAGGGGAAACACCAGTCCCTAGGGAGGAGCCTGCTACCTCAGAAGAGGAACAGCGGCCGATAGGGTTTGATGACCTCAAGGTGCACAGAGAAAATGTCATCACTGAGCAATTGATGGACCCCACATTGCTAAGAGCCCGGGAGAATGTAGTAAAGATATATGGGGAGTTAGTTAACCCTGATGAGAGGGTTGCCCTTCCTTACTTCACTGGCCCATGGGCACATTCTTGGGGGACATTTGGGAGCAAAAAAAACCCGGGAGAGAATCACCCAGAGGTTTTATTGGCCTGGGATCACTAAGGAAGTGGAAATGTACTGCTCTTCCTGTCCAGCGTGTCAGATTACTGCACCCATGCCACATTTCCGCAGTCCGTTGGTACCCCTGCCCATTATCGAGGTCCCTTTTGAGAGGATCGCCATGGACTTGGTGGGCCCCTTACTGAAGTCCACTAGAGGGCACCAGCAAATCTTGGTAATAATGGACTATGCCACCCAATACCCAGAAGCGATTCCTCTCCGAAACACCTCTGCTAAAACCATTGCCAAAGAATTATTTCAGGTTTTCAGCCGTGTGAGTCTTCCTAAGGAAACCCTAACTGATCAGGGCACCCCGTTTATGTCTAGGGTGACCCGAGAACTTTGTAAACTCCTGAAAGTGACCCAATTACGTACTTCAGTATATCACCCTCAAAGAGACGGGTTAGTGGAAAGATTTAATAAAACTTTAAATCAAATGTTGAGGAAGGTGGTGGATAAAGACGGAAAGAACTGGGATTATCTGCTCCCTTATCTGATGTTTGCAATAAGAGAGGTTACCCAGTCGTCCACAGGGTTCTCTCCGTTTGAGTTACTGTATGGGAGGCACCCTCGGGGCCTGCTGGACATTGCCAGGGAAACGTGGGAAAGTGAGAGTTCCCCTCATCGAAGTGTGATTGAACATGTGGCACAAATGCAAGATAGAATTGCTCAAGTGATGCCGATTGTGAAGGGACATTTAGCCCAAGCCCAGTTGGCTCAACAGAGGATTTACAATCGTGGGGCCCAGGTCCGTTCCTTTGCACCTGGTGAAAGGGTGTTGGTCCCCACAGTCGAAAGTAAATTCCTAGCCAAATGGCAGGGTCTTTATGAAGTGTTGGAGAAAATGGGGGTGGTGAATTATAAAATTAGCCAACCGGGAAGACAAAAACCTGAGCAGATATATCACGTCAACTTGTTGAAACCATGGAAGGATAGAGAGTCCTTGGTCGCTGAGACTACCTGATTTTCTGCTCCATTTAGCCTGCCTGTCCCTGAAGTTGGGATAGCGGAGACTCTGTCCAAAGCTCAGCGACAGGAGGCTAAAGAATTTGTGCTCCGTAATAGGGAGAAGTTTTCAGATTTGCCAGGTTGGGTCTCCGGGGTTGAACATGATATCACCACACCAGGGGAGAAGGTCAAGTTGAAGCCTTATAGAATTCCAGAAGCCCGGCGAGAGGCAATTCGCCAGGAAGTAAAAAAAATGCTTGAGCTGGTGGGTGATTGAAGAGTCAAATAGTGATTGGTCCAGTCCCATCGTCTTAGTGCCCAAACCAGATGGAAGCTGGCGGTTCTGTAATGACTTTCGCTACCTGAATAAAATCACTAAGTTTGACACCTATCCTATGCCCCGAATAGATGAACTGATTGATCGCCTAGGCACGGCCCGGTACATGACGACGTTAGACCTAACCAAGGGTTATTGGCAAATTCCTCTCTCTGAGTCATCCAGAGAAAAAACAGCCTTTGTAACTCCAGATGGATCTTTCCAATATCGGAGGATGCCTTTTGGGTTACAGAATGCTCCCGCCACATTTCAACACACCATGGATAATACCCTTCGGCCTCATCGAGCCTATGCTGCTGCATACCTCGATGACGTGGTCATCCACAGTGAGGATTGGGAGTCACACTTGCCAAAAGTTCAGGCTGTGTTGGATTCCATCTGGAAAGCCGGGTTTACAGCCAACCCGAAAAAATGTACCCTTGGGCTAGAAGAGGCGAAGTATCTAGGGTATACCATTGGGAGAGGTCTAATCAAGCCCCAAACAAACAAAGTTGAGGCTATTCAGGATTGGCCACGTCCCACCAACAAGAAACAGGTTTGCGCTTATTTGGGAATTGCGGGATATTATCGCCGTTTTATTCCCCATTTTGCCTC
Organism: Rana kukunoris; assembly: GCA_029574335.1. Taxonomy (NCBI): domain Eukaryota; kingdom Metazoa; phylum Chordata; class Amphibia; order Anura; family Ranidae; genus Rana; species Rana kukunoris. Next base: position 429,040,120 of record CM056049.1, read on the forward strand.
ACAGGCTGCTCCCCTGACCAATTTGCCCAAAGGAAAGGAGTCTGTCATGACCAAATGGACTCCCGAAGCAGAAGCAGCTTTTCAGGCTTTAAAACAGGCCTTATGTCATGGGTCTTCAAACTATGGCCCTCCAGGTGTTCAGGAACTACAATTCCCATCATGCCTAGTCATGTCTGTGAATGTCAGAGTTTTACAATGCCTCATGGGAAGTGTAGTTCCGCAACACCTGGAGGGCCGTAGTTTGAGGATCCCTGCCTTATGTAGTCAGCCAGTTTTAAAATCGCCTGATTTTTTTACAGGACTTTGTGGTTCAGACAGATGCCTCAAATGTGGGGTTAGGAGCTGTACTGTCCCAGGTTATCAACGGGGAGGAACACCCTGTTATGTACCTTAGCCGAAAGTTGAAGACCCATGAAGAGAATTATTCCACCATTGAGAAGGAGTGTTTGGCAGTGAAATGGGCTTTGGATTCTCTCCGGTACTACCTTCTGGGTAGACAGTTTGAACTGGTGACAGATCATGCCCCATTGAAGTGGATGACACAGAACAAGGAGACCAATAGGAGAATAAATAGGTGGTTCCTGGCCCTTCAGGAATTTAGTTTTTTCGTAACGCATCGCCCCGGTGTTAAAATGGGGAATGCAGATGGTTTGTCCCGAGTGCATGCGTGCCTGGCAACCTGTGTCCCAACCCTAGGGTTGAAACAAGAGGGGGGGTATGTGACAGGAAGTCAGGTAAATCTATGTGTGTTGTCATAGACTGGAGATATATTTCTGCCTTGTTTAGACAATACACCAATTACTATTAGGCGTCGGGTGTAGAAATGGCCAGAGAGGTTTGGGGAGTTAGAAGCCTTCAGCTGTTCAAAATGAAGCAATTAAAGCTCCTATAAATAAAGCCTAAGGATAACGGCTGATTGCTGCATCCTGAAGCTTTGGGAGTGAAGGAGCAGTCACAAGCACTTCTGAAGAGGTGAGGTGCTGATAGATATTTCTGTGTGAGAAATATCAAAGAGACTTTTTTGTTGTTTTCTGCTGTAGGACCAGCAGTGTCTGCCCAGCAGTAGGCTGTGCCAGACTCCATAGGTAGGTTCCTGTGTTGGGAAGGTAGACGCGCCAAGTGGCAAGGGTTTATTTTATGTTTTGTTTTGTTTATGCTGTTTTGATGCTTGCACGTGTATCCCGCAAGATGGAAAAATAAACCATATCATTTGTTTTCAGTCATCCTCAAGTGTCGTTTTGTACAGTTCAGCGTGTAGTGAACCCATCCAGGGGGTCACACACACCCGCTACCGAGTTAATCCCTCACAATATGCATGCAGGACCTATATGCACATTTACATTTGTGCATGAGCATCTGATCAAACTAAGTTTGGGTTGGTCAGATGCTTTACAAGTCAGTAAAGGCTTGTAAACAACAAACCGAAACCGGAATTGACAAAATCCTTGTTGCTTTTGGTTTCCTTTGTGACATTGGAGGGACAGGTACTGATGTATCTGCATGTTCAGCCAGACCAACAGGTCGCAGCAGTCCTAAGCTCCTAGATCTCACCTGAGAGACCAGGAACGGTGGCGAGGGGAGGGTGGGGTCAGAGGGGTTTAATGCCCTGTAGATGTGACCGGGCAACTATAAAGCTGCTCAGATTACTTCTACAGGAAAGCCCATCCCCAGCTTTAAATTCTGATTTTGGGTTTAGCTGCAGTCATGATCCTGGTATAACCACTTTAACTTCAGAACGTACAGGTATTACTTGAACATTTTCCTTTCATGTTGTAAGTGCTGCCTATCTCTTTCCACAAACTCCTGGATTCCCTGCATGCGTTGCAACTTCTCTGGTTTTTACTTTCAAATTTCTAAGAACTATATGTCCCAGGGTACACCTTGCTACCTGCAAGCAGCACTTTCTGTACTGACTCCGCCTCCTGAAACCCCTCCTCTCACCACCTCTGTAGGTCAGAGTGAAGGATCTGTGAAATGTGTGACACAGCAGTGCCTCTGCACAAGGTGTAGTGAATACATATCACAGAATTGAAGAAAATAAATGTGTGGGATTTCCACAAAATAAGCTTACAAACATAAAGATAGTTCAAAATAATATGAATAGACTGGAAATAATTGGAATATGGTGTGGAAATTAATATATGATTTTACATTATGACCATAGATCGGCTTTAAAGTGAATTGGGGGACAGTCATTATATGTGTTAGAGAATTGTTGTACCATTCATTTTGAATGGCACCACAACGTACTAAGACAATGCACCTCTGATGCAAATGAATTGCAACACAACCACAATGCACGGTGAGTTTTAGTGCACCACTACTGCAATTATACTGCATTTCTGTTTTTTGTGCCTTTTGGTGCATGACACAATGCACCAGGACATCAAAAAATGGACCTTAAATGTATTGTTTTTTTTATTTCTTAATATAAAAACCAAGATGAACATACCATTTTTTTTTTTAAATCATCAATTAAGTCACATTTACAATTTACACCGGAAAATCAGGAAATGTTTTGTATTTACCCCTCTGACAGCATCTTCTTCACCCGCTCTCTCTCTGTGCTAAGCTCCATTTCTGCACTTTGGCTCCTAAATAACTTCTCATCTCCTGGTCCATTTGCACTAATGATGGGAGAGGGTATAACCTGCAGAGATATTACGAAAAAGGATTTTGAGATTTACTGTAACAAGTTAACAAAACAAATATCTTCTCTAATCAAATCTTATTTTCAAGTACTGTATAGTAATAGTATGCACTTTAACAAATTTGCAGGAAATCTTTCTAATAGAATTATTTGGAAATTCCATGGGCACACAATCTACATAAACCATAATACAATGTTCTACAATATAAATTTCCTAGCAATAATTTACAGATTTTTCTCCTTGAACATGAGCTAAAGATTGTAGTCGCTTGCTATGGAGGGATTTACCTATTTGCTGACAATTATCTTGTTAGGCAAGAAATGTATAGGACATTTTTAGTAGCTCAACCCTACCACTAAAATTGCTTTTAGGTGTAAGTTGACACGCAGTAACATGGGCTGAGTAGGTCCCTTTTACACAGGCGATCTGATCAAATCCACCTGTCGATTTTTCAGGTAGACCTGATTGGATAGTCCATGTATCACTATGGACCAGCGGATGTAAACAAACTTGTGTGCATTTACATCTGCCTACCTCCGATCCAATCCACTAAAAACAAACTGAAGAGGGTCTACCCTCTTCTGTGTAGGCGGATGAGATCGGAGGTAGTCCAGTGTAAACAGACAGCCATGCATTTATACCCGACCATCCATGGAGCAGAGCAAGTATTTGCTATGGGCTTCATGCTCAGCATTGTTTGTGAGTATATCACTTTTTTACTTGTGTCACAAGGCTGGTGCGCCTTCTCTTGTTCTTTTGTGCCTCTGTGAAACTTTCCTAAGGTAGCATATTCATTTTGAAAACCAGACCTGAGCGTTTGTTATTGATACAGCAATCCACAACTCACAGTAAAGCATTACTGTGAATTGCAGTGTGCTGTAGTTCCAGTGCTTTAATGCTCTGGAGTGCTGTTCATTCTAAATAGTACCGCAATACACTAACAGATGCATTCTGCATAATGCCGCATACACACGGTCGGAATTTCCGATGAAAAAAAAAAAAGACTGATTTTTCCTGTCGGAAATTCTGACGGACTTAGAAAGAGAACATGGTAAAATCTGTATTATGTCTACATATTTCTCTGTTTATATGTATGTACATTTTATTTGTTTATTGTATATGTGTATCCACTGGCCCTGCAACTTTCAAGTTTTATTGTTGCTCATTGATGTATAACATTTATAATAAATCTTTATATATTTACTTTCATCTGTGCTGTGTACATTGGCTATTATGCCGGGTAACTCACAATCATTGACTAAGCACTGATCGAGTGCGAAACGCGTCGGCTGTCCTGTTTTCTGTGATTGCTGTGACTGTACATGTTTTTGGATTTACAATAAAGACAACTTTTTTCGTTTGAAAATCCTTGGAGTGCGGCCGTCCTTTCCTCTTTTCTTCATCATCATTAACTCACAATCATTGTTGTTGCCGCTCCATTATATAACACTTTGATTTTGTCTCATTGTTTGCTGTGAACATTGGCTAAACCTCTCACACCTCATTCAAAGTCCCAGGGCTGCCCCCTTTTGTCTAATAGAAGTCAATGGGCCTGAATTTGCACCCGAGCTGGACCGCACTGCTCAGAAAACTGACAGGGCTTTTTTTTTCAATTCGCACTGAACATATGTCAACAGGCACAATAGAAAGTAATGTTCTTTCACATGTAATGGGAAGTGGATGTGGTTCAAAACGCATTCAATTCACATATGTGTAAGCCTAGCCCAAGAGTTAGCAATTAACCACTAAACAAAAACCTCATGCACACTGGACATTTAAACACTGCTGTTAGGGACATCTGTAGGTTTTTCTTCCCACCTCTAAATGCCTCTGCATGTTAGACTACACATAGGCATTTAGAGACAGGAAAAAAAAAAAAAACATGGGCAATAGCTTTTTGGCAAAAAAAGAAAACACTTGATGCTTTCAAACGTGCATTAACGCTAGGTGTGTCAAGCACTTGAGCGTTAATTTTACTGGCCAGAATACATTTTTATCCTGGCCAATGAAATACATTTTTGGCCAAAAGTGTATGACGCGCATAAATGCATTTAGACAAAATGCTGCTGCCAGAAGGAAAGGTGTCCTGCAGAGATAGGCAAACACCCTGTGTGCATGAGGCCATAGAATAATTTGCTCTATAAAGTAAAACTACACAAGCAACTTATAACAACGATCAGTTCTCGCATGATGGCACAATGTTGCAATTGTGTGTGATTGATAGATGCTACTGATGCCTTTTCTCTACGAGGCCCTACTGCAATATTTAACCACTTGCTGGCTAGTCACCTCATTAGTTGACTTACATTAGTTGTAACTAAAACCAGTAGAGATTAATCCAGAGGAGTAGAAACTGATCATTAAACAGATGAAATAAACGTGTCCCTATTATGTAACCTACACAAATAGGGCCAGATTCAGAAAGAATCGCCTATCTTTAGGCAGGCGTAGCATATCTCAGATACACTACACCACCGTAACTTAGAGCGGCAGGTAGGGTATTCAAAAAGAACTTGCGCCCTAAGTTACGGCGACGTAGCGTATCTAGTCCGGCGTAAGCCCGCGTAATTCAAAATAGGAAGGAGGTGGGCGTGTAGTATTGAAATGAGCCGTGACCCCACGTAAATGCGCCATCCGTGGACGTATCCCAGTGCGCAAGTGCGAAAATCACATTGCAAATAGTCAATGCTTTCGACGAGAACGTAACTTACACACAGCCCTATTCGCGTACGATTTACGCAAACGACGTACAATTTGACGCTGTTCCGACATCCATACTTAACATGGGCTGCGCCTCAAATAGCAGGGGTAACTTTACGCCGGTCAAACGCCTACGTAAATGACGTATATCAATACGCCGAGGGGCAACTACATTTCTGAATCAGCGTATCTAGCTCATTTGCATATTTTTAATGGGAACGCCTAATGCGTCCAGCGTAACTATGCGCCCACGATACGCCGGCGTAGGCAAGTTACGCCGGGCGACTGAAGCCATGTTTTTCGGTGTAACTTGGTTTCTGAATCGGCGTAAAGATGCGACGGCGCACATTTGAATTTACGGCGGCGTATTAGGAGATACGCTGGCGTAGATTCTTTCTGAATCTGGCTCATAGTATGTAATAATGATAAATCTTGCATGGTAGCACCATGCTCCAATAAAAGAAGACTGATTGTTACAAGTTGCTTCTAGAATAGATACTACTTGTATTACTTTCTATATAGAAAGCCTGTTGCTCATCTGTTCGGACAGTACAGTTATTGAATGAAAACTGTGCTACAACACTGTTCACTAGCATACGATCTAATGGAGGACAGCAAAATAGTCTTTTATGTCTTTAAATTGTCTATAGAAGAAAATCTAGCTATATTATATGGACCAAAACAGTTATGTGTCAAATTTTAACAAATCTGAAAAAATAGGTTTATCACTTATATTTGATGCAACATTAACTTGTTTTATGTTATGTTTAGCTTCCATGATACTTTGATTATGAGTATGATTGGTGGTGTGCAGTGAAGGCTTCCATGGCGGGTTCCATACGAAGACACCTGAGCCCATCACTAGTTATCAGTGACTGGAACTACCACAGCCTGCACTCGGGTACAGATATTAACAAAGTGAAAGTATCCCCTGCGGCAAGTCACATGACCTTACCTACCGGCTTGTGGTAACAGGACCCCCACATGAATCAAAGAAAACCAAAGATTTTAACAGGGAAACACTGTCAGCACAATTTGGTTATACAAATCCATAGTTCCCAACTGTCCTTGATTTCAAGGGACTGTCACTGATTTGGAACAAAGTCCCTCTTCTTCCTCATTTGTCCCTCATTTTGGTCTGATCTATATAGTTGTATCTAAAATGCCTTACTTATCTACCAAAAAACATTTTATAGTGCTAAACCTTTTATCCAAATTCTAAATTGTAAAGGTTAACATTTGTAAATTCCAAGAGCCAATATAGAGTAATAGTAGTGGTAAAAAAGGCACATGATGGTTTAACTAAGTCTCTTTTAAGGGGGCCTGGCAGGGGGTGTGTCCTATGCCTACATACTTTTGCTAATTTACTCCTTCATTCCCATCGCACAACGCTGGGAGGTATGCAAATCTATATAATATTTAACCACAATAGTACCCAATATTGGCACTACATCTATGAGTATCCTTAGTTTTATATACAGTATATTGTACCATTAATGAATAGTTTTCAAGCTGCTTTTTTTGGATATGGTTTTAATTTTTGATAAATAAATGTTAAAATTATTTAGTACTGGGAACTGTTTTCTTTTCTTGAAGATATGTAATAAAAATTGATTCAGCTGGAGATATGCTGTGTTGTAGAAATAATATTACTTACATCTATGGTTTATTAAAAGTATTTGATAAACCCTATAGCCTTTCTTTTTCCAGCTTGGATAAACTATCAAAGTGGAACTAAATTCCATCAATTAACATTAACTATTTTGTAATACTTATGCTGCTAGCATTAGTAAACAGATAGGAAGATATATTTACTTGTTTTCATAGGTGTGCACAGTCTATTGTATTAGGATGCGAACCCCAAAGCTCAAACACATATGCCTTTCTCTGCAACCTCATCTGAACTGGACAGGAAATGAATTGCAAGTGCTCTGTGCTGATCATTTCCTGTACATTCACAAACTGAATCACAGTAAACATTTACTTAGTAAGTAAGTTTGGTTATGAATGAACACAGTGAGTGTGTGTGTTCATTTAGAAAAGGAAGGGACCAGTAAATTACATATTAACTAGCACTGTGGAGGGCACAAAACAGGGGGCAGTATGGGAAATTGGCACCACAAAGAGTAATTAGGGTGTGCCCAGGCACACTTGACACACCCCCTGCGCACGTCGATGATTGTTTTAAACTTTTTTCTTCAGCTTTCAGTTTTCTTCTAGCCTAGGTCAAAATGATGTCATACATCCCAAGAATTATGCAGCAAAATATCTTATTTTAGAGCGCCGCCGTGCGCTCAGGTGATCTCCCGCCATTTTCCTCCACTCCTCCCTTCAATGAGGAATCTGAGCCCCTCTGTTACAGAAAGATATACTGTGCAGTATCTGTTTTTTTACCTTATCTTAGAGCACTGCTGTGAGCTCACGTGACTTCCTGGTGCTCTCCTTCCCCGATCTGAGGACTGCAGTGGAAGGGACTCAGATTCCCCATTGAAGGGAGGAGAGATGGAGAGTGGCGGGAGCGGCGCTCTAAAATAAGATATTTTGCTACATATTTTTTTAAACACAGATACTGCACAGTAAATCTTTCTGTAACAGGGGGGGCTTCCAGGATTTGGGATTAGTGATTTTTCAGCCCACAGCAGTGTGAGTGGCTGGGCCAGGAGGCAGGAGGAGATGGCTCACACACTGACTCCCGAGCTGACAGGCAGGGAGGGAGGGGGAGACGGAGGCATGTAAACTAAACACGGTATCATGGATCAGCAGCCATGATTACGGTAGTCAGCACACAGGAACAGGCAGGATTAACAAGGTATTTTACATCATAGAGAGGAACAAAATACACCATACAAGCACTATGCTGTATATCCTGCTTTGATGGAACCGTATCTTTTTTTAGGGTTTCAACCACTTTAAGTATAAAAATATGACAGAACTAATGATAGTGAGCAAAAATAAATGGTTCTATAAGCACCCATTTGTTTAACTAGCATTAAACCACCACTAACAGTAACACAACTAAGGAACAGCTCTGTGCTCAGCCTTGGTTTACACTCAGATGATGTTAATCGCCGCCGGTTAAATATTAGTTCAAGAGCGTATTAATGCAAGAAGTCTTTATTGCATTTTTTGGTTCGTTTGTTTCCTATTCTTTTGCATTTCAGCAGTGTGTGACCCTGAATGAAAATAAATAGTTGGGGACAGATTCTGCAGCCTAGTTGTTCAAGAAGAGAGAGACGATTTGTTGAGAAGAAAGGGCTAAAGAATACAAAAAAATTCTCTCTCTATTAAACCCACCAACAGCGCTCATTACTGAACGCAAATGTGATTATATTGGGCACTGACACTTCCCTTCTAGTACTATGTAAAACCACTCAATGTCAGAAAATAGTGCTAATATAAATATGCCAGGACATGTACAATTGTGCAGTGGAAATATTCTGTGAAACCAATTGAAACAGCCATGTGAAGTATGCACATATTAATGTATATAATACAATAAAAATAATATCATATTTACAATTACTGCTGCCAGTGTCAGGAGCAGACAGCGTTAAACCCTGCTACGGAAATAGCCTCAGTTAACCCAGTGTGTGCACTGGCAAAGGGCTGCAAGTCAGAGGGAGGCTAAATTAGGAGATTCACATGGACATCACAGCTGAGCCAAGAAAATCAGCAGAGGGATTGACAGGCCAGGCTGTGAGAAATTGATTAGTCTGTGTACTTAAATATGTAGAAGATGAGATGGTCCCCCCACTCCATTTCACACTGTAGATCATGCTGACTTTTCTGCAGCAAACTGACATCTCTTCAGTCCAAGAAAACCATAAAATATAAGATTACATAACCTGTGAGATGTTACACGTGTTCTACATTTATTAAAACCACAAACAGTTTTTTTTACCCATCACGTGGAACTGGCATCCTACAGCAAACACGATGCAGTGATTTTTTATTTATTTTTGCTTTGCATTATACAAAGTAAATGCAGTAAATTCTGTCAGGTTTGATGTTAGTATCTTAGTGCTAAGTAGATCTGTACAGTTATACATGGCTATGAAGCCGACTTGGGCTTGGTTCACATGGGCTTCAGCTTGTAATAAATAATGGAGAATTGTGTGCAAATCAATCGTATACAAATTATATATGCACAGCTTGCGGTCAGCTTCAAACAGCTTTGTTGAAGCCCAAGGTCTTGTACAAAATCTCTGGGAGTTTATCAGTCAGGCTTCAGGAGGAATGTAAATGGCCTACAATTCCGTTAAAGCTGCACAATTTGTGTTAATCTATATACCCCTTACCTGCATAAGTGTTTGTTTGTTTTTGTAAACGTGCACTATGCCTTTAAGGGCAGGTATGGTTGGAGGTCCTTCTTCCTATTCTTCCATAAAAGAGAAGGGACACACCAGAATCCCAGCATAGCACATTGGCAGCTGAAGGCATGTTACCATGTCTTCACACCATATCCATGAAGCTAAACATAAATGGCAACCACCCTAATTTATACCTAACTTTTAGAGCAAGGTGCACATGAAAGGGCTTTACACAGCACAAATATATTTCCCAGCAAGCTTACCAGGGAGTCAGAAAAAAATTAGCCTGTGTAACAATTTGCATAAAAAAAAAAGTTTTAATTGCAATGACACATTATATGTTTTGAAGTGATTGTAAATTCTTTTTTAACCACTTGAGATCCGCGCTATGGACAAAAGACGTCCACAGCACGGCTCTCAAGTGCCGAGTGGACGTCTTTTAAAGTGCATTACCCGCGCGCGCCACTGGGTGGCACGCAGCGGGTAAACACTGTCCCGGCGCTGAAGAGCCAATGCGTGTACCTGGCGGCCGCGATGTCCGCCGGATACACACGATCGGCGGGAACACAGCAGGTGACAGCAGGGACGTGGAGCTCTGTGAGTTAACACAGAGCTCCACGTGCTGTCAGGGAGAGAGGAGACCGATCTGTGTCCCTTGTACATAGGGACACAGCATCGGTCACCTCCCCCAGTTACCCCCCTCCCCCACACAGTTAGAACAGAACCAGGGAATACATTTAACCCCTTCCTCACCCCCTAGTGTTAACCCCTTCCCTGCCAGTCACAGTATATACAGTTATACAGTAATTAGTGCATTTTTATAGCACTGTTCGCTGTATAAATGTGAATGGTCCCAAATTTGTGTCAAAAGTGTGTCAGCCGCAATATCGCAGTCCCAATAGTCGCTTATTGTGATTTTTTTTTTTTTTTTTTTACAAAAATACATAGAAAAATGCGGATCGGAGAAAAAAAATAGTTAAAAATTAAAAATGGGATATTTATTATAGCAACAAGTAAAAAAAATATATATATATTTTTTAAATTGTCGCTTTTTTTGTTTATAGCGCAAAAAATAAAAACCGCAGAGGTGATCAAATACCATCAAAATAAATCTCTATTTGTGGGGAAAAAAGGACGTCAATTTTGTTTGGGAGCCACGTCGCACGACCGCGCAAATGTCAGTTAAAGCGACGCAGTGCCGGAAGCTGAAATTTCGCTTGGGCACGAAGGGGGTTTATGTGCCCAGGAAGCAAGTGGTTAATATTCTACAAAATAAACATGTAACAGTGCCTTGCAAAAGTATTCACCCCCTTGGCTTTTTACCTATTTTGTTACATTACAGCATTTAGTTCAATGTTTTTTTTAATCTGAATTATATGTGATGGATCAGAACACAATAGTCTAAGTTGGTGAAGTAAAATTAGAAAAATATATACATAAAACTATTTTTCAGAAATAAAAAAATGATAAATGGCATGTGCGTATGTATTCACTCCCTTTGTTTTGAAGCCAATAAAAAGCTCTGGTGCAACCAATTACTTTCAGAAGTCACATAATTAGTGAAATGATGTCCACCTGTGTGCAATCTAAATGTCACATGATCTGTCATTACATATACACTCCTTTTTGAAAGGCACCAAAGGCTGCAACACCTAAGCAAGAGGCACCACTAACCAAACACTGCCATGAAGACCAAGGAACTCTCCAAACAAGTAAGGGACAAGGTTTTTGAGAAGTACAAGTCAGGGTTAGGTTATAAAAAAATATCGAAACCTTTAATGATCCCTAGGAGCACCGTCAAATCTATCATAACTAAATGGTAAGAACATGGCACAACAGCAAACCTGCCAAGAGACGGCTGCACACCAAAACTCCCGGACCGGGCAAGGAGGGCATTAATCAGAGAGGCAGCACAGAGACTTAAGGTAACCCTGGAGGAGTTGCAGAGTTTCACAGCAGAGACCAGAGTATCTGTACATAGGACGACAATAAGCCGTACGCTCCATAGAGTTGGGCTATATGGCAAGATTGCTGTTCACAAGCGCAAACCATCCAACTTGAAGGAGCTGGAGCAGTTTTGCAAGGGGGAATGGGCAAAAATCCCAGTGGTAAGGTGCGGCAAGCTCATAGAGACTTATCCGAAGCAACATGGAGCTGTGATAGCCACAAAAGGTGGCTCTACAAAGTCTTGACTTTAGGGGGGTGAATAGTAATGCACATTGACTTTTCTGTTATTTTGACCTATTTGTTGTTTGCTTTACAATAATAATAATTAAAAAAAAAAAACATCTTCAAAGTTGTGGGCTTGTTCTGTAAATTAAATGATGCAAATCCTCAAATAATCAATGTTAATTCCAGGTTGTGAGGCAACAAAACACAAAAAATGCCAAGGGTGGTGAATACTTTTGCAAGACACTGTATACTCACCTGCTCCGTCTATTGATTATGCATAGAACAGCCCCGATTCTCCTCTTCTGAGGTTCCCTGCTGGTGCTCCTGGGTCCACCTCTTTGGTGAGTGCCCCCATAGGAAGTCACTTTGATCCTGATCTGCACTGCCTGCATCTACAGACACAGACAGCAGGACTCAGCCCTGTCCCCTGCTCCCTCGTCACAGAATTTGATTGACAACAGCCAATGGCTCCCATTGCTATCAATCTGCTGAGTGAGGAGAGGGAGAGCAGAGAGAGCTGCTGGATCAAGATCAGGTTCAGGTAAGTACCGTATATAGGGAGGGGGCTGGGGGTGTCCTGTAGCACAAACGTGTTTTATAATAAAAAGAACAAATATAGTGAAGGCTCCCCAAATATTAATTCCCAGCAAATATCAAAACCAATGTGTACTGGTTATATAAATAACGCACCAAGTATATATATTGTAGGATTGGGGAATCAGATTCCAATGGTAGGTGCGTTTTTCAGTAAGTAGACCATTCCGGAACTGAGTTTTTTAAGGGCCTGGTAGCCCACTTTTATTTAGCCCTCGCAGGGGGGTTCCATCATTCCTGTATCTTGCAAAAAAATTCCACAGTCGCACACAGCATCTAGTTCTCACACAGCGACTTATCCGCACACAGCGTTTGATCCTACTGGTCGCACACAGCGTTTGATCTTCTTTAAGCACACAGCTTCTAGCTGCCCCAACAGTAATGACCTCTGCCTCCTGCAGAGAGACGCATCCACTCTGTCTTCTCTTACAGAGGCAGGGCCGATCCCAGGCGGGGTGCAATGGGTGCGCTGCACCCAGGCGCCAGAGAGGAGGAGGCGCCAAAGTGTCAGTAGCACCGTTGGTCCAGAGTGTGTTGCCAACGAGTCAGCATTGTGTTTTCCCTAGACGAGTCACGAGGGCATGTCAGCGAGAGCGCCGTGATCACATTCATTGCCCCCCACCTCTGCCGCCCACTGACCCGCTCGCAGCACTAGTCTCCACATCCCCCGCACGGCGCCCGCTATATCTGTACCAGGACTAACCTCCTCCCCATGTCCTCCCCATGTGCCCGCCCACAACCCCTTGTGCCGCCAATCTGTTCCTGGAAAGGGGTGTGGGCAGGAGATTTCAAAGCAGCCAGACCAGTTTCACCGATCTGATGTCGCTGCACAGTGTGCACACAGTCTCCTCCAGCCTCCTCTGTGCCCCAGCAGCAGTCAGTGAGACCTGGAGGATAAGGACGATCTGACAGGAGGTGCTGGAAGAAGCAGCAGAGGAGAGCACCTCCCGGATCAATAAGGTACTTGGCACCATACACGGACACACACACCGACCTATCTTGACTTTGGATACAGACAGGGCTAGGGATCTCACAGCCGTCCTCTCTCTCTGTCAGCACCCCTCGCTGTCCACTATGACACTATCCTCTCTCTGCCTCATCCCTCTCTCTCTGTCTCATCCCTCTCTCTGTCTCATCCCTCTCTCGGCCTCATCCCTCTCTCTGTCCCATCCCTCTCTCTGCCTCATCCCTCTCTCTCTGCCTCATCCCTCCCTCTGCCTCATCCCTCTCTCTGCCTCATCCCTCCCTCTGCCTCATCCCTCCCTCTGCCTCATCCCTCTCTCTGTCTCATCCCTCTCTCTGTCTCATCCCTCTCTCTGTCTCATCCCTCTCTCTGCCTCATCCCTCTCTCTGCCTCATCCCTCCCTCTGCCTCATCCCTCTCTCTGTCCCATCCCTCTCTCTGTCTCATCCCTCTCTCTGCCTCATCCCTCCCTCTGCCTCATCCCTCCCTCTGTCCCATCCCTCCCTCTGCCTCATCCCTCCCTCTGCCTCATCCCTCCCTCTGCCTCATCCCTCCCTCTGCCTCATCCCTCTCTCTGTCCCATCCCTCTCTCTGTCTCATCCCTCTCTCTGCCTCATCCCTCCCTCTGCCTCATCCCTCCCTCTGCCTCATCCCTCTCTCTGTCCCATCCCTCTCTCTGTCTCATCCCTCTCTCTGCCTCATCCCTCTCTCTCATCCCTCTCTCTGTCCTCATCCCTCTCTCTGCCTCATCCCTCCCTCTGCCTCATCCCTCTCTCTGTCCCATCCCTCTCTCTGCCTCATCCCTCTCTCTGCCTCATCCCTCCCTCTGCCTCATCCCTCTCTCTGTCCCATCCCTCTCTCTGCCTCATCCCTCCCTCTGCCTCATCCCTCTCTCTGTCTCATCCCTCTCTCTGCCTCATCCCTCCCTCTGCCTCATCCCTCTCTCTGTCCCATCCCTCTCTCTGTCTCATCCCTCTCTCTGCCTCATCCCTCCCTCTGCCTCATCCCTCTCTCTGTCTCATCCCTCTCTCTGCCTCATCCCTCTCTCTGTCCCATCCCTCTCTCTGCCTCATCCCTCTCTCTGCCTCATCCCTCCCTCTGCCTCATCCCTCTCTCTGTCCCATCCCTCTCTCTGTCTCATCCCTCTCTCTGCCTCATCCCTCCCTCTGCCTCATCCCTCTCTCTGTCTCATCCCTCTCTCTGCCTCATCCTCCCTCTGCCTCATCCCTCTCTCTGTCCCATCCCTCTCTCTGTCTCATCCCTCTCTCTGCCTCATCCCTCCCTCTGCCTCATCCCTCTCTCTGTCCCATCCCTCTCTCTGTCTCATCCCTCTCTCTGCCTCATCCCTCCCTCTGCCTCATCCCTCTCTCTGTCCCATCCCTCTCTCTGTCTCATCCCTCTCTCTGCCTCATCCCTCCCTCTGCCTCATCCCTCTCTCTGTCTCATCCCTCTCTCTGCCTCATCCCTCCCTCTGCCTCATCCCTCTCTCTGTCCCATCCCTCTCTCTGTCTCATCCCTCTCTCTGCCTCATCCCTCCCTCTGCCTCATCCCTCTCTCTGTCCCATCCCTCTCTCTGCCTCATCCCTCCCTCTGCCTCATCCCTCTCTCTGTCCCATCCCTCTCTCTGCCTCATCCCTCTCTCTGCCTCATCCCTCCCTCTGCCTCATCCCTCTCTCTGTCCCATCCCTCTCTCTGTCCCATCCCTCTCTCTGCCTCATCCCTCCCTCTGCCTCATCCCTCTCTCTGTCTCATCCCTCTCTCTGCCTCATTCCTCCCTCTGCCTCATCCCTCTCTCTGTCCCATCCCTCTCTCTGCCTCATCCCTCTCTCTCTGTCTCATCCCTCTCTCGGCCTCATCCCTCTCTCTGTCCCATCCCTCTCTCTGCCTCATCCCTCTCTCTGTCCCATCCCTCTCTCTGCCTCATCCCTCTCTCTCTGTCTCATCCCTCTCTCTCTGTCTCATCCCTCTCTCTCTGTCTCATCCCTCTCTCGGCCTCATCCCTCTCTCTGTCCCATCCCTCTCTCTGCCTCATCCCTCTCTCTGTCCCATCCCTCTCTCTGTCCCATCCCTCTCTCTGTCCCATCCCTCTCTCTGTCCCATCCCTCTCTCGGCCTCATCCCTCTCTCGGCCTCATCCCTCTCTCTGTCCCATCCCTCTCTCTGTCCCATCCCTCTCTCTGTCCCATCCCTCTCTCGGCCTCATCCCTCTCTCTGTCCCATCCCTCTCTCGGCCTTATCCCTCTCTCTGTCCCATCCCTCTCTCGGCCTCATCCCTCTCTCTGTCCCATCCCTCTCTCGGCCTCATCCCTCTCTCTGTCCCATCCCTCTCTCTGTCCCATCCCTCTCTCGGCCTCATCCCTCTCTCTGTCCCATCCCTCTCTCGGCCTCATCCCTCTCTCTGTCCCATCCCTCTCTCTGTCCCATCCCTCTCTCTGTCCCATCCCTCTCTCTGTCCCATCCCTCTCTCGGCCTCATCCCTTCTCTCTCCCTCTCTCTGTCCCATCCCTCTCTCGGCCTCATCCCTCTCTCTGTCCCATCCCTCTCTCTGCCTCATCCCTCTCTCTCTGCCTCATCCCTCTCTCTGCCTCATCCCTCTCTCTGTCCCATCCCTCTCTCGGCCTCATCCCTCTCTCTGTCCCATCCCTCTCTCGGCCTCATCCCTCTCTCTGTCCCATCCCTCTCTCGGCCTCATCCCTCTCTCTGTCCCATCCCTCTCTCGGCCTCATCCCTCTCTCTGTCCCATCCCTCTCTCGGCCTCATCCCTCTCTCTGTCCCATCCCTCTCTCTGCCTCATCCCTCTCTCTGCCTCATCCCTCTCTCTGCCTCATCCCTCTCTCTGCCTCATCCCTCTCTCTGCCTCATCCCTCTCTCTGTCCCATCCCTCTCTCTGCCTCATCCCCCTCTCTCTCTCTCAGCCTCATCCATCTCTCTCTCTCTCTCTCTCTCTCTCTCAGCTGTATCCATCTCTCTCTCTCTCTCTCTCTCTCTCTCTCTCTCTCTCTCTCTCTCTCTCTCTCTCTCTCTCCCAGCCTCATCCATCTCTCTCTCTCTCTCTCTCTCTCTCTCTCTCTCTCTCTCTCTCAACCCCCTTCTGTCTCCACCTCCATCTCTTTCAGACCCACCTCCTCTCTCTGTGCCTGAGCTCTCTTTCAGCCCCATCTCTCTCTCTAAGCCTGAGCTCTCTTTTAGCCCCCAATCAGGGTAATCAGGTTAGGGGTATCTGGGGAGGTGTGATCAGAGTAGGGGGGTATAGTTAGTATAATCAGTGTGATGTGTACCATAGGAGCCGCAAGTCGGTCTTTGTTTCAGTGGCTGCCCGGGCAAATTAAATCCAAGCTATGTGACAGCAGGATACTGCTCTTCTGTGTGATCCAGGGGCACTGGTAAGCTGAAATTGGTGATCAATTATAAGCCTGCAATTGTTGGGTACTGGTAGGCTGCATTTGGTGGGCACTGGTAGCCTGCATTTGATGGGCATTGACAAGGCTGCATTTGGTGGGCACTGGTAGGCTGAAATTGGTGATCAATTATAAGGCTGCAATTGGTGAGCACTGGTAGGCTGCATTTTATGGGCACTGGTGAGGCTGCATTGATCTCTTGTACCATGGCTGCAGTCTCTGATCATCTCTTGTATCATGTTAGAAGTCTCTGACCATCTCCTGTATTATGTCTGGGGGCTCTTTCTAAACAGACTCTCTAACAGAAGCCCTCTCTGTGTCCATTAGAGAGACCCTCCTCCAGGTGCAATTAGAGTACTCTGCTTCTCTTCCTGTATTTTGTTCATTGCTAAGTGATCATGGGAGGATCCCAGGGTAACGATAACTCTTTAGGGGAGCATCCCTGTGTTCGAACCGTTGCCATAGAAACATTTGTAAAGGGGGAGGAGTTAGTAAGGTGACCACGCCCTTGTAGGGGGCGCCAGAAATATTTCTGCACCCAGGCGCATGTGACCCTAGGATCGGCCCTGTACAGAGGTTTGGGAGTCACCTGACTCCTAGCACAGACCTCCTGTCTGTGGGGTGGGGCGGGGCCCTGAATGCTGTTCAGGTCAGAACTATATACCTGGACACACAGCTGTCCAATTAATGTGTCTTTCTCTCCTGAATCTGGCGTAAACAAGCCATTTCTCACACAGCACAGGGTCCCATCCTCACAATATATATATATATATTAGGGCCGTTACTGATCAAAATTTTTGTGTTCGATTAATCGTTTTTTTTTTTTTAATCGATTAATCGACTAATTTCGAATAGTTATAACGCACATACAGATTCAACTACTTTTAGCTGATCTCCTTGCAGGCTAATTTCCAGTGCAGCTCCCAACCACTGGAAAAATGGATAGCAGGATACAAAAAACACACAAAGGCAGCGCTCGATGGGAATAGCATTAAAATCTTTATAGTCTAAGTAGCAAGTGTTACCAAGTAGGTAACAAAATAAATATTGCACTGGAGATAAAATCAATGTAGCTACATAAACTGTAAAAATGGTGCGAGTAATACCAAACGGTACCAAAAGCAGTCATAAAAACATGTAGCTAAGTATGATACTGGTATAAAAATGTGTACAACGATACCACTGCTGAATCCAGATGAGGAGATGTTAACATCAGTCCATTGGCATGTAAATTTCCCATGAAGGGAACTATCACAACTCCCAGTGGATGGCTGTAGAATCCCAGGTTGATAGAGGGAAGTGTAACAGCCCTTGTGTGTGGCAGATAGTAAGGTCCCACCAGCATGCAGATATGAAGGCACAGCAAAGGAGCCCCTAAGATGGACACGGCAAGCCCTGCCAGTGTCCATGACGTTACCGGATCTCCAATGGAACTCCGTGAAGGCCCAGAACCCGGCGGAGAGGTGAGTACCAATCCATAAAAATTAATCGATCAAAAAGATTTTGATCGATCAAAAAAATTAAAGATTAATCGATTAATTAAAAGTTAATTTGCACAGCCCTAATATATATATATATATATATATATATATATATATCAGATGCTTTTTTATAATCGCTGTATAGATGAGAGTATATTGCTCGTCTAAAAAAATGTATTCTATTACCTGCATAATTAAATTTTATACACCTATTTTTTATTACTGGCCAACATGTGGAACTGTTTTTCTGATTTTTACATTTTTATAACTATGGGTTAATTACAATCAAATAGTGCAAATAGGTGTCCAAACAGGTGGAACACGTGTAAAAACAATAATAAAATATCAGAAAAAAATAGATTTTTCTGATTGAAACAATCCAAAAAAAAAGTTCCATTTAATGATATGTTCACAGTAAATACAGTATTGTACAATCTTCACTGTGATCCTGGTACACATGATGAGAATATCGGACTAATGATCTTTTTTTTTCCCGCATACTAGTCTCATATTAAAAATTAAGAGGTTACTAAACTTATGAAAATTCTCATACGATGGAATACAACTTGGTAAGTTATGTAACGTGTTGTATTGTACTGTAATGTATTCTTTAATTTCCAAGCATGCATTTTTTCGAACGAATACTGTACTGATTCTGGTATCGCACGAGAAAAACGTTCATGTTTGTCCCTTCAGATAATTTAGCATTTTTCCCCTCTTTTTATTGGTTAAATTAGATAAATATGTAACTCTATATACAAGCATTAACTGTCATGATCGGCTCTCTAACAATCAGATCATCGTACGATTGCTTCGAAGGAGGTATTTTTCGTCTGACTTTCTGATTGCGTGTATTATGCCGCGTACACATGATCGGTTTGTCTGATGAAAACAGTCTGATGGACCGTTTTCATCAGACTAAACCGATCGTGTGTGGGCCCCATCGGTTATTTATCCATCGGTTAAAAAATTAGGAACTTATTTTAAAATTATCTGATGGATAAAAAACCTATAGAAAAAAACGATCGTCTGTAGGGCATGTCCATCGGTTAAATATCCACGCATGCTCAGAATCAAGTCGACGCATGCTTGGAAGCTTTGAACTTCATTTTTTCAGCACGTCGTCGTGTTTTACATCACCGTGTTCTGATACGATCGTTTTTTTAACTGATGGTGTGTAGGCACGACTGATCATCAGTCAGCTTCATCGGAAAACTGATGGAAAAATCCATCAGACCGTTTTCATCGGACGGACCGATTGTGTGTACAGGGCATTAGACTTTACCCCACCCGATGTGTGATAAAACAGTAGATGTGCCCTCATCTTCTGAGTTTGACCCCACTATAAACACAGGAGGCCAAACAGCGCTTTAAATCTCTCCCTCTTGTCCAGTTCAGATCTTTCACCCCAGTGTTAGTTTTACTCATTTAAACACTCATAGGATAAAAGCTAAATCTAAAATCGTAATATTGAAAAAATATAAAAAAATGACTTGTAGACTGTTCTATTTAATAATATCAGTACAATAGCAACCAGTCCTTAGTACAAGCCAGTGAATAGGAATGCAATATGGTGCCCAAGCTCTGCCCGGCGTGATGTTGTCACTTAGCTCCTCCCACCTAACTAGTTGCGTCCATAATAGGACTTTCTCAAGAGCTTCCTATGGGAACCTCCAGTGGAATATTTAATTTGGAAAACGACAAAGGCATCAGCCTATGCAACACAAGACATGGTGACATCACTGCATGCAATGATATCATAATAAAGGTAAATAGTTAAACACTGATTGGAACACCATTACAATCCCTTTTTCTTTTGTGTGAGGCTTTCATTACAAATCAGAAATGATCCGCAATTTTTTTTTTAAATGGGAGTTTGTATATTTTCTTAGATCTATGTGGGTAGATTTTACATCAAGTACCATAAATGTTTGGGGGTTTATCTGTTGTTCAGACAACTGTCAAAATCATTTAGTACCAGTAAAATATTTTTGCCAGCTGTGCTCTATTGTGCTGCCATTTTTTTTTTCAGGACATACATTTTCTTAGGACAAACAGATGTCAGATCTTGTCACTAAATATAATACTGTGCTTGGTCTACACAGATTGCCTTCAGCAGTCCAAGTACTGTACTGCACCGAGGCATAGACTGGTTGTTGTTCAAAGAAGCTATCTATATCAGATGCCTCTTATATCGATGTATAGAAGAGTGTATAATGTTCCATAAAAAAATTCATTTTATTAACTGCATAATTACATTAATTGTATACACATTTGAAGTCGACCGATATGGGTTTTTCTGTGGCCGATGCTGATATTTAGAAATTGCGGCGGCCGATGGCTGACATATGATGGAAATTTATTTTGGGCCAATATGGTAAGCCAATTTTTAAAAAAATTTCCCCTTCATCTCATAAAATCTAATGCCACCTACACACAATCGTTTTTCGGCTTGTAAAATACGAAGTTTTAAAAAAAAAATTAATTTAAAGTGGAGTTCCACCCATTTTTTTATGTTTGTCTATGCTGCATGCACTAATCTCAGTGTTCAGAATGGACAATTTTTATTTATTTTGTTGCTTGTAAATACCTTTATTGTGTAGTCCTTCATTACTTCCTCCTCCTTATTAGCCTAGGCTATTAAGTCACATGGCTATTCGCAAGGGTTTCTGGGATAGGGATCATGTTTCCCAAAAGTCCTTGCAAACCTGACTGAAACCTATTACATTGCTTGTGCAGCACTAAGCATGTGCGAGATATGCAAAGCTGAAATCCAGGAAGTCATACCGTCTGGCTTCATGATGCCCACACTTAAGATGGCCACGGTCTATTTCTAGATTATAAACTAATGCTAAATGCTCTAACAACCTAACAAAACGGACCTTAGTTTACAGACTAACTTTACTAGAATACATTAAGCTTGTGTATTACATGGGTATTTATATTTAAAAAGTGAAATTGTGGGTGGAACTCCCCTTTAAAACGATCGTGTGTGGGCTTTACATCATTTTTCAGGTACTGAAAAAAAAAAAACATGCTCCATTTTTTAACAACGTTTTAAACGATGTCGTTTTTTGGGTTGTAAAAAATGATCGTGTGTGGGCCTAAACGATGTGGAAAAACCTGCGCATGCTCAGAAGCAAGTTATGAGAGGGGAGCGCTCGTTCTGGTAAAACTACCATTCGTAATGGAGTAAGCACATTTATCATGCTGTAACAGACAAAAAAGTGTGAATCGTCTTTTAATAACACAAAATCAGCTAAAGTGGCGCCATCCGAATAGAACTTCCCCTTTATAGTGCCGTCGTACGTGTTGTATGTCACCACGCTTTGCTAGAGCATTTTTTTAACGATCGTGTGTAGGTACACACACATACATACATACACACATATATATATACACACATACACACACACACACACACACACAAACACACTGTATGTATTCCTCAACTCTGCATCCTGTACATAGCTCACTCCTTAACTCTGCTCCCTGTACATAGCGCACCCCTTAGCTCTGCAACCTGTACATAGCATATACCTTAACGCTGCGTGTCTATATTTGTGTATATAATCACACACATACACACACTTAGACACACACATGCATGTGTGTTTGAGCTATAGGTTGCACATCCTAATGCAATAGGATGCACACCTATGCTGATAGATGTTGCAGGTTACAGCCTGCAGCACTGATCAAGCAAGGAAAATTCAACAGGGCGGTTGTACAGAAGGTAATAAGTAGAGTGATTATGTATAAACTCCCTGCCCATACATGAATTGAAAATCAGCCAGTGCCTACTGAACTGACTGAATTTTGATCTATGTATTACATACTCGACATATCCATTAAACTTCATGGTCCTTGTGTGGGTTAACCGAACAATCAATTTAATTTGAATAGAAGAGCCAAAGTGAAAACCACATATATGAAAGACTTTAGTAAACATAAAAGAAGCACTCAGGAAAACATCTTGTTTCAAAATGGTTAATTGATTCTAAAACACATTTTTCATGTTAATTTAACTTTCTGCTTCTCTGGAGTTCCAGTGCAATAATCATGTAACAGCTTGATTAAAACCAACAGTGAGTTTTTCTCCCATCTGTTCAATGCCCTGAGATGACAGTGGTTAATCCAGTAGGCATCTCCAGCATCTGGCACAGTACTAGATGCTGAAGTGCCAGGCTATGATACTGCCAGAACATGGCATTGCCAGTGTCGGTCACCCCAGAGAGAAAGAAAGCAAAGTTTCTGATTGTGGGAAAAAGGAGAGAGATTTTTTTTCAATGACCTTAAAGCGGAGTTTCACCCTAAATATAAGATCTCCCATGTGATCCAGCATACTGGCGTCAGCGTCAGTATGCTGGGTTTTTTTTTTTTAATCCCACACTTACTGTATTATCCTGGAATTTCATTTTTTTCCCCCGCGGTGGACGGCGCCAGTATAGCGCGTCACATCTTCCGAAAATACCCAATATGGACTCGGGTAATCTCGGCGAAAATGCGGCGCCTGCGCACAGACCTAGGAGCTGACTGCGCAGGCGCCGTATTTCTCCGAGTCCTATTTCGGAGGGCGTGACGCGCCATAGCCGTAGGACTCGGAGAAATACGGCGCCTGCGCAGTCAGCTCCTAGGTCTGTGCGCAGGCGCCGCATTTTCGCCGAGATTACCCGAGTCCATATTGGGTATTTTCGGAAGATGTGACGCGCTATACTGGCGCCGTCCACCGCGGGGGAAAAAAAATGAAATTCCAGGATAATACAGTAAGTGTGGGATTAAAAAAAAAAAACCCAGCATACTGGCGCTGACGCCAGTATGCTGGATCACATGGGAGATCTTATATTTAGGGTGAAACTCCGCTTTAAGGATGATTTAAAAAAGAAAAAAATATATCATTCATGTGCATAATAAAAGATGTCCTAATTGTTAAAGCCTAAGTTTAGTCAAAAACCTTTTATAAAAAATAAGTACAAATGATCTTACTTTCAATCAATACAAGGTGTCCCTAATGGCGATGGCTTTAAAATTAGTTGAAATCTTTTGTCCCCTGATATCTTCCCCACACTTACATCGTCATAATCATCTGGTGCAGCAAAGGTTAATAGAATCAAAGGACCAGCCATATGCACTCATCAGGTTGCCAACTATTTCATCCCCCTTTCTGCCACCCTTCTCTGCTCATTGCTGAACTATAGCCTCCATGAATGAAGGAGAGGGTGGACATTCCATTCAACCATCCCCTCCATTTATAGATACTTTTTCATTTATAGAGGTTATAGTATGAATAGAGGAGAGGGGGCAGAGTCGGCAACCTGATGACAGGTCATTTGGTTCTTTTAACACCGCTGCATCAGAAGATTATGGAGCACAAAAGGGGGTAGTTTGAGGACAGAAGATTTCAACCAATTCTGCAGTCATTAGCATAAAGGACATTGCATTGACTGTAAGTAATGTACTTGGACTGATTTTTAAAAAACTTTTTTTCACTAAATTAAAGCTGGTCTTAAGCAGATTAAATTGTGTCCGGTTCAGCAGGGTCCAGTGCATCCCCACAGCAGGAAAATGTCTGACTCTGGAGTTGCTGGCAGGCTTTTAGGTTGTTGGCTGCTTGAAAAAAAAAAAAAAAACTGCAATGTCCTGTACACACGATCGGTTAGTCTGATGAAAACGGACCGATGGGCCGTTTTCATTGGACGAACTGATCGTGTGTGGGCCCCATCAGTTTTTTCCCCCCATCGGTAAAAAAAAATAGAACCAGTTTTAAAATTTTCGTATGGTTAAAAAACCGATAGGAAAAAAACGTTCGTCTGTGGGGAAATCCATCGGTCAAAAATCGACGCATGCTCAGAATCAAATCGACGCATGCCCCAAAGCATTGAACTTCATTTTTCTCAGCACGTCGTTGTGTTTTACGTCACCGCGTTGGACACGATTGGATTTTTAACCGATGGTGTGTAGGCAAGACTGAGGAAAGTCAGCTTCATTGGATATCTGAAGAAAAAATCCATTGGTTCATTTTCATCAGACGAACCGATTGTGTGTACAGGGCATCAGAAATGTATCAGATTTTGTTTTGATGCACCTGGAATGTGTTCAGCTGATTTACACAGTTTCAACTGGTGTTTAACAATGTAGTGCAAAAAGCAGTGGATTGCATCAACCCATAGCAATGAGAAATCAGCTGGGTTGAGCAGACTAATGATTGTTTTATAATGCCAACTACCATATGTTGCTACCTATATGACTGTTTCAGATTTCTAAAGTACTGTGTAACATAAGCTATTGTCATTTTTTGAGATATCAACAACAGTGGACCAATGCCTATGTATGTGTGTTGTCTCCATCAGAAGCCCATATGACAGGGTGACTGCCAGAAGGCACACCAGCCTAGTGCATTATCGTTGTGTATTATATACTCACAAACCAATGTGTATAACAAGCTCATAAGAACAAATCCAGGTAAAGAACGCCAGAATTCCTGCATTTCATCTGAACACATCACAAGTATGAGTTGCACAGGTTCTGGAAAGCTAACATGTTTCAAGGGGCATGCCCTCTTCCTCAGAGCCAAGAGACCTGTCACTTAGAACTATACTTTTGGGCACCAGTTCTCAAAAAAGATATCGGGGAACTGGAGAAGGTGCAGAATAGGGCAACCAAACTGATAAGAGGCATGTAGGAGCTCAGCTCTGAGGAAGGATTGAAGGAACTTAATTAATTCTCTCTTGAGAAGAGGAGATTAAGGGGGGATACGATCAACATGTACAAATATACAAGTGGTCCATATAGTGAACTTGGTGTTGAGTTATTCATTTTAAGGTCATCACAGAGTGGGCACTCTTTACGATAAAGATTTCAATCTCCAAATACGGAAAGGCTTCTTCACAGTAAGAGCTGTGAAAATGTGGAATGGACTCCCTCCAGAGGTGGTTCTGGCAAGTTCAGTAGATTGCTTTAAAAAAGGTCTGGATACTTTCCTAAATGTACAGAATATAACTGGATACTAACATTTATAGGTAAAATTGATCCAGGGAAAATCCGATTGCCTTTCGGGGGATCTTTGCCTTCCTCTGGATCAACGGTGGATGAAGGATTGTGTATATGAATGAATGAAAACTTATATAGCGCAGCACATGCGAACTGAATCGCCTCTGGGCTTATATGGATTGTGTATATGGGATTGCTATTATTATTATTATTATTATTTTTGGTTGAACTAGATGGACTTGTGTCTTTTTTCAACCTGACTAACTATGTAACTATATATACTTAAATATCATTCATAGCATCACAGGTTCCACTCAAAAGCCCCAACCACTTTCCCACATGACATTTGCAACAATTAACCCACTGGACTCTATTCCTCATAAAACCAGCATGTGCCAGTAAAACATGTCTAATCACAACAATAACATAATATAGATCTAAATGTGTCTTGTCTATTTCTAACTGACAGGGTGACAACACAGGAGCACAATTAGAATACAGGGACAGAGTGTTGTCAGGTTATAACAGGAATTGCCTGAAGAGTGACCTTTATGGCAGGTTCTTCAGATTTTATTGTAAGTATTTTAATGAAAGGTGCAGATTTTGGAAAAGATTGAGCATGACTTTTGAAATTACATTAACATGTTGAGTTTAGAAAATTTTAAAGGCTGGGAATACTTTTTTTTTTTTTATTATCTTGAATTATCATGGAAAATAAATAGTCTAATAAAATCTTAAAACATGCTGTATCAAGTAATGTATATTTAATAGAAAGTGGGCTCCATTCACAAAAGCAGATCGCATGCGATATTTAAAGTGTTTTCCCAAATACTGCATTTGAGCCTGAAAATGTAAATTTACGTATTTACCGCATAAAGGAAAAATGCTTGGTAAATACCACATAAATTAGCATTAAAGTCAATTCACAAAAAAATAAAGTAATGCATGTAGTAATTGTTTGAATTTACCTGATTGTTAAGTAGTGGGCGTCTTCAGCGTCCTTAACAACCATACCACCTCCATACCGATTCTGACACTTCTCTCCTACATGTAATAATCTCATTCTTTTGTAGAAAATTACAGCCCCCAAACATTATATATGGTTTTTTTAGAGACACCCTAGGGAATAAAATGACGGTCATTCCTTTTATCTTGCACGGTATTTACAATTATTTTTCAGCGCTTTTTTTTGTAAAAAAAATTGTTTTAATTAAAAAATAACAAAACACTAAAGTACAATTTTTTTGTATTATGTGAAAGATTATGTTACAAAAATAAGACCCAACATTACGCTTTAAATGCGCACACTTGGAATGGCGCCAAACTTCGGTATTTTTTATTATTTTTTAAACAGTGTTTACAGGGGTCTAGTGCTAGATTAGTTGCCTCAACGCACGCAGCGATACCTCATGTGTGGTTTAAACCGTTTATACCAGATATCGGGGACAGGGGCGTTTTCATTTTTTTCTTATCTTTTAATTTTTTTTTACTTATATTTTATTTATTTTTACACTTTTTTTCATTTTTTTTTTTCCACTTTTATTCCTATTACAAGGCCTTGTAATAGGAAATGTGTGTGACTTCTTTATGGAGAGATGTGGGGTCAATAAGACCACATCTCACCCCAGGCTGGAAACCATGAGATCGGTGAAAAAAAATTCACCGTCTCATGGATTACAGCCGCAATGGGCTTTGTTTATCGGGGACCCGGGCGTGCGAGCGCGCCCGGGTCCTCCGAGAGAGATGACTTATCTGGTCAAATCTCTATCCGGCCGCCGAATTCGTTCTCCGGGCCCCCGAAGGCCAGGTAAGCCCGGAGAAGCACCGGATGGCGGCGGGAGGGGGGGGATTCCCCTCCCGCGGCCTGTAACAAGGGCGGAGCCGCTATGATCCCTTTGTGCAGAATCGCCGGCTGAGATGGATATCTGGATGATGCCTCTGGCTGCACCGTCCAGATATTCCCTGCAATACCCAGGCCGTCAATTGACGGCCACTATGTAAATCCCATCCCAGGCCGTCAATTGTCTATGGCTGGGTAGTAGGGTTAACAACCATGTTCGCTAGCGGGATTTCTGCTCAGCAGAATAAAAAATAATTAAAATTTTTATTTTTTATTAAAACAGTGTGGGGTCCCCTCATAATCCATACCAGATGCTTATCCAAAGGCCTCTTCCCCACAACCCTGGGCAGTGGATTTGGGGATCTGCGAGCGAGAGACTTATCAAAATCCGGAAGACCCCTTTAACAAGGGAGTCCCCAGATCCCACCCCCTCCCTATGTGAATAAGTAGGGGTTCGCTATTATCATAAAAAAGTGCACTCACACAGACATAATGTCCTAAAGGCAAGTAGTGTACGTCCAAGACATTATTTCTTTGTGTGTGCTCTATTATATACTAATAGAGATGCATAGTATCTCATATCTTCATAGTATCTCTATCTTCACCCATTTATGTCTATGGACAGCTGGGCACAGGTTCAGGACATCTCAGCACCTGAAATACGCAGTATATTTAGGTTGCCCATGTGCGTGAAGTCTAGCTGTGTATTTAGAACATCATACTATCCAGTAGAAGAGCTCTCTGTTTTCTCTCTCTAGCACATTTGTATGAAGGATACCTTACCTGCTGTGGAGTGATACCGAGGGCTGGGTTTGTTAGTTCTGTTTTATCTTGAGATCTTTCCCTTGCCAGTCGAGCAGCCTCCCTCACCTCCTGGAATTTCTCTGCAAACTGTCAGACAACAAAGGAAACATGAAAGTTAGGGTTCTCCATCAGTCTTCAGAAGAGCAGCAAAGATTCCTTTATCAAATTTTTTCATATGAAATTTTATTCAGGCCAGTTAGATATATAAACCTAAAACCCTTGTTCTAACAAAACGGATGTCCCGAACCGTCCACAAATGCCCACATAAGGCATCAACCAACAATTGTCAAATTTTGTCTGGTCCTATACATGTCTTTTGTTTCTTTATGTACCAAGTTTAAATAAAGTAAAAAAGATGAGGTGTAAATTACGGAAGAAGGAGTAAAAGAAGGAGGAAGGATGAACCTATTGAACCAGCCGAATATCAATCCATGTATGGGCAGACTGGTTGTACAGAAGTTGATCTAAGGATCAACTTCTGTACAACCAGCCTGTCAGGCTTTCTTTAGAAGATCACTGCCACTTGCTATAGCCGACAGCAGTGATCATTGTATTCTGACAATAGGGAAACCTCCCACTGTCAGAATACAATAGCACAGGAAGATGGATTCCACCATCAAAACTGACTATGTTGATGGGGAATCAAGTGATTTTTCTTTCTTTCAGTCCCTGGTTGAAGGTAAGAAAATTGCATAATGTATAGTCAGCCTAAGCCATAAGCATTTTGTTCCAGACTTATGTTATTTAACATTTAAAGAATTTCTTCATTAAAATTTGTATTTTGGTTTATAGTTAAAAAAAAAAAAAAATTCCCAAGTTCGTGATCTTTGATCTTATTTTGATTTTAGATATAACAATAAAAAAATATATACCGGTATATATATATGTCTACATCTTTTTCTTTAAATAAAATGTATTAGGAAATCATGTCAATGATGAAAAATGCTGTAAGTGAACCACTACTGTTGATACTGAAAATGTAATATTGTGCAAAAATGTTTATTTATTTCACTAATGCAACGTAAAAGGTGAAATTAATATATGAGCTAGACTCATTAATTGTGGTGATTATGGCTTACAGCTCATGACAACCTCAAATCCACAATCTCAGAAAATGTTAATATTGTGAAAAGGCAAGTGGCGTTGCTAGCCAGGTGCAGGGGGGGCGGGCCACACCTGGGTGAAACCCACCAGAGGGGTGACACCCGCTATTAGCGGCACCACACCAACACCCCCCACCCGCTGCCCTGTGTGCCTCGCAGCTCGCGCCGCAGCTGTGTTCCTCAGCAGAGCGTGAAGGAAGCCGCCGCCCCCTTCTCTGTTTCCATCCACAGGAGGAGCCCGCGCTCGAGGGACACACCGCTGTGTGTATCTTCCGCTCTGTTCTAAGCTCTGTAAGGTAAGGGGGTGTCTGCACTGGGGGGGTTTGCCGACGGGGGTGTCTGCACTAGGGAGGGTTTCTGCACTAGGGGCGGTTTGCCACCGAGGGGGGTGTCTTCACATGGGGGGGTTTGCCACTAGGGGGGGTTTGCCACCGAGGGGGGTGTCTGCACTAGGGGGTGTCTGTAACCGAGGGGGTGTCTGTAACCGAGGGGGGTGTCTGTAACCGAGGGGGGTGTCTGTAACCGAGGGGGGTGTCTGTAACCGAGGGGGGGTGTCTGTAACCGAGGGGGGGTGTCTGTAACTGAGGGGGGGTGTCTGTAACCGAGGGGGGGTGTCTGCACATGGGGGAGTTTGCCACTAGGGGGGGTCTGTAACCGAGGGGGGTGTCTGTAACTGAGGGGGGGTGTCTGTAACCGAGGGGGGGGTGTCTGCACATGGGGGAGTTTGCCACTAGGGGGGGTCTGTAACCGAGGGGGGTGTCTGTAACCGAGGGGGGTATGCACGGAGGTGGGGGTGTCTGTACTGAGGGGGGGGTCTGTACTGAGGGAGGGGGAATCTATACTGTGGGAGGGGAGTCTGTAGTTAGTGGAGGGGGGTCTGTACTGAGGGGGGACTATAGTTGGTGGGGGGTGACACCATTTTTTTCCGCACCTGGTGACACCAACCCTAGTGACGCCACTGTGAAAAGGTGCAATATTCTAGGTTCAAAGTGTCCCACTCTAATCAGCTAATTAAGCCATAACACCTACAAAGGGTTCCTGAGCCTTTAGATTGTCTCTCAAGTTGGTTCAGTAGGAATCACAATCATGGGAAAGACTGCTGACCTGACAGTTGTGCAGAAAACCATCATTGACACACTCCATAAGGAGGGAAAGCCTCAAAAGGTAATTGCAAAAGAAGTTGGATGTTTCCAAAGTGCTGTATCAAAGCACATTAATAGAAAGTTATGTGGAAGGGAAAAGTCTGGAAGAAAAAGGTGCACAAGCAGAAAAGGCCATTCAAAAGTGTTGGGGAATTTCACAAGGAATGGACTGAGGCTGGAGTCAGTGCATCAAGAGCCACACACACAGACGGATCCTGGACATGGGCTTCAAATCGTACTCCTCTTGTCAAGCCACTCCTGAACAACAAACTTGCCTCTCATAGTTGAGGCATACCTATGATGACAATTACAGGCCTCTCTCATCTTTTTTAGGAGTAGAACTTGCACAATTGGTGGCTGACTAAATACTTTTTTGCCTCACTGTACATCTGCAAGAGAGCTTGTTCTTTGGAAAAACAACAGACTTACTGGTTGGATCACCAGGTAAAAAAAGGAAATAAATCCTAAAAAGAAAGTAATACAGCCATTGCACCAAAGAATTGGAAAGCCGCAACATAATAAATGTTTTCTGTAGAATTTAATACCACTTTATCATTTCAATGAGACGGAGGTCAGAATTTTGGCTAAAATACTGCAGTTTGTTTTTCTGCGAACCATTATGTTGCTAATTTACTTATTTTTTAATTGTTATTCCAACTGATTTTGTGCTTTAGGCTTCATGTACATGGGATGTCGTTCAACCTCTCCTGAACTATTTAACTTGACAGCTAGAAACCAGCATCTAAAAACATCCGTTTAGCCGCATTTACATGTCGCGTTTAGGTCTAGAAGCGTTTGAAATGTTTTAAAATGTAAACTAAATGCTGCTAAACTTGATTTACACAGTGTTCAGCCATGTTCGGTGCTTGAAATGCCTCTAAACACAGCTTTTGAATGCATTTTTTCAGGAGCAGTTGAAAAAAATGCCCAACTGCTCCTAAACATCCATTTACCAGCTAAGAATGTGTCTGCCAGTGGGGAATATCTGTAGTCAACTGCAGTCTGTGTTTGTCTACATTGTATGAACAGAAGATCAGCATTTCCCCCGCTGACAGGACCGGGAGCTGTGTGTTTACACACACAGCTCCCGGTCCTCGCTTTGTACCGAGCGATCGCGTGTGCCCGGCAGCGATCGTACCTGCCAGTCACGCGTGCGGGACTGAGGGGCGAGCAGGGACGCGCACGCGCTGCCGCCGGCGGCGCGGGTGCGCCCCCTAGTGGCCGCAAAAGTAGCCGACGTAGAGCTATGGGCTCTCGCCCAGGAGAGCCGACCTGCCACAGTAAAATGACGGCGGCTGGTCGGCAAGCAGATGTACAGAACAACTGGGGACTAATTTATCTTTTTCCGTAAAACCTCTAAGAGAAGAAGCAAAAGCGTTGCATGCATGTCTATAAAACACCAGTTTGACATGCTGGCATGATTTAAAATGTCTATAATACTTATTTTGTATCATTTGTTCATGTTTACACACATGAAACTTAATTTTTATCCAGTATTAAGTAAAGCCGGAGGTAGTCCTGATTTACCTGAGTCAGGTTCTGTTCAGAAGCAAAGCCCAGACCGTACACTGTGTTGGCTCGACTGTCAGCCCATTGTCCGAATTTCTGTGAGGTTTTGGTGAAGGTCATATTTGGAGTAATGGTACTGTTGATGATGGCCTGCACAAATAAGGCAGATAATTAGAAAATGCTTTTTATACTTTCAATTAGAACTATAGGCAAAACTTTTTTTTTTGGATAGAGTAAAGGAGGGTTATAGCAAAGAAGGGCAACCAAACTATTAAGAGGCATGAAGGAACTCAGCTATGAGGAAGGATTAGGGGAACTGAATTTATACTCTCATGAGAAGAGAAGATTAAGGGGGGATATGATCAACATGTACAAATATATAAGGGGTCCATATAGTGAACTTGGTGTACAGTTATTCACTGTAGGGTCATGCTTTATTGGTTTTTTTTTTGCCTTCCTCTGGATAAAATGTGGGTATAGGAATTGTGTATATGGAATTTTTCACTAATTGTGTGTATGTTTTTATGGATTGTTTCCCTGTTGGTTGAACTGGATGGACTTGTGTCTTTTTTCAACCTGATTAACTATATAACCCCATATAATTCAGAGATTTCCCTTTACTTCCTGTCCCATAGCCAAACAGGAAGTAAGAGGAAACCCTGCAAATTAAGGAGATCCCTTGGGATCACCAGAACTAGTGCCCTCATTGAAAGATTTCACCTCCATTACTTTTCTGGGGACAACCCACAATTTGAGATTTTCTTTACTTTCACATTCAATGATAAGGGTAAACACGACAAATAGAAAGGGTGACTCTCCCTAATGGGGGCCCAGACAGCAATAAGACCGGGTGTTCTAATCCCTCTCCACTCTATCCAAAATGAAAAAAACAAGTCTTGCCTTTAGATATAATTTCATTCTTTCTAAATGTGATACATGTGACTTACCTTGTTGCCACCCACACTGATGATCCGGTACACATTTCTTGTGGCATCATAGAAGTAGGACACAGTGGCAGCATGTTTGCTGGCTGGAATCCAATTCTTTTTGGTAGCTGGGTCTATCTGAAAAACGTGAGCTCGGGTGCTAAAAATGGGTTGTTCCCTGTGAGGAAAAACAAAAAAAAAAACAGCTCAGCCATGTCGACATTTTGCCATTGCTACTGTAGATAACAAAATTAATTCCCTAAATCTATATTTTGGACACAAACACAGAGCATCAAAATAATAAACTTTGCAGACAACATAATTTTATTTGTATCTACTTACTTTTATTTACTTGTATCTATAAAAGCGCCCAGAGGCGATTTAGTTTGCATGTGCTGCGCTATATAAGTTTTCATTCATTCATAATTGAGAGCCTTTATACCCATAAAGACCCAGGAGTATCCAAGCTGACAAATAGAATTGTTTCAAATTTTGCTTGTTGACGAAGAATAACTATGGGATGCTATTTTTGTGTGAGTATTCTGTGAACATCATACAGCAAATGGTATCACGCAAGAAGTAAATATTTCTTACTGGGGAGGATGGATAGTTGCCTCCATCTGACAGCTGCTGCCTTGATGTCTACATACTGCTTGGCAAGTCCTCTGTCCACTGGCTGCTCCTGCACAGTAGAGTCCCACAGAATTCTATGGGGGCTGTCTACCTTCGTCTCTGCTTGGGAGCTGTGGAAGTTTGATGTGAGTATGCATCTCTAACGAGGAGGGGTGGGATAGATTAAGTCATTTTATAGGGGCAAACAAGAGAAAGTGCACTTCCTTGAAAGTAGACCATGTACTAAATATACAAGGTCTGCTCATTTACAAAGGATCTCCTCCACCATACAAAACTAAGATTTAACAAAAGCGTGCGGGTAAAAAAAAGTTACTTATTATTTGTGCCTTACCTTCGTTTCTAACTGTGGTACCTAGACGAGGGTGAAGTCACCATATTTCAGGCAAGATTTCAAGAAATTGTGAGTAGCCCCAAATCTCACAAGAAGACATTTCTGCACTGTGCTTGAGCATTATTTTAAGAGATTTGGGATATTCAGAATTCCCTGGAATCTTATCTGAAAATCGGCTATGCCAGCCTCTGCAGTATGGCAGCTGAGGGCAGGGATGGACTGAGACCAAAATTTGGCCCTGGACTTTATCCAGATCGGCCCACTATATGTTTGCAAACAAGAACAAAAACAGTATATAAACTATACGCAATTGTGCAAAAAAACATAAGTAGCATAACATAAGGAGCCCTCACTCACCTCTTATTATTTCACTTATTCTCCTCTGTATTTTTCTCATCCTTCTCACATCACTGCATGAAGTGGAGGGCGAGCTGCGCAGCCATTACTTTGACAGGCTGTCACTGAAACCGGCCCACTGAGCCATCGGCCCACCGGGAAACTCCCTGTAGTCCCTATGGCCAGTCCATTCCTGGCTGAGGGTAAGGTACTTATATTAACTTCTTTACTTACTGATTGGTCAATGAAGCAGCAGCACAGTGATCAAGTCAACCCTCTGCTCACTTTGCTCTTTCCCTTAGTTCACATGTTCCTTGTCAGCACAAGCAAATACTATAGAGGGATATAATTTGTTCATATTTCATGTCTGAACTTTACAAACACATTAATCACTTCAATACTGGGCACTTTTACCCTCTTCCTGCCCATGTAAATTTTCCGCTTGTATTACTGTCAATCTTTAAATGCCAATTATTCAGTCAAGCAGCACTGTACCCAAAATACATTTTTATTCTTTTTTCACACTGATGCTGCTTACACGATCGGAATTCCCGACAACAAAATCGTGGATTTTTTTCCAATGAAATGTTGGCTCAAACTTGTGTTGCATACACACGGTCATACAAATCTTGTCTGAAATTTCGAACATCAAGAACTTGGTGACGTACAACACTAGGAAGAGCCGAAAAAATTAAGTTCAATGATTCCAAGCATGCGTCAAATTGATTCTGAGCATGTTTAGGATTTTTGTGCGTCGGAATTGCTTACAAAAGATCGGAATTTCGAACAAGAACTTTTGCTGTTGGAAAAATTGAGAACCAGCTCTCAAACCTTTGTTGTCAGAAATTCCGACAGCAAATGTCTGATGGAGCATACACATGGTCGGAATATCCAACCAAAAGCTCACATCGAACATTTGTTGTTGGAAATTCTGACAGCAAATGTCCGATGGAGCATACACACGGTCGGTATATATACGACCAAAAGCTCACATCAAACATTTGTTGTCAGAAATTCCGATCGCGTATACGCGGCATAACTAACAGCTAACGGCTGGCGCTTTTTCTCTGCCTGTCTGGTTGCCGCATTACAGGGGATTACAGGAGGCTGGTATCAAGACTAATTCTGTTACTTACACCAGTTACTCTAAAAATACATTTGATGAACTTTCAGTGAATATATTACTGCATTAGCTGGCGATTTATATATGCCCAGAAATGTAAGCAAGGCACTTTAAGACATAAATTCTAAATAATAATAATAATTCTTATTAGTGGGTGGGGGAAGGAAAATCTGATTCTATATCTAATTCCACAAAGTAATGCAGTAGCCTAGAAATTGATGATTTCAAGTATTGTGCAAGAATAACAAATAAAAATAAAATTTGTTCTACTTGATAAAGACTTTTAAAAAAAAATGTATATATATATATTTATATATTTTTAAATAAAACTACTAAAATATTACCTTTCATTTTTTTTCTGTATGATCTTTAACATACATACTGCCACAATAAGTCAGTATCTTCTGCTGGGCAATTACCATTGTGAAATTGCATTCTGATTTCAGTGGTATTCTGTTACCGTACCATTATTTCAAAAGAGCACATCTCCATGCTGTGTTTTAAACCAGTACTAAATGTGTTATCGCACTGCTGCTGAGTGATCTAGCAGTGACATTTAAATTATGAATAGTGGTAACGTGAATTGGAAAAAATAGATATATTGCATATATTGAGATTTAAATGCACCATATCCTAAACTGAGCACTGTTAAATAGGATTGTACACAGACAACAGAGTAAAAGCTTTGCAACTGCAATAAAAAATATGGCACAATAATGTAGAGAACAATAAAATGTATATTTTCTCCTTAAATGGCTATATACCAACATGTATTATTCTAATCTGAACAGTTTAAAATGAACCTTTAAAATGTATAAACCAGCCATAGTATAACAAAACAGTATGTAGAATGTATTTTTCAGCACCTTAGGAGCTTTGAGTCACTCTGATATTCAAAGACTGACTTGCATACCTCTGCATCCCCCAGTATATCTTTGTCACCACTTTGTACCCCCTCTCCACAACTGGACCCCTTTACATTACATAGCACCCCCACATCTTTGGACCCCTGCACATTACACAGCACCCTCCCTGCAGCTTTGGAGTCATTTACATTACACAGCCTCTGCACCTCTGGATTCCTTCACATTACACAGTGCCCTACACCTCTGGACCCCTTTGCATTACACAACCCCCTGCACCTCTGGACCCCTTTATATTGCACAACCCCCTGCACCCCTATACATTACACAGCACCATGCACCTCTGAGCCCCTTTACATTACACAACCTTGTGGATTACCTGTCCCCCCAGTGCCTAGCAATTGATCACTGACTCTGCCCATCATCTTTATCAACTATTCATTAAACAGAGAAGGTGGTGCAGCTTGAAAATAGAAGGGGTAACCACTTTCCATTACTAAAGCTGGTTTACACCAGTAGTGGTAAATGGTATTTTAAAGCATTTACTAAAGAATATCTAAAGATCTGAATGTCCATAACTTTAGGGAATTCCCAAAGACTTGATGGACCTGGAGATGACACAACTGAGGGAGGTGACATATTTGGACCACATGTAGCATAGGAAATACTGTTTCACCAGTTATGTTTTGCGTGGCACTACAGAAAGGGTAAGAAAGGCTTCTCTTTAACATTAGCATCTTCTCACATTTGGAGATAAAGGGGTAGTGTTGTTATCACGGCAATTTTTTTTACTGACAAATCTCTGCCAAAGAAATTGAATTGAATTTCAGTGAACTCAAAACTTTGAAAAGTCTTAGTCGGTTAAGCATATATCCTTGATCAACTGTCACTGGCTGGGTTCAAAGAAGCACATGATCTCTACCCCAATTCTGTGAGCATAATTTCTTGTTCAAATGTGATAAAATATCTGCATGGTAAAATTTCCATTGCATGAGAACATTTCTCATAGATCAGCTTCTGAATTGTCTTTCGACCATTGAAAATTACATATTTTTTTTTTTAATTCTAAATTTTTAATTTCTGTTTTTGAGGAGTGCAGAGCAATTAAAAACTCTGACTTTGCTATTCTTTGTGTAGACTACAACCCCATTTCCAAACAAGTTATGACGCTGTGCAAAATCTACGTAAAAAAAAAAAAAAAAGAATGCAATGATTCACAAATCTTATTCACAATTCAAAACATATCAAATGTTTAAACTGAAAGAATTTACCATTTTAGCAAAATAATAAGGTAATTTTGAAATTGATGGCAGCAACAGATCGCAAAAATCTGGGACAGGGCCATGTTTACCACAGTGTAGATCCCCTCTTTTAACAGCACTCTGTAAGGCCTCGTTCACACCATGGTGCAGAGACGTCAGTTTTTCTGCACGGTTTCTGTGTTGATGGTGCCTTACCGGATGTGCATACTGCCCATTTCATACACACTAATGACCTCCCATGCCATCAGAGATGCAGGCTTTTAAAATGAGATAACAAGCTGGAAATCGCCTCTCCTCTTTAGTCCAGAGGTTGCCCATGGTTGCCAAACAAAATCTCAAATTTCAATTAGTCTGATCACAGAACAGTTTTTCACTTTGCAACAGACCATTGTAAATAAGCTTTGGCCCGGAGAAGAGAGCAGAGTTTCTGGATCATGTTCAGCTATGGCTTCTTCTTTGCATGATAGAGCTTTACCATGCATTTGTGGATGGCACGCTGAACTGTGTTCACAGACAGTGATTTTTGGAAGTATTCCTAAGCCCATACAGTGTTGTCTTCCATCACAGAATCATGCCTGTTTATAATGCAATGCTGTCTGAGGGCCCGGAGATCACAGACATCCAATATCGTGCTTCGGCCTTGTCCCTTGCTCACAGAGAGTCCTCCAGATTCTCTGAATCTTTTGATGATATTATGTACTGTAGATGACAATATATTTAAAGTCTTAGTGATTTTACATTGAGGAACATTATTCTGAAATTGTTCGACAACTTTTAGACAAGGCTTATCACAGATTAATGAATCTCTGCCCATCTTTACTTCTGATGCACTCTGACTCTCTAAGGTGCACTTTTTATACCCAATCATGTTACTGACCTGTTGCCAAATAACCCAATTGGTTGCAAAATGTTATTTCAGGTTTTCCTTGTTAGTTCCACTTACTTTGCCAGCTTTTTGTTTCTCTGTCCCAACTTTTTTTGATAAATGTTCCTGTCATCAATTTAAAATTTACCTTATGTTGGGGACTTCCGGCGGATGTGAGAAGAGACGGACGCTTTCCTCTAGGGCTCCGTGTACTCCGAGTACCATCTACCACCATCCGTGCTTTTAAGCACCCATCCACACTCTAACTTTTCCCCAGGCTACCCAGCCTGATCATCCACACGATCCCCTGCCACTATTTCCAGACTTTTCGGCCCGGAGACCCTCGATCTCCACAGCATCCAGTGCCTGAGGCCGCCGCCATCTTGTGGACCTGGAGCCGCCCGGACGAATCCGTTCCCGTCAAATCTGGAGGTAAGGGACCACCACACACCCCCTCCAGCCACCCATCCTCCTACCTGGGGTAATTCTGAGGCTGAGCCGGTTCTCGGGATCGTCCGTGGAAGCCGCGGCACATTGCGGCCTAACACACCCTGTGGATCCCCGGTGTTTCCTGCGGCTGATCCAGCGGGGACGCGCTGCAGACGTCCCGCCACGGCTCCGGAGGGCACAAGAGTCGGCTGGGCATCTGCATAGCACCCACCCGACCGTCCATCCTGGGTACTGCCTTTGCCAAGACACAGCTAATAACAGCCCTCCGCTGTATAGCTGAACACTGACTGTATACCCAGCAGACGGCGGCCATCTTGGTACACCCTGGCAGAACCCGAAGGCCTTCTATCCCCCTGCAGCCTTATACAGAACCTATTCCCCTGCTGGAGCCCCTTGTCTGGACAATAATAAACTATAGTGGTTGATTGAGGTGGGTTCCCTCCATATATGGGGAATAGATGGTGATCGCTGCCCAGATCATCTCATACTACAGGGCGGTCACCTCGCTGCTAACTTCAGTGTTACAGACACTTACATCTCCCCTCTGCAATCAATTTGCCCACTGCAATACATTTTAAACATCCCAAACCTATAAGGCTATCTCTTCCACCTAAGGCAGCTTCCACCGACGGAGAGGACAGTATAAAGGGGATTTGAGTGCAGCAGTGGGAATCAGATGGGAGGTGACGCTCTGCGTGTTGAGTCCCCCCACGGCCTTTTGTCTGGGCTACTCATAAACCCCCAAAGATATAACGAGTTATTCACCAGTGACAAAGTTGTCAGGATGAGATAAATGACACACTCTCAAAGAAGTGGGGGCACATGCGGGGCATGATGCAAGACGGCAGCTCTCTGTAACAGCTCGAACCGATCAAAGAATAACATAGCTAATCCGCAGGGCTAAAATTCAGTTCAACTGCCAAATAACCACCCTCACCCCTGCAAATTAAACTTGTGCATGCCTGGAAACTACCGGACCCGCGGTCGCCGATCAAAATACTCTCCAACTAACATTCTACTCCGCTCCAAAGCGAAAAGCAAGATGTCTCAGGATAACGCCCATCACTCTCCACAGGCCTCTCCGGCAACTTCACATGCTTCTCAGGGAACAGCCTCATCCAAACAAGTAAGTGAGTTCCCATCACAGCTCACCAAAGCCGAGCTAGATTCCAGTCTCTCTATAATGTATGACAGGCTGGCAAACAAATTCCATTCAGAACTGAAGGCTTCCACTAGCACACTACAGCAGGAAATAGCATCCCTGGGAGGGCGCACAGATTTGTTAGAGACAAAACATGATGAGTTGTCATTAGCACATAATGATCTAAGAAAGGACTTTGAGCTACTAGCTGAAAACTATTCCTATCTCCAAACACAAGTGGAAGATTTGGACAACAGAAATCGCAGAAACAACTTAAGAATCCGCGGAGTCCCAGAGTCTGTGACAGACTTAATTCCTGCGACAATGAAGCTTTTTCAGTTGCTCCTTCCGGACACCCCATCACAGTCCTTCACTTGTGATAGAATTCACAGGGCTCTACGACCCAAACCTCCTGCAGACAAGCCACCTCGCGACATCGTCCTTTGCATGAAAGACTTTGTCACAAAGGAGAATATTTTAAGGGCCGCCAGAAACTCGCACAACTTGGAGTTCGAAGGAACAAGGATTCAAATATACCCCGACATCTCACAGGCCACCCTCGAAAGAAGGCGCAAGATGAAGGAAGTAACATCAATCTTACAATCTGCCCGCATCAGATACAAGTGGGGATTTCCCTTCAGACTAATTGTTCCTCATAACGGCACCTCATATTCTGTTATTAATGTCGCGGAGGGCAAAGAGCTTCTGATCAAATTTGGTTTGTTGGATCCAGAAGAAAACCCAAGACCACCATCTACTCCACACTTATCACCTATTTGGGCCACACCCTCTTCAAGACGTGATCAAAGAAGAATGAGACCTCCCATGCGATTCGCTAACCCCTGAAAGTCGCTTATAACAGATTTGCTTTCCTTGTTCCTGTATTCTTCTTCGTGTTCTATGGAACCATGAGAGGAGGTTTTGTTCCCCTTCAGGCCACTTTTTATTCAAATGCAATCTATTAGCACAGGTTAGAGGCTTCAAAGTGCTTTTCCCACAATGTTTTTGTTGTTTTTTTTTTTTTTTTATCATTTTTTTTTTCTCTCTATCACCTATTTTTACTACTTTAAATGAATGTTCTGCTTTCCCTTGATGCTACTGACGAGCAGCAGGACTAGCTCTTCCCGTTCATATACCTACCCAGAATAATCGCTCTCATCAAACTTCAGAACAATTACTTCATCTGTGCGACTCGCAAATCAAGGATATACACCACAAACTAGCTCCGACTACTTAGTTTATCTACGGGACCTTCTGGACCATAGAAAACTTATCATGCTAATTTTAAACTTCACCTTTGTTTGACTTGATTATACTTTTGACCCGTATTATTATTTATCTAACTATTTTTTTTTTTTTTTTCTCTTCTCTCCCATGTGATCGGTGTATACAGGTAAATCACACCAAAGTATAGAAGCCTTTTCCCTCCATGACACAAGTTTGCACTCATTACATCTTGGGGCATGTTCCATGTTCTTTGTTTTCTTATAACGCATGCACATAGATTCTTTCTTTCTTTTTTTCCCTTTCCCTCCCAAGTTACAGGAGGAGGGTAAAATAATATAGATAAAAAAATGGAGGGTTGCTTTGTCTCTCCGTCTTCGCTTGATTGACCCCACTCTCACTTTTGGAGTCTAGACATGGATCTCACAGCACATTTTCTTGTGCTTTCGGTCCTACTCTTAGTCCTATTTGTCGGGACTCCCGAAGTGAGCCATGGACATATATGTCCAAAGTTAATTGTTTTTAAGTCAAACTGTTTTTTTCAGCTTGACCCCGTGTTTTTTTATACTCACTTTTTTCTATTTCATAACAAACTAGGTAACATGTTTAGTTACCCTATACATTTTGAAATAAGATTCTTACGGTTTGCTTTATTATGTTATATTGTACTAGAGTCTCACAAAGGTAACAGATTAATAAGTTACCGGTATGGTAAAGACGACATGCTAAAGATCAACACATCACTATCATATGTTTCATCAAGTTGGATGCTCACACACAATACTATTACAATCTGGGGTGCCCGGCTTACTGCCGAACTATCAACATTTTTCATTCTCTTTTTTATTACCCAAAAATGTTATAAATGGCATTACTATCTATCATACCTAAGCTTTCATTTATACACTCTAAATGGGACTTAAAGTAATCTCCCATAATGCCAATGGCATAAATTCCCCCCAAAAAAGAAAAAAAGCTTTCCGCCATTATAAAAGACTAGGGGCCGACATAATATTAGTGCAAGAAACACACTTCGCTACCTCCAACCACCCCAAGTTTTTTGACAAAGCATATAGACAATTCTACTATACAACATTCGATTCCAAAAAAAGGGGAACAGCTATTTTTATTAAAAATTCTTTAGTGTTCGAAACCCAAAATGTTTATAAAGACCCAGAAAGTCGCTT
This sequence comes from Rana kukunoris, assembly GCA_029574335.1. Classification (NCBI taxonomy): domain Eukaryota; kingdom Metazoa; phylum Chordata; class Amphibia; order Anura; family Ranidae; genus Rana; species Rana kukunoris. Next base: position 429,082,117 of record CM056049.1, read on the forward strand.
TTTGATTGTTAAAGGTTCCATAGGAGGACGTAAGGTCACAATAGCCTCTATATATGCACCTAATGAAGCTCATGCATCCTTTTTCTCACATTTCTTTGATACATTAGATAAGTACTCCTCACCCCATTTGATTGTAGGCGGTGACTTCAATTTAGCAGCACATTCAACCTTAGATAGAAGTAGAGTTGCACCCTCATCCAAAGCCTTTCCTAAAACATTAATCCGCACATTACATAATCACCAACTCATAGACACATGGAGAGCACATAACGTAGGCATTAAAAATTACACTTTTTACTCACACCCACATGATTGCTCCGCCAGATTAGATTACATCTTTTGCACCCCAATTTTAGTGGCAAACTCATCAAAAGCCGACATTCACTCTTGTCCCTGGTCTGATCATCAGATAACATCATTTACTACTTCTAAAATAGGTCTTGCTAACACACCTCATAAATGGCGCATTAACGATGCATTATTAACAGACCATCAGAATCTACATCAACTAACGACCGACATGGAAGAGTATTTTACTCTTAACTCCTCCCCGGACATTCTACCCACATCACGGTGGATGGCCCACAAGGCTGTCATGAGAGGCCATCTAATCAAGATGGCAGCTACTAAAAATAGAACGAAGCTGACTGACATAAAAACACTAACTAGAGATCTAGACAAATTATACCACAAACACAGTCATTCCCCCTCCGGAGACATACTAAAACAAATCCAAGAAAAACGTTCAGCCCTAGACACATTACTAACTTCTGATACAGAAAAAGCTTTGAGATGGTCCAAGGCTAGATTCTTATTATACAGTAACTCCTCATCCACAATGTTTGCCAGAAAATTGAATCAATCAATGAAACCTCCCCATACTTATAAATTGAGAAATGCTGCAGGAAACTTAATTTCACATCCTAAGGGAGTTATGGAGATTTTTTTGAATTTTTATAAGAGACTTCTATCTTCTCCTCAAAACATCCCAAAACTATCCTCGTCACAATGGCTTGATGAAATTCCTCTACCCACCCTCTCTTCACAACAAATTGAGGCTTTAAATGCACCTTGTTCAGAAACTGAAATAAATAGAATAGTGTGTTCTTTGAAGACCTCCACAGCCCCAGGCCCAGATGGCTTTTCAACTTCATATTACAAAAAATTTGCTTCAATTCTAATTCCCCACCTTGTTAAACTTTTTAACCATATCCTGCAAGGCAACCAATTCCCATCCGAAATGCTCCTAGCTAATATGTCCCTATTACCCAAACCAAATAAAGACCACTCCACACCCCAGAACTTCCGCCCAATCTCGGTCATAGATAATGACCTAAAAATTTTTGGCAAGATGTTAGCGGATAGATTAGCCTCAGTTATCCCACCCTTAATCCACCCAGATCAATCGGGTTTCATTCCAGACAGACAAATCACAGACAATATAAGACTAGCAACAAACATCATCCAGGACTCCAACCTACACACTAGAACTACACTACTACTCAGTCTAGACATACATAAAGCCTTCGATAGCGTCAGCTGGTCCTACTTAGACTCACTCCTCCCCAGATATGGCATTAAAAATGAGTTTCTCCATGGGTTTAAAGCCCTATACAATGATCCACACACCCGAATCAAACTCCCCGGTCACAATTCAGAGTTTTTCCCACTAAGCAAAGGCACAAGACAAGGCTGCCCGTTATCCCCTCTCCTATTTGCTCTAGCCATTGAGCCCCTTGCTTGTGCCATCCGCAACAATATTAATATCAAAGGATACACGAAAGGTTCAACAGAATTTAAATTAAGTCTCTATGCCGACGACGTCCTGTTGTTCCTCACGGAACCTTTAATTTCATTACCAAACCTTATCAAAACTTTGGATACATTTTATGACCTAACAGGGTTAAGTATAAACTTATCTAAATGTTCAGCCCTTCCAATCAACTGTCCCCCTGATTTGACTGCTATATTAAAAGAGAAATTTCCTTTTCAGTGGTGTTCAACATCTTTCAGATATTTAGGTATCCATATCACCCCATCTTACAGAACCTTATACCACGCCAATTACCCTAGAATATTCCAAACCATCAGAGACTTGCTCAAATCATGGTCATCATACCATATTTCGTTTATGGGTAGGATAGCTGCTATAAAGATGGTTATATTACCTAAACTATTATTTTTCTTTAGAGCCCTTCCTCTTCTGGTACCTAAAAACACCCTAGATTCTATACAAAGAGAGATTAACAAGTTCATATGGCAATATAAAAAATCTAGATTCGGATATGCATTGATGTTCAGACCTCGATCGAAGGGAGGGATGAGTATTCCTAACCTATGGCTATATTATCTTTCAGCCAGATATACACAACTCGCACAATGGTATGCACCTTCCAACCATATACCATGGCTATTATTTGAGGAACAATCTGTCCTACCATATCACCTACAGGGCCTCCCCTGGTCCAAATCCATTAAAACTCAAAAGATTGGCCACCTTAACAAAGTAGCACACCAAAATCTCCTATTATGGCACAGACAAAAGCATAAATTTAACATCTCATCAGAAATCCCCCCCCTAGCTTCTTTCATAGGTGACCCTCTTTTTTCCCCTCCTGACCTTAGCTCAAATCAATATACTATATGGCAACTCCTCAAACTATCTACCCTAAAGTCACTCACAAAAAATAACTCTTTTCGTACTTTTAGAGAATTGCAAACAGAATATGAACTTACAGAGACTGAACTCTCTGACTACAACAACATCAAGATTTTCTACCAAAAACACTTCTCACTCACACTCCAATCCCCATTCACGATATTTGAACAAATCTGTCTCACTTCACCTCGCGATAGGGGCTTAATATCCAGAATTGATAAAAACCTAAATGAACACAACTTACCAGATAAAACACGTCAAATGTCCCAGTGGGAATCAGACTTGAATGAAACCTTCTCTATAGATCAATGGGATACTATGATCAATAATTTACAAAAAAGCACCAAGACAGCCTCCATCAGGGAATCCGCCATCAAACTTCAACATAGGTGGTACCTCACCCCGGACAGACTCAATTCATTTTATCATAGGTGTGCGCAGCCTATTGCATTAGGGTGTGCACCCAAAGCTCAAACACATATTACCGATCACTCACGATCTTCCTTCATAAAGGGAAGGGGCCAGTAAATTACATATTTACTGACCCCTTCACCCACTCATTCTAAAACATCCCAACAGCAACAGCCGGTGGGAGAGGAGAGGAGGAAAGCCAGAAGCACTGTAGGGATAAGGGGAGAAGCCAGAGCAGTAGGGGGAATTTTTGCTGTACAGGGGAATTAGGGTGTGCCTGGGCACACCTGGCACACCCTGTGCGCACGCCTATGCATTTTATCCAACAATCTCACCCCTATGCTTCAGAGGATGCCCAGCTCAGGGTTCTCTTATACACACATTCTGGGAATGTACACACCTTAAAACTACGTGGCAACATGCCGAAAACAAAATAGAACAAATTACAGGCAGAAGAATTGAACTCACATCTAAAATGTGCCTCCTTTTCTATCCTATTCCTGATATCCCTATAGCACATACCAGACTTATACACACATTATTCAGCTCAATACACTGGGCTATAGCTCTCAACTGGCGATCCCCCACAGTGCCATGGTCCCAAATTATGAATCGCATGCTTACCATCAAGCTATCAGAACATATCCATCACACATTATTCGACACTATGGACACATATAATAAAAAATGGAAACCTTGGGACATTTCTCTGTTAGGTCAATGATCCACTATGTGACACTGTCATTATGTTTTTATTAATGAACAAACCCATAAGGTCATTATGCCTCTATAAAGTTTTATGAATGATTCATTCTTACATCCCAATGTTTGTATTCATCCCTCTTATATTACTGCTACTTATACATCATACTGATATTCTCTGCACCCTTTGTCATGTATGTATCCCTTGCCAATGCACAGTTATTTTTGTATTGAGACTTATATTTCAATAAACCGTTTGTAAACAAAAAAAATGTACCTTATGTTTTTTTCTTAAAATGTCAGTTTTTTTTAACAGAAAGATTTTTTAACAAAATCAGCATTACAATACAGTCAGCAGTTGACATTCAAGTTTTTGTAATTACAGTGTCAGTCTGAGATATTCAAAATGTCATAATTTAAACATTTGATATATTTTCTATTGGGAATAAAATATGGGTTTATGGAGATTTGGAAATCATCACATTCTATTTTTATGTCGTCACCACCTGGAGCATGATAGGTCTGTGATGTCATAAGAGGCCTATATAAATCGTTGCGCACCGCACGCCCAGCCTTACAGCGGGAGGAAGCGACGTGTCAACATCGAAGAAGAGAAGAGGGAAAAAGACGACGCGGAAGACCGGCCCGCAGCTAGTTAAAGAGCTGCAAGAAGATAGCGGAGAAACCCGGCAGAAGGAAAAAAGATCCAGAGAGCAGAAGAAGAGACCCCCGAAGTCGAAAGAAGACCTCCGGAGCTGACTGAAAAATTACTTTTAAAACCTTAGTGTTTTTTTTTTTTTCTCCAGGTGAATGGGTACAGGTAAAATGTACCCCATACTCATTCACCTAGGGTGGGGGGGGCCGGGATCTGGGGGCCCCCTTATTAAAGGGGGCTCCCAGATTCCGATAAGCTCCCCGCCCGCAAACTCCGACAACCAACAGCCAGGGTTGTCGGGAAGAGGCCCTTGTCCCCATCAACATGGGGACACAGTGCTTTGGGGTGGGGGGGCCACAGGGCGCCCCCTGCCCTAAAGCACCTGCCCCCCATGTTGAGGGCATGTGGCCTAGTATGGTTCAGGAGGGGGGGCACTCGCTCATCCCCACCCCTTTCCTGACCGACCGGGTTGCATGCTCGGATAAGGGTCTGGTATGGATTTTGGGGGGACCCCTACGCCGTTTTTTTATTTAAAATTTGGCGTCGAGTTCTCCCTCAAGATTTATACCAGACAAAGTGCTTGGTATTGGCAGGTATCCAAGTCGGATCCCCGTTCATTACCGTGCCGCGGCAAAACGCAACCGCAGATAATCGCACTGTACAAATGCAGCTGATCGCTGTGCCTGGAGTCTTGAATTTCAGCAGAAAATAAACTTGCTTTTAACTGCGGCAGAACAGCCTTCCATGTGAAAGTGGCCTAAGGCCTTGCTCAAAGCCATACAGCCTTAATTTAGAAAGTGTCCTTATTGCTTCTTGGCCTTTTGGTTAATATTCAGGCCTCGTACACACGATTGAAACTTGGTGGCAGAGCTTTTGGAAACAAAGGAAACAAAGAAACTTGGTGGCAGAGCTTTTTTGCCCGAGGAAAACGGTCGTGTGTATGTTGTTCGTCGAGAAAACTGACGTGGATCTCGACGAGAAAAAAAAACAAGTTCTCTTTTTTCTCTTCGGGAGTTTCAATTTCCTTGTCGTTTGTGTGTATGCTTAGAAACCCGCGCATGCGCAGAATAAAGTATGAGACGGAGCGCACCTTTGGTAAAAGTAGCGTTTGTAATGGAGATACCACATTCGTCACGCTGTAACAGACTGAAAAGCGCGAATCGTCTTTTACCTGACTTCCCCTTATAGTGCCGTCGTAAGTGTTGTACGTCACCGCGTTTGAGAACGACGAGATTTTGTCTTGACAGTGTGTTTGCAAAGAAAGCTTGACAAGATTCGACAAGCCTGATAAGGAACTCGTCGAGGAAAACTATGTTTCTTTTACGACGAGTTTCTCGGTCGTGTGTACGAGGCATAAGTGTATAAAGTGCTGCCTTCATTCTGTGCATGCACATTGTGAACTCATTCATTTCTGTGGGGATCCATACTTATGGAGGTTGCCAGAAGTCCCACAGAATATGAATTTGCCCTTAGGAATAAATAGGGCACAGGATGAAGAGGACCCAGTGGAGATACTTTGAGGACCAAGAAGGGATACTTTCTGAAGCAAGGCTGCTTGGCTTCAGATGGAGCCACATTGTGAATATTGCTGGATTGAGAAGAAATGTAAGTGTATTTTTCCGTTAATACCTTCTTCTCCGATGGGTAGCAAGTGCTCACTAGGCTGTCTTCAAAAGTTTTTGGTATACAAGGACTCTTCTGCATTTGACATACTTCTGGGTGTAATAGATGCTAGGTACGCTTTGGTACCGCCCATTGAACCCTATAGGGTTTTTAAACGATAGCAGTAGAGTGCAAAATCAGGCTCACTTCTGTTTAGAAACCAATCAGCATCCAGGTTTAATTGCCAAAGTTTAATTGAACAAGCTGAGGTTAAAAGCCGATTGGTTTCTATGCAGAAGTGAGCCTGATTTTGCACTCTCCAGCTTTAGTAAAGAAAACCCCTATGTCTCTATTTATGTCTTGAGCTGATGAAAGGGCAAACAGATGGAAAAAAATGCACAGTGGGGGACATTGCATCCAATATACCTGGAATTGTGCAGGATACTGCAGATTCTGCCAGATGCTGAAGCTCTGGAAGAATGCTAAAATTAGACTCACCGCCCATCTAAATGACAAGTATTAAGAGTCTTCTGTTCCAGGGAGTTTTTTAGGATTTTTTTTCAAGCAACAGTTGCTGTAAGATCAACATCTAGTTTGTGATTTGCCTATGTTTTCTCTCCATGTGTTTGTTTTTTATTTTTTTGCCACATCAGCTGACACCAGACCCCGGAGACCAGTTCATGGATCGATCTTTGTCTGTCTCCATTAAACTGTTTTGCATCATCTGTGGTATTATGCTAGTGTTTATTCTTCTGTCACTTTTTTTTTTTATTATTATTATTTCATTTTCTAAAATGACACAGGTCAAAAAGGAGATGCAAGAAATGATGCTCATGTCGCGACTTAGAAACGTAGGTAAAACGCGACCTCACCAACATCTACCAGGATACAGCGTGTTTATTTCAAACCCCCCCCCCTCCCCAATAGACCCTCCTCCCCCCGCCCACACTTCCCGGGTCTTTTAGGTTCAGCCGGCACCCTAGAACAGGGGCTTAAACAGATATAAGGATTAAATAATATTTTCACGCAGTTCCGGTAGGTATCTACGAGAGAAAGGGCTGTGAGAGATCGCTTGTTCGGACAAGCGACCCCCATCACGCCCTATATTGGTACCCTATACTCTCAATTGCTCAATATAGCTCCATGTTTTTTTAAACACTTTCCACTTATTCAATTTTTCATGGAAGTCCCCGTATGTCTCGGCGATACTCTCCTTCAAATCTTCCATTCTATAAGTTTCCTCAACTGCGTCTATCCACTCCCAGATCAGCAGATGCGGAACTAGAGACTGCTTGTATCTTTTTATTTCCGCACAGCTACCATGAAAGAGTACGGTCCACGGATCTTTCTTTAACTCCTTGCCTGTGATCTCTTTGATGTGGATCAGGACCGCCTCCCAGAATTTCTGAATTTTCGGGCAGGTCCACCACAGATGTGCCATTGTACCTCTATCCGTGCACCCTCGCCAGCACTCCGCGGGCTGTCCAGTTTTATAATGGCTGATTTTATCAGGAGTGATGTACCAGCCCGAAATACATTTGTAGTTAGTCTCAGCCGTTCGCATATCAATGGAAGACGAATGGGTCCATTCATAGGTGTGCGCAGCCTATTGCATTAGGGTGTGCACCCCAAAGCCCAAACACACACTACCAATCACTCACGATGTTCATTCAGAAAGGGAAGAGGCCAGTAAATTACATATTTACTGGCACCTTTCCCACGCCTTAAACATCCTATCAGCAACAACTGATAGGTGTGGAGAGAAGCTGGCAGCGCTACTGAGGGAAATATGGGAGCCAGGGCAGTAGGGGGAATCTTTGCTGCTCAGGGTGATTAGGGTGTGCCTGGGCACACCTGGCACACCCTGTGCGCACGCCTATGGGTCCATTTCATTAATCTTGCAAACGTGTTATCCCCTCTAAGTGTTCCTAGTTCCCTTTCCCATTTCTGTACGAAAGGGGGTTCCCCCAGTGTATCTAACTTTATTAATATCTTATATATTTTTGAAATTGTGCCCTTTGAATTCTCTTGATGACATAATTTCTCGAGTGAGTTCAGCTCCTCCTTCGACCGAAGTGGTCTGGGCAGGTGCTGAACAAAGTGATGTAATTGAGTGTATCGCCATGTGTTTAAGTCCCATAAGTCTGTTCTGGTTTTCAACTCGTCAAATGTCCTAATTTCCCCGTTTTCCTTTTCTGATCCAGTTCCCCCCAATTTTGTTTTCCCCCGGTGCAAAATAAGGGTTATTTTTTAAATGAATTAATGGAGAATTATAATTTTTGCCTATTTGTGCCTGTGTCCTATCCCATAACCTCAAGGTGTCTCGTGTCAGTTCGAGGGTGTGTCTATCAAGTGCTTTAGATTGTGTGGGATTCCAAATAATATTTCCCAAAATTACATTAGCTTGTGTCCTCTCTATTTGCACCCATCTTTTCCATGGTCTATTCCTAGCCCATTCCACCACCCGTGACAGGACAGCCGCTTGATGGTATTTTCTAATATCAGGTACTGCAAGGCCCCCATGTTGTTTATCTTGTTTTAAAATTGATAGGGAGATGCAGTGTTTTTTGTTCTTCCACACATAGTTCATGAGAATTGAGTTAAGTGTTCGGATCATTTGAAGGGGGAGAGAAATTGGGAGCAACTGAAATTTATATAATATTTTTGGGATTATTGTCATTTTCAGCATATTTATGCGGCCTATCCACGAGATGGGTTTATTTATTGTTTTTTTTACCTCGCTTTTTACCTCATTTAGAAGGGGGATATAGTTTAATCTATATATCTGACTGAGCGAATGGGCCAGTTTAATACCTAAATATTTTAGTTCTTTGCTCCAGGGAAAAGTACAGATCCGCTTCACCTGTCTTATCTCAGTTTTGTTGAGATTGATATTCAATATTTCTGATTTAGGAATATTGATCTTCAAATTGGATATGTCCCCATATTTTTCTAGTATCTTCATTAGTCTAGGGATCGAACTGCTTGGTTTTGAAAGGTAGAACATAATATCGTCCACGAAGGCAGACAGCTTATATTCCTCCTTTCCAACCCTTACACCATTGATATCAGGATCGTTTCGAATCGTTGCAAGTAACGGTTCCAGGGATAATATGAAAAGTAATGGGGATAATGGGCATCCCTGTCGGGTTCCATTTTTCATTTCGAAGGCCTCCCACAGTATTCCATTTATTTTAATTTTTGCGGTGGGGTGGTGGTATGTTTTAATCCAGCTGATTAACCTGTTTCCCAGGCCCATCGTTTCCAATGTTTGCAGCATTAGTCCCCAGTCTAGCCTGTCAGAAGCTTTTTCAGCGTCAACAGACAGGAATAGACCTGGGGACCCATCCCACCTTATCCTCTGGATCAGGAGGAGTGCTCTTATACCATTATCTTTACCCTCTCTCCCGGGGGCGAAGCCCACCTGGTCCGGATGCACTAAAAAATGCATGACCTTTTTCAATCTCTCTCGCCATGTGCTTTTGACCATTCACAAAAATCTCAAGCACACCTTATGCCGCGTACACACGGTCGTTTTTTGCAATGAAAAAAAACAACGTTTTTTAAAACGTCATTTAAATTGATCGTGTGTGGGCAAAACGTAGTTTTTTGTCTTTAAAAAAACGACCAAAAAAAATTCCAACATGGAAAAACGTCGTTTTTTGTTTCACAAAAAGTCACCGTGTGTAGCAAAAACGTCGTTCAAAATGACGTTTTTCAACCCGCGCATGCCCAGAAGCTAGTTATGAAGCGAGCTTCAATGGAAAAGAGTGGTGAACGTAACCTTGCTTTTTGTGAAAAAACGATGGTGTGTATGCAAAATTGTCTTTAAAAAGTGACGTTTCGAAAACGTTGTTTTTTACTTCACAGAAAACGTCGTTTTTTTTTTCATCGCAAAAAACGACCGTGTGTACGCGGCATTAGAAGAATACATTTAGTTTGTCGTATAACATCTTCTTCAACAACAACTCCCCCCAACGGTTTCAAACTCTTTATAGATACTAGAGCAGACCTAAACCAGGAAGGATAAAGAGGGGTCAAATTTTTCTTATTAAAGCTTGGCTCTGAAGATGCTGCGTGTGCAGACTGTTGTGCCTGTATTGCAGTAGGTTTTAAAGAGATAATGTGGTCACGTGGTCACCATGTGTCAGCTGAGAGGGAAAGTGATAGGTGTTTAAACTGCAGTGAAGTCTGCTCTTTTCCTTCTTAATTACAAAACAAAAATGTGTGGCTTGGGAACCAGCCATTGGTTGCCTGGTGGACTGTTGAGCTCATTTCAGCTGGCCCTTTTTCCTTTATTGTTAGTTCAGTCCTAGCCAGTTATAGGCCTGATTTATGAACACTGTTGCCCACCGTACTAATCAGATGCATTGTTTAATTTTCCCAGTGCAAGTTGATGAATGAAATATAAGAAGGCTGCTACAGATTACAGCCCTATTTTGTGATTATTAGGGATGTCCCGATAACAATACTAGTATCGGTACCGATGCCGAGCATTTCCCAAGTACTTGTACTCAGGGGAAATGGCCCGATACTTCACCCGATACCTGGGCAGTCAGGTGTCGGGTGGTGGGGGGAGTTACTAGTCTTCTCCGTGTTGTCTTCTCCCCCTCCGTGCCGCTCTCCCCCGTGCCATCTTGTTCCCCCCGTGCCATCTTGTTCCCCCCGTGTTGCTCTCCCCCGTGCAGCTCTCCCCCTGTGCTGTCTTGTTCCCCCGTGTCGCTCTCCCCGTGCAGCTCTCCCCCCGTGCCGTCTTGTTACCCTGTGTCGCTCTCCCCCATGCCGTCTTGTTCCCCTGTGCCGCTCTCCCTCTTGCAGCTCTCCCCCCGTGCCGTCTTGTTCCCCAGTGCAGCTCTCCACACACTGACAATCCACCACCCCCCCCCCCCCCCTTTAAAAAAATGTTTTAAAAAAAATCACTGTAAAAAAAAAAAAAAGTCACATGACATTTAAAAAAAGTATCGGTATTCGGTATCGGCAAGTACTTGAAAAAAAAAAGTATCGGTACTTGTACTCAGGCTCAAAAAAGTGGTATCGGGACAACCCTAGTGATTTTGACTGAGGTCTTGTGGGCTGAAACGCGTCAACTGTTCTTATTTATTTGCATTTTTTTCACTGTGGCTTGACAATAAAAACAAAGATTTTCTAAAGAGCAACAACTGGGGTACGGATCATCTTTTCCTCACAGCCCTATTTTGCCTTTGCTCCAGTTTCCATAAATCAGATGATAAAATACCAGATTTCTTAACATATTTATTTATTTATTTTGATATGTCACTTACATCATTCAGCTGAGATTAATTACCTTGAAAAAGACAGGTGGGGGGATGGAATGACAGGGAATAACCGCTTCCTAGATACAGTGGGACATGAAGGGATACATTGTGTAAACTGTCATATTTCCAGGAGATAATTATACCATATGGCTACTGTATACTGAGCTATGGGAGCATTTCTAAAGTATGTTGAATGTATACAAAATATATATGTAGTCTGGCACAAATATGAACGTGCAAAAAAATGGATTTGGATCAATAAATTAGAGGACGGGATAAAACTGTTTAGCTCCAATACAAACTACTCTAAAGTGCTGCTAAGTTAGATGAATACAGTAGGACGGAAGTCATTATTTCAGTCCCAAAAGAATACAAACGAAGGGTGGATTGATTAAAAGCATTCTTTTTAAAGGAGCGTATTGTTTTACTAATTACTTACTTCCTAATTAATAGGCATTTTCTTTCCCAAAGGATGGGGTGAGTGGTGCAAGCATTAAGATTTTTACTGTGTGCATCGTGTGACCCAGATGAAATGACAGCTGATTAATCTGACCCAAACCAAAGCTTCCCTTAATTGAGTCTTGGGGAATTTCCAAGTAAGATGCACATGCTCCCTGTTAATCATGACTGGGTCATAAAGTGATAATGCCTTCTGGCTGAGTTCAAAGGAAAAAAAAATATTATATATATATATATATATATATATATATATATATATATATATATATATATATATATATATATATATATATTTCTATACAAATAAAAGCTGTAAGATTTGTCCATTTTACATATTCACAAAAAGTGATTTTTAACAGCCGACGTGTTTTTCACAGGCTAGGAGCCAGAAGACTGAAAGTGAGAAGGGATAGAAAGGCAAAATATGAAAATATGAAAATAGTGTTAGTCTATGCAAAGGCTCTGTGTGGTATGTAATGATTTCCTCACCTTACTCTCATTGCTGGACATTCAGCCCCCGGGATAGGGCTGAACAGAAGGAGTAATCCCAATGCTGGTTGCATGCAGCAATTTTCGGGCTATTTTTGGCGTGTCACGGAGACACCGCTCGTTACCGACAGGGGTGAACAGCGGCGCGGATGCGCTGTTAACCACGTGATCGGCCGTGATGAAGTCACGGATGATCACACATGGCAACACCCCCAAAGTGCACGGCGCGTGTTCGCGATCGCGCTGTGCGTGCCCGTCGGTGGCAGCGTGTTCCCGGGAGCACTGCTCGTCACCGATAATGGTACACAGCCATTGGTCAGGGATGTGTACCACGTGATCAGCTCTGATCACTAGTGTAAACAAAGAGCTGTAACTAACTGTTACCAGCTCTTCTCCCCTCACACATCGTTTCCAGTGTGAGGAGAGAAGAGCTAGAAGCAGTGAGTTACAGTTCTGTGTTACTGTAGTGTCTGCACAAACACCACATCTGTCCCTTTGCCCCCCCCCCCCCCCAATTGTCACCAGTCACCCACCAGTCACCCAACAGTCACCTGTCACATAAATAGACTGCCATCAGCGGTGCAACCGTCACCCACCAGTGATCGTACCCTGTCACCGTCACCCACCAGTGACCTTCCCTGTCACCCATCACCCACCAGTGACCTGCCCTGTCACCCGTTAATGAAGAAAAAATACTAATTTGCTAAATTTTATGACAGAAACAAAGAAAATGCAATTTTTTTCACAAAATCTACCTATTTATAGCGCAAAAAATAAAAAAACCATGAGTGATTAAAAACCACCAAAAGAAAGCTCTATTTGTGTGAAAAAAAGGACGCTATTTTTATTTGGGTACAGTGTTGCATGACTGAGTAATTGGCATTCAAAGTGTGAGAGCACCGAAAGCTGAAAATTGGTCTGGGTAAGAAGGGGGTTTAAGTGCCCTGTATTAAAGTGGTTAAAAGAATGACAGGGCGTCACTTGTATACATGATATTGTATAGTAGAAGCTTGGTAGACAAATGCACAAAATACATGTGTTTGTATATTGTTTTTTTTCATTTTGGGAAAAGTTGGTGAATAGTAATAAGTAATGTACCTGGGCTACGCTCGAGGATGGTTTGGTGAACACAACATTACTAAATCGGAAGTCCGTGGGAGCCAAATATTAAAAAAAGGTAAATGCTTTTTTCCAGATGGGGGGTCTCCAAACTTTTCACCCTGAGGTATTTTACACAAATTTGTGGCACGAAAACAAAACAACAGCAGAATAGAATAGATTTGGACAGGCAACGGGTAGCGGTGCTCCTGTATCTTCCGCCTGCACCTAAATGCGGAGCCTCATGCACTGGGACTAAACTTCCAGTGTGCATGGGGCCTTACGTCTTTGTTCTTATTAGTCATTCCACACATTTGTGTCCCCATCAGAGTCTCCCTGCAAATTGGCATTCCCATCAGGGTCCACCCACACATTTGTGTACCCTATAAAAGCCTCCACACTTATTTGTGTCTCCTTAATAGACCCCCCTCACACACATTTGTGTCCCCATCACAGCCTCATGCACTTTTATCCCCCCCCCCCACCAGAGCACCGTTTAGATAATCCCATGCACATTTGTGCCCCCCTCAGATTCCCCCATGCACATTTGTGCCCCCTCAGAGCCTTTCCCTAATGCATATTTGGGTCCAACTCAGAGCCCCATGATACACATTTGTGCCCCCCCCCCCACGCATTTCTGTGTCCCGCCTCAGAGCCCCCTGATGCACATTTGTGCCCCCCTCAGAACCCTCCCCCACGCACATTTGTGCCCACCTCAGACCCTTCCCCCATGCACATTTGTGTCCCCCGATACACATACGAGTCCCCAATGCATGTCTGTGTCCCCCTCAGAGCCTCCCATAATGCACAAATCTGTTCCCCTCAGAGACCCCCATGCACATTTGTGTTACCCTCAAGCACATTTATGTCCCTCTCAGAGCCCCCTCCCAGTTTTCTGTGTTCCCCTCAGAGCTCATCACATGTACATTTGCCTCCCCACCAGAAAAACAATGTGCCTACCAACCAACCACCTTTAAGCTCTGGTCCTGCTGTTACACATGCACGCTGTGTGAAAGACACTTACGTTAAAAGCCGTCGGGAGCCGGAAGGTGCAGTGGGTCACCACTGAAATACTTCACTAGGAGTCCAAGCAACCAATTGACATTACTGCCAATCACAGCCAGTGAGAAGAGAGCGGGTGTAGCCCAGCCAAGCTGTGTGTGACCGGAGCAGGGCTCCCAGAGAATAGGTAAGCATAAATATCTTCCTTCTACAGGGCAGTTAGTATAAGAGTTCGAAGGTAGTGGGAGCAGATATAAGCTTAATTAGTAAAAGCCTGGACTTCTGCTGTAAATATGATGTTTGGGGGGGTGGCCTGAACCATCCTGTGAAGCAGGGCATCAGTAAGATGTACATTACCTAATTACCGTTCGATGCTGCTTCACTCTTATTGTAAGCAAAAGGCTAAGGATTCTGGTAAAAATGTTAATAGGGGGACACTACTCAAGTACAGAAGAAAAAAAAATGATGTGTGGTTCCCTCTAACAATACAAACCAGACTTATCTCCTCATCTTGCGGAGAGACTGGTATGGATGTCAAGGGGCAACGCATGCAAAGCAAGAAAAAAAATCATTGGATTCCCCCCAAAAATTCACACCAGACCTTTGAGCATGCAACCTGGCTGTCCAATAAATGGGTGGAATGAGCGTACCCCCCACCTTTCCTCCTGAAACATATCAGGCCATGTGCCCTCAGCATGGAAGTTACCTTACCAGGGGGTATCATCCTTGCAAGACACTTTGTCCCTATGTTGATGAAAACAAGGGCTTATTCCCCATGATCGTGGCCAGGTGGTTGTGAAACTCTGTGGGGGGGGGGGGGGTCCATGGGGCTAAATTGGAATCTGAAAGCCCCCATTTAACAACAAATAGCTAGCACCCCATATGTGAATAAGTAAGGGGTACATAGTAATATTTTATATACTGAAGCTTAAGATGTACAATATCCTTTAGATCTGCTATCAACCATGTAGTGTAATACCTGCCTGTTTTGATAGTAAATTAATAGATTATAGACAAATATAAAAGTTTTACCCAAATTCAATCACTATATTTTATATTCAGGAGCTGGAGTCTGTTGCTCTGGCTGAGGTGGTCAACGCCCAAGGTAGTAGACATCAATTAGATTATAGCTGGTGACTCGGAGTACTCTTGCAAAGAAAATTCTTTATTGGTTACATGTACAAAGGCATGATACAAAATATGCTAATACGTTTTGGCTTTTGCAGCCTGCAAAAGCTGAAATACATTAGCATATTTTGTATCATGCTTTTATACATGTAACCAATAAAGATCCCTGAAAATGGGAGATCCAAACCCACTGAGACCTATAGTCGGAGTGCTTCATATATGGGCCTTGGTGAAGTGGACCATCTCCTGATGGTATTGCAGGAGTGCACCAGATGATAGTGGTGTCCTCAATAGATCCTGGCCTCTATAAGGGTAAGCTGCACCCACAGATGAACCCGCACATATGTCAGTCAAATCACCCCCCAAAGTCAGACTGAAATGCCGTTTTAAAATCGCGTGAGTTCAGCTAAACTCGCATGATTTCAAACCGGCCCTTAGTGTGAACATGGGCTAAATCCTCTAACCATGCACCAGACTAAAAGAAAATCTTATTATGTAGGACCTGTGCTTCCCATATATTTGTCTGACTGCTTTTCCCCACAGCGTTTCTCTTTTTGCAACTGCGACTGATTATCAAATTGCAGCAGACCCTGTCGCTCAGCACTCATGAAGGCAGAAATTAATGTAGGAAGCTGGAAGTGCGTGAAATCCACATGACACAAACAAGCATTGCCTGAACTGGATGGACTTTTTTCAACCTAACTATGTAAACAGCGTTACTCCAGCACGATTTCAAAGTAGCAAATCAGTGTGATTTGCACTGCCGAATTCATTGTGACTTACAACTTTTATCAGAAGTCACAGAGATATGAACGATTTCATTTCCGGCAATGGGTTGCGAATTGCAATGCGATGTAGAACTGTCAAATCGCATAACAAGTCGCACTAGTGTTAATGGGGGCCAAGTCTTTTATTTTTCAACTTCCTTTAACAAACCAAGCTGTCCAGTAAAAGTGGCAGTTAGAAGGTTCAACACTGACAGGGGTGCTTACAATAATTAGCTATTATCCCTTTATGTAAAATGTTTATACCAAAGGAAAAATTGGAAGGAGCAAGATGGAAACTTATTCTCAAACAAATGACTAACCCCTAATGGGGTTCTCCTTTGAGAAAGTACATTCACTCAAAAAAATCAAATTTTAAAAGGCAAACTTTTTTGAAGTACATTCCAACAACATTCTTCATGTCATTGATTGTACTGCTAAGAGTGTTCGTACGAATGTTCGTACAAAGTATTTTTTTTAATCTACTTGTCCATTGCCATCTTAATGTCCTACTCTGGGTTTTTCCATGCAGTGAGGCTGTGCGTGCACTGCACAGGTTAACTGCATGTCTTTGTCTAGGGAGGAGGGGAAAGGTGATTTACCTACCTAATCCTCCGATCATCCCAGCACAAAACCGGTGTGGCACCCCCGCGCTTCAGAGATCTTGAATTGTGGACTGTTCCTGACAGTATCAAGCCCAGAGCAGGCTTCATAGACAAGGAACAGTCCCATAAACACTGGACCGTGGGGGAGCCCGGTTTTCCGGAAGAACAAAGGATTGTGTGAGAATAAACATTCTTTTCACCCCTAGACAAGACGAACAGTTGACCCATGTTGTGCGGGCACAGAGTTAGGTTTTAAAACAGGGAGTGTGTCCATGATTGGATCACCACATGAAAGTTAACCACTTGAGGCCAGATTCTCATAGAATGCCGGCGGCGTAGAGTTAGCCATTTACACTACGCAGCCGCATCGTACTAGAGCAAGTGCTTTATTCCCAAAGCACTTGCTCCGTAGTTAGCGGCGGCGTAGCGTAAATGGCCCAGCGTACGGCCGCGTAATTCCAAGGGGGCGGCTTGTATTTAATTTGAGCGCGCCCCCGGGCCGATTGAACTGCGCATGCGCCGGCTGTGACGAAATCCCAGTGTGCATGCTCCAAAGGACGTCACATTTTCTCAATGTAAACAACGTAATCGTAGCGTACGCCAGCCCCATTGAGAATCGACGTACGCAAACGACGTAAACGACGCACAACACGACGCGGTCCCGAGGCCATACTTAACATGGCATCCGACGGCAGTCGATGGCATCCGACGGGACTTCGTAAGGTTACTCCACATCTTTGCAGGGGTAACCTTACGCGGACGAAAAAGACTTTAACCAAATCGGGGCGGCGTAAAAGCGTTCGGGAATCGGCGTATTAGCCTCATTTGCATAGGCAAATGAGAAAACAACGTAAAGGCCACCTAGCGGCCGGAGTTGTCATTACATCTACGATCCGCCAGTGTAATTGTTTTACACATGGCGGATCTTCACCTGTATCTATGCGTAAGCGATTCTAGGAATCACACGCATAGATACACGGGCAAAAAAACGGCGATACGACGGGGTATCTGTGATACCCCGTCGTAGCGCTTCTGAGAATCTGGCCCATGATGTCCAGAAGATTTACCCTCCTTCCTGACCAGGCCATTTTTTGCGATACGGCACTGTGTGTTATTTTAACTGACAATTGTGCAGTCGTGCGACACTGTACCCTAATAAAATTGATGTCCTTTTTTTCCTACAAATCTAGATTTCTTTTGGTGGTATTTGATTACCTCTGTGTTTTTTTATTTTTTGCTCAATAGACCAAAAAAGACTGACAAAAAAAAAACATTTTTTACTTTCTGCTATAATACATATTCCCAAAAATTTGAAAAATAAAAAAACCCCACAAAGTTCTCCATCAATTTAGGCCAATATTCTGCAACATATTTTCAGTAAAAAAATCACAATAAGCGTATATTGATTGCTCAAAAGTTATTCATCTACAAACTGAGATATTTTTTATTTTTTTACTGGTAATGGTCGGCGATTAGCGACTTATAGCAGGACTGCGATATTGCGGCAGACATTCTGACACTTTTTGGGAACCAGTGACAGTACTACAATGATCAGTGCTAAAAATTTGCACTGTCACTGTACTAATGACACTGGCTGAGAAAGCGGTTTAACATTAGAGGCGTTGAACTGGTAACTGTGTGTCTAGCCTGTGTTTTACTACAGTGTGGGAGGTGCTTTTACTAGGGGAGGACATGGATCCTAGCCTCCGCTTTGCAGAGACACAGGATCCATGCCTTCCCTCCTGACAGAATGACAACCTGCCCTGTTTACATAGGCAGATTGCAGTTCTGTCTCTGAGGCTGATGATCTGTGGGTGCTGGCGGACAACGGGTCCGCGGTACCCGCTGATCGCACCCCCTTCCTGGAAGTGCAGGACCACGTATATATACACACACGTCATCCTGCGCACAACAGCTGCCCTGTAGCAGTAAAACTGTCATTAGCGGTCGGCAAAGGGTTAAAAAAGAAGAAGAATACGAATGCAGCCGCCACATCTAAAAATTCGTAAGCTGCAATATATATATATATATATATATATATATATATATATATATATATATATATATATATATATATATATATATATGGGGGTTTAATACTGCTTTAATTGCAGACACCTTTTCCCTGGGGCATTTATCCTTTCTATTTGATTTCTGAGCAGACACTGATAAGGATGTGGAATTGACAAGTGCAGATTATTAGCAGAGTGTTAAATGTGGGCCTGGATACAGGTTAATGACTTACATTTCTTCCCAGATCTATAAGCAAAGGATAAAGAATATATGCAGCAGAAGAATGGTCATACAGAGCTGTAGATAAGAAAGAAACCCCATACCTGTTAGTAGTAGAAGACATTTGTGTGCTAAGAATTGTGTTAGACCAGTGACAAAGAAGAGAGAGGTCACAGTTTCCTTGACAGATGTGAACACAGCATAGACTACAAAAAGTCCTTCTTTAGGCTCCAATAGGGCAAAGTCTGGCCTGCTCAGAGCTGAAATTATTCATTTCCTGAAGAAATAGGAAACAGATGTCATTTGTCTATTCTATAAAAAGCAGGAAGCATCAGCACCTCTTTATTTTCTAGCCACTTCACTGTATGTGTACACCATGGTGAACCCTTTACCATGAGGACACATAAAAAGTACAGTACATTTGTCCATTCATTGTGTTAAACAATATTTATTATTTTTATATTTATTAAAAATGCAAATAAATCAATCCTTTCTAGTGTGTCAAATCATATATTCCATACCTATGGACCAACTGCAAACAGCAATGTTCACATTTGGTGAATTGTTATTGTGTTTTAGATTTTTATATTAATGCGATACGCAATTTGTTGATTTATTTCATGTATGTGGTACAAATAGATCTATTTGCATTTGGTGCTGGTTCACACTGGGGCGGCACGACTTTGGGGGCAACTAGGCAAGTTCTGTGTTCTGTATTGAAGTCAATGCAAGTCACCCCCAAAGTCATACAAGTACCCTTTTCTAAGTCGGAGCGACTTGAGTCGCTCCTATTAGAACGGTTCCATTGAATAGAGCGGATCGCGACTTGTCGCCTGAAGAGTAGCTCCTGTGTGAACTGGCTCTTAGCACAGCATATTTTAAAAATACACATTCTGTTTTTTTCACTTCAAATGCCAACTGTTTAGGCCGCGTACACACGTACGAGAACCTCGACGGGCCAAAAACATCGTTCTGCCCGTCGAGGTTCTCGCCCGGCCGTCGAAATCGTCGACCAAGCCGTCGGGAAAGGCGTCGAGCCATGGTTCTCGATGGGCCATCGAGCAAATAGAGAACCTGCTCTCTATTTTGGCTCGACGGCTTTCTCGACGGGACGCTCGGCGAAAATGTACACACAACCGTGTATCTCGGCAGAATATGGATTCTGCCGAGGTTTTCGGTCGTATGTACGGGGCCTTAGAGTTAGGTGAAGGTTGCAGCGTAAGATAGCTTTTAAGTATTTATTTTTTCATTACAGGTATTTATACAGCACCTAACAATTTACACAGCGCTTTATATATATACACACGTGAGCCTGATTTTGCTATCTTTAGGCAGGGAGTCGGGACCAATTCTGCACATCCAGTGCTGAGGTCCTTCTGAGGTGAGTCCTGTAGGCTGTAGAAGAGAAGGCGGAGGTAAGGAGGAGGATGGCTTTCCAGCTGTGTGGAGGGAGGGAGGGGGGGGTGTGAGTAGTGCAGGAAGTATGACTCCTACGGTAGGAGTCAGGTGGGTCAGTGTAGGTGTAAGGTTAGTGGGTCAGTGTATGTGTGTGTGTGTGTGTGTAAGGTCAGTGTATGTGTCAGGGGTCAGTGTTGGTGTCTGGTCAGTGTAATGGTCAGATGGGTCAGTGTAATGCGAGTGCAGGAAGTAGGAGTGAGGTGGGTCAATGTAGGTGTAAGGTAGGTTAGTGTAGTGTAGTAGGTGTCACGTAGGTCAGTGTAATGGTCAAGTGGGTCAGTGTAATGGTCACGTGGGTCAGTGTAATGGTCACGTGGGTCAGTGTAATGTGAGTAGTGCAGGAAGTAGGAGTCAGGTGGCCCGTGAATCAGTGCATGTGTCAGGTAGGTGTGTCAGGGGGTCAGTGTAGGGGTCGGATAGGTCACATGTGTTGCAGGGTAAAGTGGAGTCAGGGCGCAGCCGGGGGGGGCGGCAAAAATTCTTGCACCAGCCCTGGTGGTCAGTGTGGTGTGTAGTGGTTAGTGTGCAGGGTAGTGGTGTGTGGGTTAGTGGTCAGTATATAGTGGTGTGTATGGTGTAGTAGTCAGTGTATGGTGTAGTGGTCAGTGTATGGTGTAGTGGTCAGTGTGTAGTGTAGTGGTCAGTGTGTAGTGTAGTGGTGTGCGGGTTAGTGGTCAGTGTGTAGTGTAGTGCTCAGCTTGGTGTGGTCAGTGTTTAGTGGTCAGTGTGTAGTGTAGTGGTCAGTGTGGTATGCAGTGTAGTGGTCAGTGTGTAGTGTAGTGGTGTGCGGGTTAGTGGTCAGTGTGTAGTGTAGTGGTCAGTGTGATATGCAGTGTAGTGGTCAGTGTATAGTGTAGTGGTCAGTGTGGTATGCAGTGTAGTGGTCAGTGTGTAGTGTAGTGGTCAGTGTGTGGTGTAGTGGTCAGTGTGTGGTGTAGTGGTCAGTGTGTGGTGTAGTGGTCAGTGTGTGGTGTAGTGGTCAGTGTGTGGTGTAGTGGTCAGTGTTTTGTGGTGTGTAGTGGTCAGTGTATGGTGTAGTGTTGTGGTCAGTGTATTTTGTAGTGGTCAGTGTATAGTGTAGTGATCGGTGTGCGGGTTAGTGGTCAGTGTGTAGTGGTCAGTGTGGTATGCAGTGTAGTGGTCAGTGTGTGGTGTAATGGTCAGTGTGTAGTGTAGTGGTCAGTGTGGTATGCAGTGTGGTGTGGGTTAGTGGCCAGTGTGTAGTGTAGTGGTCAGTGTAGTGTAGTGGTCAGTGTGTAGTGTAGTGGTCGGTGTGTGGGTTAGTGGTCAGTATGTAGTGGTCAGTGTGGTATGCAGTGTAGTGGTCAGTGTGTAGTGTAGGGGTCAGTGTGTAGTGTAGTGGTCAGTGTATGGTGTAGTGGTTAGTATGCAGTGTTGTAGCCAATGTAGGAATCGGGTAGGTCAGTGCAGTGGACAGGTAGGTAAGTGTAATGGTCAGTATAGGGATCATAAATGGTCAGTGAAGAGGTCAGTGTAGTGGTCAGTATAGAAATCAGGCTGGTAAGTACTATTGTAGGAAGGGAAGGGACTCGGGAAGTGCAAAAAGTCTGCAGGTTGGGGGGGGGGGCGCAAATTTCTTGCCTTGCCCCTGACAACCCATGCTACGCCACTGCTGTGAACAGCACATTTCAAGTTATGCCACAGACTCTCAATTGGATTTAGGTCTGGACTGTGGCTGGGCCATTCTGAAACACATGAATACACTTTGATCTAAACCATTCCATTGTAGCTCTGGCTGTACTTAAGGTTTGTTGTCCTGCTGGAAGGTAAATCTTCACCCCAGTCTCAAGTCTTTTTCAGACTCTAACAAGTTTTCTTCTAAGATTGCCCTGTGTTTGGCTCTATCCATCTTCCATCAACTCTGACCAGCTTCCCTGTCCCTGCTGAAGAAAAGCATCCCCACAACATGATGCTGCCACCACCATGTTTCTTCTTACCACTCTTCCATAAAAGCCAGATTTGTGTATTATACGACTAATAGCTGTCCTGTGGACAGATTCTTCCACCTGAGCTGTGGATCTCTTCAGCTCCTCCAGAGTTAACATGGGCCTACTGGCTGCTTCTCTGTTGAATGTTCTTGTTGCCCGACTTGTTGACCTGGCCATGTCTTGGTAGGTTTGCAGTTGTGCAATACTCTTTACATTTTCAGATGATGGATTGAACAGTGCTCCGTCTGATGTTTAAAGCTTGGGATATTTTTTTTTATAACCTAACCCTGCTTTAAACATCTCCACAACTTTATCCCTGACCTGTCTGGTGTGTTCCTTGGCCTTCATGATGCTGTTTGTTCACTAAGGTTCACTTACAGACCTCTGAGGGCTTCACAGAACAGCTGTATTTATACAGACATTAAATTACACACAAGTGCACTCTATTTACTAATTAGATGACTTCTGAAGGCCACTGGATTCACAAAATTTTAGTTAGGGGTATCAGAGTAAAGGGGGCTGAATACAAATGCACGCCACACTTTTCAGATACTTATTTGTAAAGAAAAAAAAATGAAAACCATTTATTCTTTTCCTTCCATTTCACAATCATGTAGCACCATTATGTAGCACTTTGTGTTGGTCTATCACAAAAAAAAAATAAAAAAAATAATACTTTGTAACAGGACAAATTGTGGAAAATTTCAAGGAGCATTAATACTTTTTCAAGGCACTGTACAAGGGCCAATTTGGAAAGGAGCCAATTAACCTACCATTCTTTGAAGTGGTAGGTTGTTCATAAATGACCTGGAGAATGGGGTAAACAGTTCAATATCTGTATTTGCGGACGATACCAAGCTAAACAGAGCAATAACTTCTCCGCAGGATGTGGAAGCCTTGCAAGAAGATCTGTACAAATTAATGGGATGAGCAACTACATGGCAAATGAGGTTAAATGTAGAAAAATGTAAAATAATGCATTTGGGTGACAAAAATATAAATGCAATCCACTCACTAGGGGGTGAACCTCTGGGGGGATCTAGGGGATCTGGGGGTCCTAGTAGATGATAGACTCAGCAATGGCATGCAATGCCAAGCTGGTGCTAACAAAGCAAACAGAATATTGGCATGCATTAAAAAGGGTATGGACTCCAGGGGTATCGCCTCTCAGCCAATTAGGAGGCCCGGATGTAATCCTGGGCACCTGATTGGCTGAAGGCACAGGAGCTCCCATTGGCATAAAGGAATACAGGAAGAAGACACTCACAAAGTAGTTGGAGGACACACAGGAGCCATCGCTGTGCTATCGTCCCACAGCTTGCCGCTAGGGATGAGCCGAAAACCCCGCGTTCGGTTCGCACCAGAACTTTCGAACAGACCGACCGTTCGTGCAAACATTTAGAACCCCATTGAAGTCTATGGGACTCGAACGTTCAAATTCAAAAGTGCTCATTTTAAAGCCCAATATTCAAGTTATTGTTGGAAAACGTCTTTGAGGACCCGGGTCTTGCCCCAGGGAACATGTATCAATGGAAAAAAGTTTTAAAAACTGTCGTTTTTCAGGAGCAGGACTCCTGAAAAAATTACTGTTTTTAAAACTTTTTTCCATTGATACATGTTCCCTCGGGCAAGACCCAGGTTCTCAAAGACGTTTTCACAGGCAAACTATAGACACCCAGCAGGTACAATATTTAAAGGAATTTTTCTTTTTTTTTTAAATTTAAGCATTATTAAAATCACTGCTCCAGAAACAGTGGCCCAGATTCACAGAGCGATTATGCCTGCGCAACAGGAGATGCGCGTGCGTAAGTCTAAATGTGCGCGTGCGTTTCGTTGCGTGGCATCCCCAGAACGCATAATTTCGTTAGACAGGCGCATCCGTCCGCGCAAAAGTGCGCTAGACACACCATTGATTTGCTAGTCAAATATGCTAATGAGGGACTTACGGGGATCCACAAAACAACGTTGGGGCAGCGCAGGCGACGCAGTGTGCGCAACAGCAAAATGTCCTGTCTAAAATTAGAGCATATAAAAGCTGGTCTAAAAAGAGAAAAAAAAGTCTACTTGTCAGATAAAGCAACACTGTTAGTGAGGAGTTCAGCAGTCACACGTGTTGCACAACAATCTGTATGCCAACATGCCAGGGGCATCGTCGCGCATAGCTATACTACTGACTTTAGATGAACAAAGAAGGATGAGGGCACTGAGGAGGGCACTAAGGAGGGCACGGGAGATGTTTTATTTTTATTTTTTATTTGCTTATATAAAATTTACAATTTAATCTAATCTAATACAATATTATTATCTGATACAAGCCCCTCACTCTTCACTTGATATATCACACACGCATAGACATCTTTGGCATGAGTGATTCTGAGGTGTCTCGCATCTTCAGATTCACCCCTCATGTCATCCTGGAATGACCACAACCTTGAATGAATGAATGAATGAAAAACTTATATAGCGCGACACATGCGAACTAAATCGCCTCTGGGCGCTCGTTGTTTCCGTCTCTCCGGGCCTCAAAAGAGCAGAGTTTTTATCTGTCTTCTGAAGCTCAGGTGGTTTTCCTCCAACCGAATGCTGGTTGGTAAAGCGTTCCACAGTCTGGGACCCTGGAAAGCAAACCTTCTTTCTCCTTTGGACTTGTATCTGGCTTTGGGTACCTTGACCAAATTTTGGTCGGTGGATCGCAGAACACGATTGGAGTTGTGGGCTTCTATCTTCTCGCATAGATATTGCGGGGCCTTCCCATGGATGCACTTATGTGTCAGACAGACACCTTGCAGGAGGACATCAGCAGCCCAACACATGGCACCACCCATGACACCCATGACAGCTACATATCCAATCAGAGCCCCATCCCCACAGATTTCGAACAGAACATGTATGGGGACAGCTGGCTGGTTGGTGAGTGACATGGGAGTCAGGCATGACTATCCCCTCCCGTGATGCACACCTCACAATTGGCACATGCATGACTAACATCCTCCTGTCTTTTCCCTTCAAGGTGACTTTGCATATGCACTGGTACCCCATCTCATGACCCCATCTCATGCCAGCTCACATTATGCATCTTTGCACGTTAAACACACACATTAATCATGGCACAATGAGAATGCATGCATGCACACCACTGTGGTCCCTAGCACATACACATCACATCCTCATCAAATTGGATTGGCACCAGTCCACCATGCTGGACTTGTGAGCAGCAACGCCACGCCAAGGCTCCAATTATGTCACTGTACATTCATACACCATTCACACGGACCTGGGGATCACTTCTCCCTGGTCCTGGGGAACCCTTCTCCACCAAAATAGAGGGTGACACCCCTTTTCCGGCAGGAATGTCACCCCCACATTCACACAGCATTCACAACACAAAAAAAAAATAACCAAAAAAAATGACCTGCCAAAGCAAAAAATTTCCAGCAAAAAAAAAAAAAATGAAAAAAAAAATCTATTTAAAAAAAAAAAAAAAAAAAAGGGGAAAAACAAATTAGTGCCCTCTGCGTGAGCCACGCCTGGGGCGCCCCCGGCCACGGCCCCGGCTTCTCAGGGGAGACTCATGGGGGAGGGGTAAAACCGGGGAAGGAGGAGCAGCCCCTGATCTCTGCCCACCTGGCGGCCTGCCCTCCAAGGCCACGGCTATTCTGTCCAGGGCAGCACCAAGTGTTGCCGTGTTGGCCTGGATAGCCAGGGTAAGGGCCCTCACATCCTGCCCAACGCCTGCTGATGTCGTCTGCAGTTCGTTTAGGCAGGTTGTGAAAGCCCGGGAGTGGGAGTCCAGGTTCCCCAGCGTATCCTTGATGGAGGACAGGCTCTCCTCCATCCGCACCAATGTCTGGCTGACCTGTCCCAGATGGCGGGTCTGGAGGAACTGGTCCCTTCTCAGGGTGGCGGGCAGGAGATCGGCCAACCCCCTGGTGGTCTGGGATGACATCCTGCCTCCAGCTGATGCTTGTGGCCGGGGAGAAGGGGAGGCCCTTGGGAGGGGAGCCATGTTGGGGGAGGAGGGGGGGCTCCCCCTTAGGGAGGCCTGCCTGCTGCCAGGCAGAGGGGAAGAGTCCTCAAAACCCAAACATCCAGTGCCTGACATGGACTCCTCCTCCTCATGATTCTCCTCCTCCTCATGATTCTCCTCCTCCTCATGATTCTCCTCCTCCTCTTGAACCTCCTGCGCAGACTCTGGCCTTGTTGGGGGGGCCTCATTAGGCTGCTGTCCTGGGGTTAGTGCGGTCAGGCCAGATGGCCCTGCACATCTGTGGATGACACAAAACATTCACAGGTTGGAGGATCCACACACTTGCCACATATTCCCTTTCACCCCCTCCCCCACACATGCTACACACCTGATATTAAAAATAAATAAAACTTACCTGGCACCACGGGCTCCGGACTTGAGTCAAAGCCGGGCAGGCCCGCAACTTCATGCCGATGAAAGGTCAGGGCCACCGCACGCTCCTCCGCTGTCAGGCTAATACGGCATGGTGGGCCCCCTCCTGTGCCCCTGGCATGGGCATGCATTCTGGCCAGCTTCTTTTTGACCAGACGCCGGAGGTCATTGATTTTTTTGTCAATCCCAGACCTGGTCCGTGTCTCCCCCTGCCCCGCTGAATTCACCTGGTCAGTGATCCTATCCAAAATCTCCCTCCCCCTGGCCGGGGTGGTGTTGGCACTCTGTGGGCCGTGGAGGAAACGCCCATACTCGCTAATGGCCCGGGCAAGAATCTGTTTTTCCACAAGTGTAAAATTCAGCTTGCGTTTTCTCTCACTCATCCTTCCAAAAAAAATCAGTCCCAGTCAACAAAATTCACGCACACAAACAAGCACAACCAATCAAAAAAAAACACACACAGAGAGAAAACTACTGAGCAAGAAACCAAAAAACAAAACAAAAATACAGCAGGAAAAGAAACAAACACAAATATATCAATCAAACAAACAGTCTCTCAAACACTTATCAAAAACCACTTTCAAAAATCTACTAACAAACACTTGATCACACAGAACACTAATCTGACAACTACAAAACACACCGCAACGAACAACAGGACAAAAGCACTTGGTTAAATGGGAAGGGACAAAGGGATGTACTTTTGCAAAGGAAGTGCGTTTGTGTGTGTCTATTTATGCTGTCTGCGTAGTTCACAACGTTGCCCTAGTCCATTTCCAATTTCACTGATTGCGCCGCTCCCGAGTTGTGAGCATGCGCACAGCGGAGCTGACATGGTCTCCTTCAAGCGCGCATGCGCGAGCCGGCCGGCCCTTCATTTGCATGGGGTCACGGCTCATTTCAATGTAACACGCCCACGTCCTTCCCAATTTGTATTACTCCTCCTTACGCCTCTGAAAAAACGTTACGTATGCGCAATTTCCTGCGCAAAAGCTACAAGAATAGGGTGATTACGCGGCAAAATTGCGCAAGTCTAACGTAAAGGCGGTGCGCTACGCCGGTCCAATAATGCGCAGATGTACCTGAATCTGGGCCACCGATTTTAATGATGCCTAAATAAAAAAATTTCTTTAAATATTGTACCTGCTGGGTGTCTATAGTTTGCCTGTGAAAACGTCTTTGAGAACCCGGGTCTTGCCTGAGGGAACATGTATAAATGGAAAAAAGTTTTAAAAACTGTAATATTCTCAGGAGCAGGACTCCTGAAAAACAACCGTTTTTAAAACTTTTTTTCCATGAGCAGCGATTTTAATGATGCTTAAATAAAAAAAAAATATATGAAAAATTCCTTTAAATATTGTACCTGCTGGGTGTCTATACCTGTGATAACGTCTTTAAATAGCACAATCACCTGCCTGCCAGTAAATTAGGAAGAACTGATCTAGCTAAGCTATACAGTGTATAAATATATGTACAACTCCTAGGGATGTATATATATATCCTCTACACACTGTAAATTAAGCTAAACTGACTAGCCTGCCTGCTCTATCTAGCTATATAAAAAGACCATCTCTCTGACTGATCTCTGTTCAGCGCTGTAACACACTACACGAGGCCGCCCAGTAGGCGGCCTTATATAGTGTGGGGCGTGTGCTAAAGCCCTGAGCCATAATTGGCCAAAGCCACCATTAAGACTCTCTGTTTTTTGTGCTCTGTGATTGGCCAAGCATGCAGGGTCATAGTGCATGTTTGGCCAATCATTAGCGCACAATGCCGCAGTGAATTATGGGCCATTGCGCGTCACTCTACTTTGGCGCGAACGTCCCGTTCTGTTCGAATTTCGTCGAACGTACGAACAGACGATGTTCGAGTCGAACATACGTTCGAATAGAACACGGAGCTCATCCCTACTCGCCGCCTGTCCCACTGCCTGACCCACCACTACGATGGGGTAAGTGCCAGGCAGACAGCGAGCGGGCGGGGGGCACATTGGCTGCATATTATGGGCACAAAGTCTGCATATCATGGGCATAGTTGGCTGCATGTGATGGGCACAGGTGGTGGCATATGATGGGCACAGGTGGCTGCATATGATGGGCACAGAGTCTTTGTATGATGGGAACAGTTTGCTGCATATGATGGGCACAGTGGTTTCAATTGATGACACAGTGAGGCTGCAATTTCTGTTCTTGTTTCAGTATTTTTCAGAATTTTTGAAAATGTCATTGCCTAAAAAAAGATCGAAAAAAGCTGATCAAAACAACTAGTGGCCGCTAAGTGAGAGTTTGGCAGCTTCCCAGTCTTTGCAAAAACAGCACAATGTAGTATCATTCACAGACACCTTTTAACTTAGATACATTTTAGAACTGATAGAAGCTCTCCAGACTACTTAGATCAGAAAGACTTTGTAAAAGCATGCAGCTGTGCGCCCCGTACTTGATAGATGTAACTATGTAACTAGGTCTCTGAGGCGATAAGCTGCCTTCTCAACATTGTTAACAACTGAAAGCCTGATGCACTGTGCCGTAGCAACGCTGTTGCCGAGTAGTTGAGGAGTGGTCCCGTGCACTTAAATAAGCTATGTCTGGTGGCAGTCCTGCCTATCAAAGACAACAGGTGATATATATTTTACCACACCACAACCATAGCATTTTTTTGTACGAAAAAAATAATAAATATAGGGAGACCTTTATTCTAATTTACCAATAATAGGAGAACAATGAAAAACATAATCGTTTTGCCAGGAGGCAAGAAGACAGAGGATCTAGATGAGAAGGATTGGACACATGCCCTAGAGACACGTCCCAGGGCATCTCTCTCATCCTCCCAAAGGTTATCACAGCTTTTATCATACACAGGGCTTATTATACCCCCACAAAAACTCTATTCTTGGGGAAAATATATAACACCATTATGTCAGCGATGCTCTTTATTTAATGGCTCTCTTATCCACATGCTCTGGTGATGCCCAAAGCTTTATCGTTATTGGAAAAAAATATTTGTAACCTTAAATGTATTATGTTCCACTGAGATAAACGCCTAAACTTGCACTACTGGGAATAACTCCTGGTGGAACGTTACCAGTAGAGATGCATACTATGTGGATAAGATCTCTATACTTGGCACGTAAAGTTATTTTACAAAAATGGTCATCTATTGATCTTCCAACAAATGAACATTGGGTTGAGAAACTTAATTACACACTTAAAAGAGAAAAATTAACATAAATGTATAGAGGTACACACCAAAGGTTTGGTAAAATATGGTCATGTTGACTAGATCATAATAATCAATTATATGATGGTTTACCTAGTGGAGAGGAGTGAGATAGAGAAGAAAGATGGGAGTAATGAGTAGAAGAGAAGAAATATAGTTTGATGCTTTACAGAGGAAGCTGCCATAGTTTAATGATTGACATTAGTGATCCAAGCTTCCTGATGACGTGGTAACGACACATACGTCGAGGCGGTACCTGGCCGCGCACAGCTACGCTAACTTCAGGGCCCGCTGGTTCACTATTCTTGGAGGTGGAACGCACGCCAGCCTCCCAGCGTTAGGGGCCATCTCTCCACCATTGACAAGCTTTCCAGCCTCAGTGTCGGGTCTAAGGCACCGTCTAAAGTAAGCAGCCATTTGGCGACTTGTTTTTATATTTCTTTTAATAAAACGGAATTATACTATTGCGGTTTCTCTTCTTCATTCCGTTCATTGTTACCAGAGTTTTGGTCGAGTTTAAGGAACCTGAATACTATATGAAGCCATACACCTGTGTTATAAGCTGTAATTGTCCTCTTTTATGATTAAAAGGGTCAACAACCTGGTAAGGTGCCATACTCATCTTTTGAGCACTTTTTGAATGATTTTTCAGTCGGTGAAGGTTAACATATCAACAGTGAATTTGAAGGATACTGTTTGAAGAAACAGCACTTTACTAAAGGACTTTTAATCAGTCACTTTTGTGTTAGTGGTATTCACCACATTAATGAACTGCACTGTTGGATTTTGATTTTGTTTTATCCATTTTTTGAGTCTGTTGGTGTTCAACCTGGGTATTGTCACACCACTTAACTGCTTAACACTCGATTGTTAGTATGATTATTTAATCATGATATGCATATAATAATTTTATTCACATATTATTATTAAATTTTAGTGCCCCCTACCCTCTTTTTATCACACATCTCAGTTCACACAGATTTTTTGAGGTGCAGCTTACCTTCTTATTTTGTATTATTTTGTAGTACTATATACACTTGATGTAAATATACATTGAGGGCCAGATTCAGGAACACTTAGGCTGGCGGATCCAGTGATCCGCCAGCCTAACTGTGACTTTGAGCCGGCGTTTCTGTTTTCTGTAACCAGAAAACAAGAAACGCCGGGTTGAAGCTCCGATGCGAGCAGCGTAACTGAGTTTCGCCATCGCATCGTTACTTCAACTTAAAAATGGCGCCGGGGGCGTTCCCGCCGATTTACGCTCAAAAAATATGTTAATGAGCGGAAATCGGCAATTCACGATCGAATTCCGGCGCGACGCAATGACGGTACGACGTTTCCGGACGGGATACGCGGCGCATAGATATACCTACATGGGGTTGGAGTATCCTATGTTAGGTATAGGCGTCGTCATCGCATCGGGAAAAAAAAAAAATCACGTCGCTTGCGTAAAAAGTTCATGAATGGGACTGTGACGTCATTGACGTTCATTCACAGAATTTGGAGCATGAGCATGGGGATGTTTGGACACTCGACGCATGCGCAGTACGTTGGCGGCGGGATCGCGCTTAGTTAGAATACTACACGCCCCGTACCCGCCCAATTTGAATTCCGCCGGCTCATTTGCGATGCGCTGCCGCAACTTTAGGAGCAAGTGCTTCCTGAATAACAGCACTTGCTCCTAAAATTTCAGCAGCGTAACGCAAATGAGATGCGTTACTCCAGAGCAAAGATGCTCTGCTCTACATGAATCTGGCCCTTAGTTGGCATGAGATACACACCTTTTTCCTGCTGACTTTTAATAAATGGACACTTACCTGTCCAGCGCGCCCTCAGTGAGGGAATCATGAAGTGAAGCCTTGCACGAGTAGCACAGCGCTTTCCCAGAGGTCCCCGCTGTCTCCTGGGGCCAGTGTGTTTCCCAGAAGGCATCGGGAAGAGGAGTGACTCCCATAGGAGTATCTCCCCGTAAGTGGGTGCAAATACCTCTATTATACAGGTATCTGCACCCACCCCCCCCCCCCCCCCCTAAAAAGGTTGAAAGGTGCCAAGTGTGACACCGGAGGGAGGGAGGGTTCCAAAAAAAACGGAAGTTCCATTTTTGGGTGGAACTCTGCTTTAAGAAAAGGATGAAAATCAGGTAAACGATCACAAGACTAAAGCAGCTCAAAAATGAAAAAAACATTTCCTTCAACCAGCGGGTTAATGTGAAAGGGAGATACTTGGACCACTGTACACTTTTGTTTGTCTTCCTCCCAGGGTATGTGGCATATCTTTTTCCTTGGCTGGATTCAACATTTTCAACCAGAGTCTCTGTGAACTTATCACTTTTTCCACATCTCCCCACCCCTTCACAGCTCCCGGGGGGAAGAATAGTGGGCCTTTTGGCAGTTTTTTCTATTGTTACTATATATATGGTCATACACCAGTTCTTTATCTACCTTGCAGCCCAACCACCATGATGGTGCGAGTTGGCCAGCATTTTGCAACTAATTAAACTCTGTCAGTTTTTCAGGCAAACCGCGTGAGAATGTCCATTCTCCCCTATGGTTCCAGTGGGTGTGAACAGACTTGTATCCACTTGTATCAACTCTTTAAGGTGAAATGACGAAACCGCCTTATCCTTATGGAGGACCAAGTATGGCGACTTGCAAAACAAGGCCACCAACTCAGAAACACGTCTGACCGTAGTAATGGCCACCAAAAAGGCCACCTTCTGAGATAGTGTCAAGAGAGGAATCTGTCTGATGTTTTCAAAAGGAAAGTTTCTAAAGAACCGAGAGCACCAGAGTCAAAACTCATGGGGGGGAAGAGGTGGGTCAAGGAGGGAAGTTATGACTAAACCCCTTGCACATAAGGTACCCTCCAGAGAATGGGCCGCGAAAGGCCACTGGAAGAGCACAGCCAGAGCTGAAATCTGTCCCTTAATGGTGCAAAGGTACTTTTCAGATCCTCTCCACGTTGTAAAAATAGCAGGATCCTGGAAACCAAATATGTCCGTGGATGCCACCTCATCTTTTCGCACATATAGATGTAGGCCTTCCAGGTGCGATGATAGATCTTCCTGGAAGAAGACTTCCGTGCCCTTAGCATAGTTGAGATGACCGAATCGGAAAGACCTTGGTCCCTCAAAACCTGGCTTTCAACAGCTATGGCATTAAAGCCAGCGACTGTAAAGCAGGATGGAGTATGAGACCTTGAGACAGAAGGTCCCCCCGCATTGGCAGCCGCCAAGGCACATCCGCTACCAAGCGCACGAGATCTGCGTACCAAAGACGCCAAGGCCAATCCGAAACGATTAGAATCATCGGGATACCCTCGGCCTCCACTCTGCGGAGCAGACGAGGGAACAACTTCAGTAGGGGAAAGGCATAAAGTAGCTGATACTGACCCCACGGGGCCACTAGTGTGTCTGACGCGTCTGCCCAGGGATCTCTGGACCTGGCCACGAACCTCGACACCTTGCGTTTGAGGCAATAAGCCAATAGATCCACGTCGGATGTGCCCCATCTCCTGCAAAGGAGTTGAAACACCTCCGGATGCAATGACCATTCTCCCTGGTCCAACATCTGGCGACTCAGATAGTCTGCCTGCCAGTTTTCTACATCCAGAATGTAGACAGTCAACAGAGCCGGCACGCTTCTTTCCGCCCACCTTAGGATGTGAGCGAACTTGGATGCTGCAGCCCAGCTACGAGTTCCCCCCTGATGGTTGACATAAGCCACCGCCGTGGCGTTGTCTGACTGAATCCTGATCGGGCGACCTTGCAACCTCCTCGACCACAAGGAGGAGAGGCATAGCCTGATCGCCCGAAGTTCCAGGACATTGAACGGCAGACGGGATTCCTCTAGAGAAGTGGTCTCAAAGTACCGGCCCGCGGGCCATTTGTGGCCCGCGGACCGGTTATAAATGGCCCGCAGGCAGGGCGGGGGGTGCTGCGGAAGTGTAGATCGAGATGCAGGCAGAGTAGCGCATGAAGCGTCTGTCATAAGTTCACTTCTCTTTCATGTCACGCTGCTACTCCCCGGCGGCCCCCCTTTTCTTCTCATCTATCCCCATTTGCTTGTGACATCATCTGGGATGGACGAGAAGAGAGGGGGCCGTCGGGAACTAGCCATGTGACATGAGAGAGAAGTGAACTTATGACAGACGCTTCCTGCGCTACTCTGCATTTGAAGAAAACAACAAGTAAATGCTGACATGTGCCCTGATGTGCTTGTATGTGCCCTGATGTGCTCCGATTGTGCCCTTATGTACCCTGATGTGCCTTATGTGCCCTCATGTGCCCCATGTACCCTGATGTGCCTCATGTACCCTGATGTGCTGGGCTCTGTACATCAGGATGCCCTGTACCCTGATGTGCCATGTGCCCTGTCCTGATGTGCTGTGCCTCATGTGCTCTCATGTGGTGTGCCCCATGTTCCCTGATGTGCCCTGATGTCTCTCATGTGCCCTGGTGTGCCCCATGTGCCTTTATGTGCCCCATGTGCCCTGATTGTGCTCTGATGTGCCCCATGTACCCTGATGTGCCATGTGCCCCATGTACCCTGATGTGCCCCATGTACCATGTGCCCTGTCCTGTGCTGTGCCCTGATGTGCCATGTCCTGTACCCTGATGTGCCTTGTCCTGATATGCCCTGTCCTGATGTGCCATGCCCTGTACCCTGATGTGGCCTGTTGTGCTGTACCCCTATGTGCTGTGCTCTGATGTGCTGTGCCCTGTACCCTGATGTGCTGTGCCCTGTACCCTGATGTGCTGTGCCCTGTACCCTGATGTGCTGTGCCCTGTACCCTGATGTGCTGTGCCCTGTACCCTGATGTGCTGTGCACTGTACCCTGATGTGCTGTGCACTGTACCCTGATGTGCTGTGCTCTGTACCCTGATGTGCTGTGCTCTGTACTCTGATGTGCTGTGCTCTGTACTCTGATGTGCTGGGCTTTGTACCCTGATGTCCTGTACCCTTATGTGCTGTACCCTGATGTGCTGTGCCATGCCCTGCACCCTGATGTGCTGTGCCCTGAGTTGCTGGTCTCTTTGCCTTGATGTGCTGTACCCTGATGATGAGTGGTCAGTGTGCAGTGTAGTGGTCTGTCGGCAGTGTAGTGGTCCGTGTGCAGTGTAGTGGTCATTATGTAGTGGTCAGTGTGCAGTGTAGTGGTCAGTGCAGTGGTCAGTGTGCAGGGCAGTGTAGTGGTCAGTGTGCAGTGGTCCGTGTGCAGTGCAGTGGTCAGGGTTAATAATGCATTTGCTGACACCACTAGGGGTTAATAATGCGTCTCCTGACACCAGTGCTGGGGGTTAATAATGCGTTCGCTGACACCAGTACTGTTTTTGAAGTCTGCATGCGGCCCCCCATGGGATATAAAAAAATTGTCTTATGGCCCTCAGGTAATTTGAGTTTGAGACCCCTGCTCTAGAGTCCAGGGACCCTGGGCCAACTGGACCCCCCCAGACGCCCACCCAACCCGTGAGGCTGGCATCCGTCATAATCACCGTCCACTGGAAGGGAAGAAACGACTTCCCAGACCGAAGAGCCGGGGATCTTAACCACCAAGTCAGAGAGACTCTGACTAGGTGACTTACCTGAATCTGGCGATCCATAGATAATGGAGATTTGTTCCACATGGACAAGATCTCCGTCTGCAATACACAAGTGTGGAATTGGGCATACGGTACCGCCTCGAAAGAGGCTACCATCAGGCCCAGGACTCACATGCCAAAAAAGGAGGGACGACCGTTTGCGGCATACCAACACCTTCACTGCAGACTGAAGAGTCTGCAATTTGTCCAGGAGAAAAAGACTGTTGCTTCTGAGGAGTCCAGAATCAACCCTAAGTACTCCAAATGCCAAGTCGGTACCAGGACTGACTTCTGAATGTTAAACACCCACCCTAAATCTTGGAGGGTCTGGCTGGCTATAGACACATCCTCCTCTAATTCGGAGCCAGAAGCTGCTCTCAGAAGATCGTCTAAGTAGCCCATGATAGCAATGCCTCGCTGTCTCAGCAAAACTAGAATAAGTAGGCAAGTAAGCGTCCTTGATGTCCAAGGACCCCAGAAAGTCCCCCGGATGGAGTGCAGCTACCACCGAGCGTATGGATTCCATGCGGAACTTCCTCACTCTCTGGAAGGCATTCAGGGCTTTGAGGTCCAAGATTGGAAGAACACCGTGGCGCAGAACCACCGCTGAAACAGAGGCTCTTGATATCAAGGGTGCTGCATCCAGTGTAGCATCACAGACATATACAAGGCCCTGTACCAACTGGTCAGCCAGTTTAATAAATTCGGGAGGGAGTCGGTGCTCTGCCACAGCCTGGTGCAAAACCTGTGCCTATTCAGTGAGTGTCTGAGACACCAGGGTTGCGGCCACAATAGGCCGCAATGCAGACCTCAACATGGCAAACATGGAGCAGGTCAGTGCCTTGGACCTCCGATTAGTATGGTCCTTGAAGGCAGGGCTCCCTTCTATAGGGAGAGTGGTTACCTTTTTTAACCGGGCAACCGGGGGGGTTCACTACCCGGAGGAGAGGCCCATTTTTTCAAGAGGCTCTCCACAAAGGGGTGCCGAACCGCCAGACGATGAGGAACTACAAAAGGCTTCTGCGGCTTCTCCCATTCCTTATCAATGAACTTATCAAAGAAGGGCACATAAGGAAAAACCTTCACAGAACGGTCTGATTTGTGGGACCCAAAAAAGACAGAGCCCTCAGAGGATGCCTCAGCTGCACTATCCAGCTTAAGGGAGTCCCTTACAGCACTGATAAGCACACTGACAAGTGCCCTGTCATGCACTGACCCCAGTGAGGAGTCTTCCTCACAGGGAAGGTCCTGGTCCATATCTTCAGATAACACAGAACCAGGACCCTGAGCCGTAGCCAGGTCCTGGTCTGAGTCAGAACAATCCCCAGTGACGCTGCTTCCACCCTGGCAACAAAATGTTTCCAGGACTGCCGACAAAGTATCTATGGGAACCGCAGATGCAGGAGCACCAGCTGCCACCTCTGACATGTTTGGGGGAAAAAGAACCAGATACTGACTCCACCCAGACAGCTCTCAGGGACCTATTCAGACCTGAAAAAAACCCACCCTCCTGCTGCGCTGACCGGGGGTTACCCAGGGGACTCACCAACCACAGAAGGGGACTGTTCTGCGCCGCTGCCCGCCCTCAGTACACAGTGTGTGTGAGAGGAAAAACCTGTGAGGTAAAGTTGTGAGGTAAATCACTGTGAGGAGATCTGTGCTGTGTGCTGTATAAGCCAGCACTAGAGGCCAAACCCCATCCAAGAAGGCCATCAGACGTCACACGACCAAGGTTCTCGCTAGAAACCAGCGAGAACCTCGCTGGGAGCTGCATTCCAGCGAGAACCTCGGCCGTGTGTACGCTCCTGGCTCACCCCGCCCGTCGGGAATCCCGTCGAGCGAATAGAGAGCAGGCTCTCTATTTGCTCGACGGCCCGCCTGGATGAATGGCTGGTTGCCATTCCCGACGGGCGGGTCGCCGATTTCGCCGGCCGGCCGAGAACCTCGACGGGCGGAACGATGTGTCGAGGTTCTCATACGTGTGTACGCCGCCTCAGAGAGAGCAAGGCATGGCCACAGTAAAATGGCCGCCTGCAATAGCTAACTGCGCCATAACGCAACCACAACAAAATGGCCTGCTAATGGGATTTCTAATGCAAACCAGTAGACTTCAAAAAAATGGTGCCGGCGCTGCCAAAATGGATGAGAAGGCCTAATGTGACATTATTGTGGCAAAAACACCCCCACAGAAAAAAGCAGGCTTAGACACCCCACAGTCCCCAGGTGGGAAAAGGAGCCCCCCCACAGGTCCACCCCGGCAGCAGCATAGCATTGCAGTAGAGGGAAACATGACAGAGGGAAGGGAGGATAGGAGGACCCCCAACCCCAGGAATGCTCAGCCGTACCGACCCGCCGAGGTGGGAATGACTGTACTTACCCGTCCATGCGAGGACCCACTGACGCATTCCTGACAGGCATACAACCGCGTTGGAGTATCTTTTGGCCCAGTCCACTGTGAGCGAGGCAACACCACAGCCCAGTCATATGTGGACCTTGGAGCAAAAGCTCACCAGCCACCCCAGGAGTCATGGGGTATGTCATAACAGACCCAGCCACTTCAGCAATGGTGTGCTCAAGCTCGCTGGCTGGACTGAGGAGACTACAAGCATCTATATATCCAGCCTGTCTCTCAGCCGACAGTTGATAGAAGATTCTCAACAAATAAAATAAAAATTTCCTCAGGGTGCTGGGCCCAAAGGGAGCCATGCGTCTTTCTCCTTTGCTAGGCAGAAAAAAACTCAGGCTGCATGCTGCAGGGAGGAGGGTTATGTCTGAAAGGACCGCCCCCTGGGCGGGGCTGTTCAACTCTGTTAAAGTAACATGTATTTAAATATCCAACATGTTTCTGCCTAGTCCTCTCCTGTGAACAGGAACATAACCCACTTGTCAAGACTTGAGAAGGCTGTGTGCGTCCATGGATGATAAGAGAAAAATGCTTTGGGGATATTTCACTCTTGTTTCACAGTGAATTTGTTATTTCACATTGAAACCAGTTTTGTCAAAATCACTCCGCTAATCCCCAATGCTCCATTGTGTACGAGTTCAACTTCTGCAATGGCTGGTTAATCTGACTAATAAAGCTTTGTGCTATTAAACATTTACGATTACGATTACGATTTTGCGAGAATTGTATACATACACTCATGCAGCCATTATCTGACTGTTGGATGCTGGCTGTGAACTAGTATCACTAACGAATATCTATAATTACCTTTCTTAACTTGTATCTGCTCTTTTGAGATACTATTGTTAAGGTTCTGTAAATATGAATGTAAAAAAGGAAACAGTTACAGAGATACCACATCAGAGTTGTCATACCAATAGACCTGTCTTTGTTAAATTCACCTGAAAAGTAATTTTAGGCATTTTCCTGGTCCATATTTTGATTATATTTATTTCTATACATTTACAAATGCTCCCTCTGGTGGTCATAAGTATAGCAGGAGAGAAAATTTGCACCCACGGGTGGGACTTCCTCAGCCTTCCTTTTGTGCTCCCTTAACCCACGCTGAGGAAGTCCCGCCCACGGGATGTAACGCGTACAGGGGGAGGAGCCTCGCAGAACGTCACCCACGATCGCCGCAGATTGCAGTAGGACGGTTTGGTACGCTGTTACATGCTGCTATGCTGACACTCGGCTCTTAGAGTGTCTCTACATGTGAGTGAAGTCTCCATTGTTTTAAATAAATAGTTATTTCAACAGAGAGCACTAGATTTCTTTCCTTTCTTCCCTACATGGTGGTATGAATGTTGAGAAATCATTAAATCCGGATCTATGCTTTTTATCCTATCCATCCGTCTGCCTATGGAGGCTGTCAGCTGATTTCTGATTACACAGATTATGCTTTGAGATCCATCTGGGTCAAAGCAGAGAGGTGAGAGTCCATCTTACACTGGTGGAGGATATTCTTTGGTGTTCCTTTTCACTTTCCACTCTGGAAATCGTTTAAGGCTGTGGATTCATTGCTTTATGGACTTCCTTGCACATGGACACTATTTTCAAATAATTTATATTTTTATAAGTATATTTATTGTCACCATTATTATTATTATTGTTTTTATTTTGCGCCGCACTCTTTTTATTTCACTAAGGCCTCGTACACACAATCGAATTTGTCCGCTGAAAACGGTCCGATGGACCGTTTCAGCAGACATCTCCGATCGTGTGTATGGGCTAGCGGACAGATTTGTCCATCGGACAAATTTCAAAGCATGCTTTGAAATTTGTCCGCGACAAACCTGTCCGTCGGATATGTCCGCTGGTTAGTATGGGAAACCAGCGGACATATCCTCCCGCACATGCGTCGTATCCTGTGAATGGATCCGACGCATGCGCGCGGAAGTGTTTACTTCCTGGTGCGGTGACGTGGCGGCGTCAACGTCACCGCCACGTCAGCGCGCCGTCTGCTGGCGGGGATTTTGGTTTGCTCGTGTGTACACGCGAGCAAACCAAAATCCCAGCAGACAGATTTGTTCAAATCTGTCGGACGGACAGATTTGAACAAATCTGTCCGCTCGTGTGTATGGGGCCTTACACTTGAAAGTTATAGGGTCTACAAGCTATGGTACCAATTACTGAAAATGTATCAATTTGATCACACCTGAAGTACTGACAGCTTCTCTCATTTCTTGAGACCCTAACAAGCCAACAGGCGGCACTGCAGTGGTGCAGGTGGAACTGGTGTGGCACTGGTGGGCACAGATGGCACAGGTGGGAAAATATGGCACTGGTGGGGTGCAGATGAGCACTGATGGGCACAGGCGGCACTGATGGGCACAGGCGGCACTCGTGGGCACAGGCGGCACTCGTGGGCACAGGCAGGACTGATTGGCACTGATGGGCACAGGTGGCACTGATGTGGCAGTGTTGTGGGACAGGTGGGGCACTGGTGGCACTGATGGTCACTAATCTCTCTCCTCTCTCATGCTGCAATGTTGTGAGGAGAGGAGAGAGGTGCCCCACAATGTTTACATTTGTGATTGCGCCGTCATTGGACGGCACGATCACGTGGTAAGGAGCCGCTGCCATTGGCTCCTTACCGAGATCATTGACGCTGCGGGTCCTGTGGACCCGGTGAGCACCGGTGATCGCGTGGACGTCCTGTTAGAGTACAGGAACCGCCTTATAGACGTATTTTGTCTATTGGGTGGTGACTAAGTGGTTAAACTCCAGAAACTTCTTCTAGGAGGCAGGGGGGAGCAATAAAACTCCCAGCCTAAGAAGCCCTGAACAGATCAGGCTAAACAAGTACTGCTCCCCTGATTACAGCTGGAACCAAAACTAAATTGACTTAGCAGCCCAACTAGAAGGGTGCTACACAAACATCCCAGGAGTCTTCAGGATGGGAAGAGGGTTTTTTTGATGCCTGAGCCAAGAGCAGATAGATTCCAGGAAGTGAATGCCACATGAATCATCTGCCCTAACTCAAGATGGCCACAGCCAAATGATAGGGAGGGGGTTTTCAATGCGAGTTTTCAGCAAAGCAAAGTACGGAGACGTGGATGGATGGGTGAATTTACGCTCAATATTATAAATGAATTAATTAGCATTTTTGATTTGTGGTGCTCAGAAGATGCAGTGTAGTTCCACTTTAATGAAGTTTATTTGAAATCATATGTCTAATTAGAGACTAGCAGAGATGCAGGCCAGCTCTTGGAAGACAGAAGATGATATGAAATGCTCTGAATATAAGTCAAACTGTCTGGATACTGCATGGATATGAGTGTTGCGTTCAGGAACAGCGAGCAGTAATTGTAGCACAGCATGAATTTATCCAAACATCTCCCCATCCATTATTAATGCTGTGGGATTCCCACTTTGGCTGCAAAGCCTGCGCTTCTCTTTCTATCTGCACTCCTGCTGCTTGTAGAAATGGATGTATTCCTAAACATCCTAGCAGAATACACTGTGAGCATTTGCAAACATATTCCGTTCTCCCCAGTCCAGGAATGCAGTAAGAACTCATACAGGAGAACTCTACTACACCATGTGCGGCACAGTCCCCAGAGCCTCCTTCAAAGCCCAGCATTGCCAGAGGTGCCAGCGTCATAATTCTATAGTGTTATAGCAACGCTAAGGTTAAATCAGGATTTTCCTATTAGAAGATCACCCCCTCCCTTACAATAGCTCACATCTTTCTCACCCGCTTGGTTGCTCTTGTGTGCTATGATTCCCTCTGATGTGTGGTTACTCTTCCTTCCCTTGCTACTTCTCTGTAAATCAAGCTTTCTGACCCGTTCTATATTTAACCCACTGCTTGCCGCAAGCTTTTAAAGATGACTTAATTTTTTTCCTCACTACAACAAACAGGAAATTTGATTATGCATCAAGTTGGCTTAAAGTAGAACCAAAGGCAAAACTTTTTTATTCATTTTGGATAGACCAAGGCATGATTATAGAGTTGCACCGATACCACTTTTTTAAGCCTGAATACAAGTACTGATACTTTTTTCAAGTACTCGCCGATACCAATTAACAATACTTTTTTTGATGGGCACTGATTTGCAGCACTGATAGGTGGCACTGACTGATGGTCCACCGATTTGCGTCACTCATGGCTGGCACTGATGGGTGGCACTTACTGATGTGCACTGATATGCAGCAGTGATGGCTGGCACTGGTATGTGGCACTGACTGATGGGCACTGATAGGTGGCACTTATGGGCACTAATAGGTGGCATTTATGGGTGGCACTCATGACCAATGATTGGTAGCCAGTGGTTGAAATGCAGCACTGATAATTGCTGTCAGCCTGGCATGATAAAATTATTGTATTGTATTTGGTTAGTGAACTATATGGGCTGGGTGTAACAAGATGTCCGCTGCCGCCTTGTGACTGCAGGCTTACTGAGGCCGAGTGCAGGGTATACCAAGATGAGTGTCACGCTGTACTCTGACAGAGACTCGGGCCGCCGCCCAATGATCTTGTCTTATTTGCTCCTTTATGGACTCTTACATATACAACTGAAAGAGGTTTCGATGGAAGTGTTCAAAAAGTAAAAAAAAAAAAAAAAAACCTGTTGACCATATCAGTAATTTAGAGCTGTCCTCCACCACTTTTACATTAAAGGGGTGTTCCAGACAATTTTTATGTTTATTAAAAGTCAGCAGCTACAAAAAGTGTAGCTGCTGGCTTTTAATAAACATACACCTACCTGCTCCAACGTTCCAGCGACACTCCGGCAGGGGGGCTCCGCTCCTCTCCCCCCCTCCCCGGCCGGCATCTTCATTGTAACTGTGGGCACCCGGCCGTAACAGCTTTCGGCTTTACAGCCGGGCACCCACTGCACATGTGTGAGCCGCCCAGTGCTGAGCAGTCCGATTGGACAGGCGATCGCCTAGGACCTGTCACGCGTCCTAGGCGATCGCCTACAGGGAGGGGCTGCAGTAGGGGATTAAGCTTAATCGCCTAACCAGCCCCTCGGCAGAAGGAGGAAGCGGGACAGAAAGTCCCACTCCTCCTGAAGCCCCCACTCCCCCCCCAAAAAAAAATTACCTGCCAAATGTGGCATGTAAGGGGGGTGAGGAGGGGGATAAACCGCATTTGAAGGGGAAAAAAAATTCCCTTGCCATGCAAAGTCATAATGTGCTAGTATGTGAGGCATACCCCACTTTTAAGTACACAATGGGGTTTATTTACTAGTTGGAAAGTGCAAAATCAGGCTCACTTCTGCATAAAAACCAATGAGCTTCCAGGTTTTATTACCAAAGCTTAATTGAACAAGCTATGGTTAGAAACTCATTGGTTTCTATGCAGAAGTGAGCCTGGTTTTGCACTTTCCAGCTTTAGTAAATAAACCCCATTGTGTACTTAAAAGTGGGGTATGCCTGTATGAGAGACTTGCCTTAAAACAAAGCCCTCCAGCGTTGTACTTTCACCGCTGAGAGGGCTTCCATCTTCACCCGTTCTTCCTTCCAGGTACACGTCCTTCTGGCTACGAGTGGCCGGGTGCGCTCTGACGTCACTCCGGCAAGAGCCGCTGTTTAAGACACAGGCTCTGAATGTCCAGCACGTTATGCCAGACCTTCAGAGCGCATGCACCTGTGACATCACTGGCTGCCTGCACTGGAAATATCTCCTAAGTTTAGGAGATATTCACAGTACTTACAGGTAAGCCTACTTACCTGTAGGTACAACTTACTTTAAAGAGAATTGCTGGCTCTAAAAAACACAGCTGCAGCCATGATCCTGGTAGAACCACTAAAACCCGAGGACATCCAATGTTTTCCCCCAAGATTTATACATCTTTCACCCAAAATTAACCCTTTTCACATAAGACTCCATTAGAAAAATGGGTAAATACCTGGAAGAATTCTCCTTGTAGCGATTAGCTAGCCAGGGAAAAAAAATCCTTTTAATAAAAAAATTGATAAATTGTGGTGGGTCCTTCTTAGATATGCTTTTCAGT
Source organism: Rana kukunoris (assembly GCA_029574335.1). Classification (NCBI taxonomy): domain Eukaryota; kingdom Metazoa; phylum Chordata; class Amphibia; order Anura; family Ranidae; genus Rana; species Rana kukunoris. Next base: position 429,126,211 of record CM056049.1, read on the forward strand.
TACTCTTCTTCGGGAAAGGCACTCAGTGAAAATGGATAAAATGTGATTCTGCTAGAAACAAGGCATCTATTGTGCTAAAACAGAACTATTTAATATATTTCTGTAATCTCGCTGAATAGAATGTGCTTCTATTTCCCACACTGCTGCCAGCTTGTACACACAGATCACTTGGTATTTATTGAGTCGTGGGCTCAGGCTTACGCCTTGCTCTATCACACTACATGTTCCTTATACAGTTGACAGTTGGCATTAGGAAACAGGCTCAGCTGCTCAACTGTGAGAATGGTACACAAACTTGCCATTAGAATTGTCTCACACAACCCATCATTGTTGTTGTTTTTTTCTTCTGCTCATCAATGTTGTGTATTCCACATTAAAATGGTATTGAAACAGAACTACAAAATCCAGTCCCTGAGGCGCAAACCCATACGTTGGAAGTTGGGTTAACATCAGAAAACTCTATACTGCTCTCCATTATGGCAAGGCAACCAAGAGCCAGCAGACAGATGCCACACCCCTTAATTTTGACACAACTTGGTATAAGCAGACTAATTCCCCGTACACATGGTCATAATTTCCGAGTCAAATGGGAGCTTTTCATCGAATATTCCGACCATGTGTATTCCCCATCTGACCTTTTGAGGTTTTTAACTTTTCAGATGGAAAAAATTCCTATCAGTAAACCCGTTTTTATGGAATTCCGACGGGAAAAAAACACGCATGCTCAGAAACAAATCAACGCATGCTCAGAAGCATTGAACTTAATTTTTCTCGGCTTGTCATAGTGTTGTAGGTCACTGCATTCTTGGCAGTCGGAATTTGGTGTGACCGTGTGTATGCAAGTCAAGCTTGAGCGGAATTCCGTCGGAAAAATTATCCGATTTTTTTCCAACAGAAAATCCGTTCATGTGTACGCGGCGGTATAACACTAGTTCTGGTGCCTGTTTGTACCCAGCTATTAGGCACAATTCAAATGATGTATACTGAGCACCAGGGAGAACTGTGCTCCGGGAATGAGCAGTCTTTTTCTTTCATTTATCAAATAAGAGAACTTTAAATGGAAAGAATAATGTTTAATTTTTTAATGTATATATGAGGTGTCTTCAAAAATATTCCACATTTTTTTTTGTATACAACTTTGTTTAAACTCAGTGCAGAAAACTTTTTTTAAGAACCCTTATTTGCTGCCTTTTGGTCTATTAAAATGTTGCTAAATCCAGGACCCTGCATTCACTATATATTGTCTTCCACAGTACACAGCATGGAAATGTAGTCATTTTAGTAAATATAAACAGCTAAATACCTTTTTTCATCAGCAGTTTTTTGACTTCTATCAGCGGCCAACCAAGCACTGGTTAAAGCTTGTCTTGTAGGAGGAGTTTTCTAACTGACCTATGAGACTGCAAGACCCCTGACCCTCTGTCTGGACAGTGCCGATTCAGCCCTGTACTGATCCCATGCATCCTCTCAAACAAAAAAAAAACCTCTCTAGCAATACACACCAAACTGATCATGTGCATCCTAAATCCATAGTGTGTGTTATCAGGAAATTACAGTGGAAGGATAGGATGAGAGAAGCCATAATCAAAACAGCCTTTTTACACAATGCAGAGGATTAACCCCTTGGGTTCCACAAGCATGCTTTACTGCATATACAGATTTTACTGTTGTGGGTTGGTTTAGTAACACTTTAAATTTACCATTAAAAGCATTTTATTATACTGTATCTGTTCATCAAGCCTGAAATTGTGTGAATTGATAACTTCCTGCATTAGCTGCAAAGTGACTGTGATCAGTTAACATTGCTCCATAACAGGGGGAGGCGTTGTGTAGTCCGGAGAGAAAGCAGGGAACAAAGAGGGAGATGTTATATAGTCCTAATATACTCCCTGTTTTAGACTGAACACTGATTAGAAATGGTTGTCACCCTAGGATAGTAATGGTGTTCAATGAAAAATTACCTGGTTCGGAGCTGTGGTGGCTCAACGTGATTGGCACTGCGCTGACAAGCCATTCACCTCTGCAGCCAAGGGTTCGGATCCCGGTCTCGGCTACATGTGAATTGAGTTTGGTGGTCTCAGCCCGGCTCCCAGTGGGTGTGCTATGCAAAGTACGCCTGTGCTTAGTACGCCCATCCCCCCCCACAAAAACCACCACACTTGCACGCACACGATATTGGTTTAACACGCACGCACTTTGGCCATGCGGTCTCCTAAAATAAAGAGAGGCGAAGGACCTACGGGGCTGGCTGGGTGGGCTAGACCCCCTCACTCCCTCAAAGGGGGAGTCCCTCTGCCCCGTTGGGGTCCTGTTGGGCCCCAGTTGGGCTCCCAAGTGGAGCAGGTAGGGTGGGGTGAGTGGGAGGCCCCCCCTCACACCCGCCATTGCCACCAGGGGCATGGAGAAGGATAGGGATTGCCTCCGGGGGGAGGGTCTGCCTACTCCCAACTCCTGCAGTCCGGCTCCTCTCTCTCGAGTTCACGCACAAAATACACTTTAAAAAATAAATAAAAAATTACCTGGTGAAAATATAACATGACAACATTTAGAAAATTTTAAGTGATATGAATACTCTTTAAGGCACTGTATATCTGAATTGTGAGATATAAGACATGCACAGCAATATATACACATGGGGGGTTATTTACGAAAGGCAAATCCACTTTATTACAAGTGAAAAGTGCACTTAAAATTGCACTGAATGTACACTTCGAAATTCAGGTCGCTGTAAATCTGAGGGGTAGATCTGAAATGAGGGGGAAGCTCTGCTGATTTTATCATACAAGTCCCCCTTAGATCTACAGCGACTGCCCTTCCATCAACAGGGGGGGGGGGGGGGATACCTTTTTCCTGCAAACATTACATGGCTACCTTTTCATGTTCTCTTTTTTTCCAGATGAAAAAAAATTCTATCGCAAATTCCGATCGTCTGTGTGGAACTCTGACAGAGAAAAAAAAACACGCATGCTCAGTATAAACGCATACTCGGAAGCATTGAACTTTATTTTTCTCGGCTCGTCGTAGTGTTGTATGTCACCGCGTCTGTCTTCATTTTAGGCCGCAAAGCAACAATTTTATGTATATTGTATTATAGGTGTATTATGTAAATAATTTTATGCTCTGTATTGCAGGTGTATCTTTTTCTGTCATATATTATACAAGAATTACCACACTTGAGGGAAAGACATTATGACTGGATCTAGTAAACATTGGTTTAGCGCACAGATGTGCATGGAAAATAGGAAGCCAGATACTATGATGAAAGAATTGAATAAAATATTGATGAGATAGAGATAGGAACACAGACATGCAGCACTACTAACTTTAAGCATAAATATTAAATACAAAGTGACAAAATGTATGTGCATGAACCACAAATAGCTATAGGTGACAAATAAATAAGTATATACAGTAAATACATTTGAAAAAAATCAGATATTAACTGAATACATAAATGCACAAAAAAGTTGAAATCCCAAAAACCAATATGGTTAGGTTAGATGTTATTCGTAAAAAAAAAAATATATATATATATATATATATATATATATATATATATATATATATATATATATATATATATATATATATATATATATATATATATATATATAGATAGAAGTTTTAGCAAAAATAATTCAAGTCCAAATCCCAGGTGGAAAAACATGCAACCCTGTGTAACAGTGGGGGGCTTAACAGAAAATACGACCACTAAATGGTCAAACTCATATTAGGTAATTTTTTTGAATGCTGCAAAATCCTCAAAACCCAGGGCTTCCATATGCAAGTCACAGGACCCTGTTATTCCTACAGGGACAGCGGTTTGTGCCAAATAAATGGTCCAATACAACATCCGGCATGAAAACAAAGAGAATGAATTCCATAGTGAAGTCCTGTTTAACTCAATAATAGGTTTATTAAAATGTATTGCATGTACAATATTCAAGGCATGTACAGCATACAAAGATGAGCTCCAAACGCCCATTTCCAAGATAGCTGCAAGTATAACGCGCATGACTGGTGCGACATAAGTCCTAGCTCCGTTCCATGTGTTTCATCATATATAATGTCTTCAGGGGCATCGTTTCTTTACATTTTAGAGATAAAGATAGTTTGATGGTGTTTTGTTTTTTTTTTACGATATGGCAGGGCCGCAGTTTAAAATCATGTTCAAATATTTTTGCTAAATATACACTAAAATCATTATTAGTGGACACAAACACAAAATAAGTTTCAAAATTCCTGCTAAATCCATTAAAAAAAAAAACATTACCGAGTTAATAAATAAAGCTCTGTTTGTGAATAAGGCCTTGGGGCTCATTCACATGGGTGCTGTGACCTGTAGGATCAGACTTTGTTTTTTGTTTATGGCTGGAGCTGTGTGTAGGCAGCCTATGTTATGCTATGGGGATGCAGCAGCTGTACAAATACAACTGCAGGGCCTAATTTGACATGTGTGTGGGTGCAAGTGTACAGCCCGAACACAGACAGTGTGCATTCAGGGCCACTCACCCATACCTGCACACAAATTAAAAATTAGGACCTACCACATACATGCCACATTCATACAGCTACTGCATCCTCACATAGTGACAGGTGGCTCCAGCTGCTAAAACAAACTCTTCATTCAAACTGTGAGCCTGAGATGCCATGTGAATGTGTTTTTTTTTTTTTTTTTTACAATTTTTTAATAATTTGTTACATTTTCTATAAAATGGGGGATTTGGTAAAATATTAGGGATTCAAACAGACCCCTGATGTCTTTCTTTTGAGACAGAGAAAGGGATATAAAATTCCTCAGTCCTTTTCTCTGCAGCCTCAGCTGCACTGGACAGTGAATGAACAGAAAATATTTTGTATGGAGGCTCCCGAGTCTGCTGGGGCTGCCGATATCTCCTCCAAGATGGTGGTGCCCAAAAGCAGTGTCAGAGCTTTTGGATGTCTACACAAGGGAGGCTAAAATACATTAAAATACACATATAAACCTATGCAAATATTGTTTTTAAATAAATTGTCTGGCAACAAGTTGTCTTAGGGAGGATGGAGAGTAATGTGTGAAGTGTACTATATATGCTGCGGTTATTATGTCATATTGGTTTTCTTTTCCTGTATGTTATGTGAGCAATAAAAACTTTTCTGATTAAAAAAAAAGTTGTCTTAGGGAAAGAATATACATGAAATAAGGTAAAGCTTGTACCTACATACTGCTTACTAAAGAATCAAAGTTTGGAGGGCAAGAGTTGGGGATTTTAACCAATTAAATTAACCTTTTTGTTCTCTGCCAGGCCAGAGGACATATCAAAAACACCAAGGGCTATATTCAAAAAGTTCAAATGTGCGCCGTCGCATCTTTACGCCAATTCAGAAAGCAAGATACGCCGAAAAACATGGCTTCAGCCATCCGACGTAACTTGCCTACGTCGCCGTATCATGGGCGCATAGTTACGCTGGACGCATTCGCCGTTCCCATGTTAAAATATGCAAATGAGCAAGATACGCCGATTCACGAACGTATGTACGCCCGTCGCAGTAAGCTACGCCGTCTGCGTAAGGTGTTTTTCAGGCGTAAAGTTAAACCACCAAAAAGATGGCGCAGCCAATGTTAAGTATGGACGTTGGAACACCCGTAGATTTTCACGTTGTTTACGTCATTTGCGTAAGCTGATTCAGAATGGGTAAAACATGCATTTAAAAACATGCATTTAAAAAAAGGGCTCATGCACACAGGAAGTTTTAAAAACACCAGAACGACAGCAGCACAAAAAATGCCCTTAATTTTGCAAATAAACGCTTTTTTACATTAGCATTTTCCCAAGTTTTTGGCTTTATTGTTTTTGGGTGTTTTTTCATAAAAACACTCCCTATAATGTAAAAATGCCTAAAAATGGAAAATGCGGCTAAACGCAACTAACAGCTTGTAAGGCCCCATGCACACGAGACGCTGGTAAACTCGAGTTCAGAGGCATTTGGGCATTTTTTTCAACTGCGCCATAACACATTTAATGTTATCCTATGTGTCCATGCACACATTCACGTTTTTTTGCGTTTTAAAGTTAGGTTTAGGCTTGTTTTTTCAGAAGCAAAAAAATGAGTTCAGACGCAAATGTTTTCGCGTTTCAGACGCTAATTGCGGCAAAACGCGAAAAGTATGCGGTTTGATTTACAGTGAAACCTTGGTTTGCGAGCATAATTTGTTCCAGAAGCATGCTCGTAATCCAAAGCACTCTTATATCAAAGCAAATTTTCCCATAGGAAATAATGGAAACTCAGATGATTTGTTCCACAACCATCAATTCATATAAAAATGATTACGGCAAAACAAAATCCAGTATAAAGTGTACTGTAAATATAAAACAAATTAAAATGCACTTCAAAATACAGTACAGTAATAGGAATACTGTACTGAGTCTGTACCTCAGTGTTGCAAAAGTTTTATGGTAAAGAAAAAGAAAGTACACACTCACAATGTCTGGTGCTCATCTATTTAAAGCCGCTGTGTATACTGTATGTAGAGTAAAGCCGCTGGTGTGCAGTATACAGCTCTGTATGTGGCCAGAGGTTGGTGCTCATCTATTTAAAGCCCCTCTGTATACAGTACTGTATGTTCAGTAAAGCCGCTGGTGTACAGTACAACACTGTATGTGGCCACAGATTCAGCTCACAGCGCTTCCTAGAGAACCCAGGAAGCGTTGGGAGCCACCATCGCCTGAAAATCTCAGGCCACATACAAAGCTGTACTCTATACTTCACACCAGCAGCTTCACTGTACATATATACACAGCAGCTTTACATGGATAGGCAGCAAACTCCTTCACATTGTAATTGCAATTTTATTTATTTTTTACATAAAAAAAAGCGCTCATATATCAAGACAGCGCTCGCATATCAAGTTGCTCATCTTTCAAAACGTTCGTAGACTGCGTTACTAGTAGGTTTTACTGTATACCGTAATTTACCGTGCTCATGATACTGCCTAGAAGAAAAAAAAAAATCGGTGTAGTGTGTAATGTGTAGATTCTTAGTAATAAGCAGCAGAACAACAAAATACATGGTCTACATACGATACGAGCACAATAGAACATCATATCCAATGGATGCAAGAACTGCAGAGATGTAATAACAAATAATGGGCAGTCAAACTCATGAGGAAATAGGCCTCACAGGAAATTCTTGGCTGACATAATGTATGGTATGAACTAAAGAAATGTGTTGAAAATACGCAGTGCTTGCCAGCAGCAGTTGGTTATTACGTAGGCTACATTTGTAAGTGAAAAGAACAATAATCTTGGAGAATCAAGGCTGAAAAAAACATAGAAAAGTGGCCTCTGTCACAAATATGTCAAAGTCAATGTAACTGCATTGTGTAAGGAAATGTTCAGTTCTCTGTAACAATGCAGCGTTGGCAATTACATCCATCCAATAGTAACATGACTATTTAGGAGCTAAGGAGGAAAACAAGGTCCATTGTATTTGGATTATATGACCATGCTACTTCTGCTTCCTCTTTTTAAGCTGTGTATACACTTGCAAAAATTTGAAGAAAATTCCTAGGAAAATAGTACCAAAGTAGTTCAAGATTTTGTTTGCTTTTAACATTTGATTTTGGAATGAATAAATGGATAGGTACATTTTTAATCCTGATTCTTCTAATTTTCTCCTCGTTACGTTCCAAAGCAAACATTGGGCCAGATTCAGATACACTTAATTTTGCGCTGCGTAATCGAAATACTCTACACTGCCGTATTTTCCCAGGCTCTACATCGAATTCTGGTAGATTTTTGCCCGTACGCTACGGCGGCGTAGTCTATTTCTCGCCGCGTAATCGAAATACGCGATTAGGGGGCGTGAAGCATTTAAATTAAGCGCGTCCCCGCGGCGATCGAACTGCGCATGCTCCGTTCAGAAATTTCCCGCCGTCCATTGCGCGAAATCACGTTGTTACGTCATTCGTTGTTTGAGTAGCGTCATTTACGAACATTCCTATTCCCGGAACGACTTACGTTAAAAATAATAAAAGACGTCGGAAAACGTAGAAATTCGACACGGGAACGACGGCCATACTTAACATGGGCTGTCTAATATTAGACCGGCAAAAAGCTGGTATAGTGTCACGCAAAAAAAAGATGACTAAAGATGCCGTAAGAGATTGCGATTGAAGATCGTAATTTCTGGGATCGCCGGCAAAAGCTCATTAGCATACCCCGACGCGGAAAATGACGGGAAGTCCACCCAGTGGCCGCAATTTTATTGCAGCGTAGATCCGAAGGCGTACGAACACGTAATCCAGTCGAATTGAAGCCTGCAGCAGTCTATTGAGGTTTGAGGTTTCCGACTAGCTAGAAAACCCGCGTAAGTTGAAATTACTCCAGTCTAACACCAGTTAGACAGGAGTTACGGCTCTCTGAATCTGGCCCATTGTTTTGACCCCACTAATAATTAGAAAAACAAAACAAATCTTCTAACAATGAAAAATGTTGAACTAAATTCTACTAGTATAAACCCAGCTTTACTTCTTAGGTCCACAATCTCTTCCCGCTGCCTTGTATTGCCCTTCCTGATCTGCATTTGCCCGTTTCATTTCTTCCTCGGTTTGTGATTCGTCACCACTACCTTGTCTTTTCCTGCCACTGACTGAGATCTAAACCTCTTTTCATCACAAAAGCACTTCCTGTACTCTGCATCTCTGTTCTAGTCTGCTCCTCTGATCCACCAGGGCTTTCTCCCCCGATTTCTCATTGGACTGCTTTATGCACATCTACCACCCCCTCCTTCTCAAAGGTCCTCTATAAATCCCCAAAGTGTCCATTCTTTGCCCTCTCTTCCCACCTTCATTATATGTTTTACATAAGTTCCTACTTTCTTGATTTTCCCAAGATTAGGTCACAATGCGTTTTCTGACACCCTGTTTCACTGTCAGATCTTTCCCCACCATCAACTTCTGTCCCTCCTATGTCACCTAAGGCTTAATGTATGCTGGCAGCTCCTAAACTTGAGTTTAAGAGATATTGGCATTTGTTTTGCCAAGGCTCCTAAACTCAACTCCATAAAAGCCTGTGTGTCCATGCACACAATTGTATACAATACAGTTCAGGAGCTGCTCTGCTTAGGGGAGGTTCAACCTCTCCTGAATGTGGTAGAATCACATTCGGCATAGGAACGTTTTGACCGATGGCCACAAAACGTGGCAAAACCACAATTTTGCCACGTTTTGCATTTTACCATAGTCTGACGTCAACCTAGTCCATGTGTACCTGAGCCCTTAGATTTCATGTACACTACAGGTCTTAAACAGGTCTTAAACTTGAGTTCTTAAAAGTCGTATCGCTTGCACTGTACTTGATCACTTCCTACACACAAGATCTATATACCCTAGCTAGAACTTGTAGGTCTTGTCTCTTGTCAGAGCTGTGTTATGCATACGTCTGTGGTCACCTGTGTGCAATGCCATTATAACTGGAGGGACCCATGGCGGAAACAACATATTTCGTTAAAGAAAATATCTGTATCTGTCATTACTTTTGTATATTATAAATGTTATACTTGTATGTATTTGTTTGATCCCTCTTTGCATATATTAAATAAAAAACACTTAACCTATCACGTGACCACGATACAACATACTGACACTATCCACTGCTCTACTGACACCGTCCTCTGCCATACTGACAAAGTCCACTGCCTACTGACTGACAACATCCACTGTCCTACTGACGCTGTCTACTGCTCTACTGACTGACACGATCCACTGCTCTACTGACACTGTGTGTGTGTGTATATATATAATATATACACACACACATTATTATATATATATATGTATTAGCAAAACAAAAGAAAGTTGCGTTGCTAATAATATAGAATAAAGCTGCCAGCACTAACAGTGAAACAACCTGTGAGTGAACAATAAAGAAAAAATAAGTGCAGCGCTAGAAAAAGTAAAATTGCGTGAAGCAGTTTACATAAGTCTCATCCCAATTGGTGAGATAATATTGTGATGAGTAAACAGAAAACACAATATAAAAATGCACAAACAGGATGGTGAAACCCTTTGCAATACAGACAATGAAATATAAAATATGGAGGGAGTCCTTCAAAAACAATGTATCCCCCTAGAATAATATGTTCAATCAATGGATTTGCCTTTTCCCTGACGTCTGACCCGTCGAGTCACGTCGTTACGGGGTTACATGGCAGCGTGCGCCCTCCCGTTCCTTTGCGGGACCAATCATCTTCCAGCCAGGGATGTTTATCCCGGGTGAGGACGCGCCGTGCCGCGTCGTCACGTGGTGACGCGCTGACGTATGCTCCCCCGTTCGCGTGACCAAACATTTTCCATTCCCAGCTGGTCATTCCCTATAGGCGGTCCCGACTGATGACGTACTGCGTCGCGTCGTCACATGGCAACGTGCTGACGTATGCCCCGCCGTTCGTGCGACCAATCACCTCCTATGTCTAGGTTGTCCATCTCCCATAGGCTGTCTTTCCTTCAGATAAACAGCTTTGCGTCCCTCACTTATGACGCACACGAGTGGACGGACACCTACCTATTTACAACCAATGAAAGTACACGATCTAATGACCATATGGCTGGACAGGCATGACTAATGTGGTTCCCTGCAGACACCAGTGGGCGTAACCAATTAGTGTAGTTTATTCAAACGAATTGATTGCAGCTGTTTTGAGACACAGTGAATTGTCTTTTCATTATATATATGGCGTGGAGTGGGTGAAGGAGCCATGCCCCTGTCGATGAGCATTAGCTCGAAACATGTCGGGTACATAGCTTTTTTATACCCAAGACCACGGTCTTTTTATATTCATGTGATCACGTGTGCCAGATCCTTTCCTGAGTACTGGCATTTTTTTGTTATTTTTATTGCTCTGTATTTTACCAGCCTAATAAAGGCTCCACTTTTTCAAACAAACTACACTATGTGGAGTTTTTTTGTTTCTTCTATGGATACCTACAAGTGTTGTTCCATCTGAAAGCCTGGAGCCACCCTCTATCTTGGACCTTGAGATCCCTGGGAAGGATCTACAATTCCTTCAATCATCACTCTTCATAGAGCCATCCATCCGAGGAGCTCTTACAAGCTTATCTGACACAGTGCCCCCAGCATATGTGTCCACCCTATGCGGTAAGAGTACCCATTCTCTTAATCTATCAGTCTGGCTATCCTGCATGTTCATTAAAGTGGATTACGCACATCATTTGAATCCCCAGTAACACAGGAGTGTCCCACAGGAGTGTTTCATAGGAAGACCTATCTGTACCTATACATTGTTTTTGAAGGACTCCCTCCATATTTTATATTTCATTGTCTGTATTGCAAAGGGTTTCACCATCCTGTTTGTGCATTTTTATATTGTGTTTTCTGTTTACTCATCACAATATTATCTCACCAATTGGGATGAGACTTATGTAAACTGCTTCACGCAATTTTACTTTTTCTAGCGCTGCACTTATTTTTTCTTTATATATGTATTAGGGCTGTTACTGATTAAGATTTTCGTTTTCGATTAATCAATTTATTTTTCAAATCGATTAACCACTTAAGGATCCCTTCACGCCGATATACGTCAGGCCCTTTAAGCCCAGCCGTCGGGGTCGTGCCGCGGGTGCGTGCACGCGACCCGGTTCGAAGCTCCGGAGCTGAAGAACAGGGAGAGCCCCCTTTTGGTTAACTCCCAAACTGCAATTGTCATTTCCACAATAAACAATGCATTTTAAAATGCATTTTTTGCTGTGAATGACACTGGTCCCAAAAATGTGTCAAAATTGTTTGAAGTGTCCGCCATAATGTCGCAGTCACAAAAAAAAAAAAAAACTAAAATCGCCACCATTAGTAGAATTTTTTTTTTTTAATAAAAATGCAATAAAACTATCCCCCATTTTGTAAACGTTATAAATTTTGCGCAAAAACCAACCAATAAACGCATATTGCGATTTTTTTTACCAAAAATAAGTAGAAGAATACGTACCAGCCTAAATAGTTTTTTTTATATATTTTTGGGGGATATTTATTATAGCAAAAAAGTAAAAAATATAGCATTTTTTTCAAAATTGTCGCTCTATTTTTGTTTATAGCGCAAAAAATAAAAACCGCAGAGGTGATCAAATACCACCAAAAGAAAGCTCTATTTGTGGGAAAAAAAAAAAAGGATGCTAATTTTGTTTGGAAGCCACGTCGCACGATCGCGCAATTTTCAGTTAAAGCGACGCAGTGCCGAATCGCAGAAAATGTCCGGGTCCTTTAACTGCCTAAAGGTCCGGCTCTTAAGTGGTTAATCGACTAATTTTCGATTAATTATAACGCACAGAGCCAACTACTTTAGCTGATCTCCTTGCATTGCAACTCGGCATTAGTCAGTGGTAAATGTGGTATACACTATATACAATCACCCGACACTACTTAGTTTCCACAATCCATGACTTAACATCACAGTTCACACAAATACGTTTTAAATTCAAACTGTAGCACTGACGTAAGTAATTTTTTCTCATTAAACTTTAAGAAAAACGTAGAAAGTTAGTTTAACTTTAATTATAAAACGTATCTAGTATATTGACTGTCAGTCACTTTATAGTAGGCAAATAGGCATCACTTTAGCCCAGGGGTGTCCAAACTTTTTTCAAAGAGGGCCAGATTTGGTGAAGTGAACATGCGTGAGGGCCGACTATTTTGCCTGACATTCTTTGAACCATTAAAATTTGGTCTAAGTGTGTTAGTCTGAGCACTAATACACGGCCCAGCAAGAATTCTCTTGCCTTTTTGACTATGTGTGGTGAAGAGATGAGCTTGGGCGTGTTATTTGGATATACTGTATATATTTTTTTGTGGCCCCAACAAATTCCAGAGCACTGCTTAGGACTAAGGATGAGCTTGGACGTGTTATTTGGATATACCGTATTTATCGGGCGTATAACACGCACGGCTTACCATTGCCATGAATGCAGCCTCACCATTTCCATGAATACAGCCTCACCATTGCAATGAATGCTGCCTCACCATTGCAATGAATGCTGCCTCACCATTGCAATGAATGCAGCCTCACCATTGCAATGAATGCAGCCTCACATGTGCCATAAATGCAGCCTCACATGTGCCATAAATGCAGCCTCACATGTGCCATAAATGCAGCCTCACATGTGCCATAAATGCAGCCTTACCATTGCAACCAATGCAGCCTTACCATTGCAACCAATGCAGCCTCACATGTGCCATGAATGCAGCCTCACATGTGCCATGAATGCAGCCTTACCATTGCAACCAATGCAGCCTTACCATTGCAACCAATGCAGCCTTACCATTGCAACCAATGCAGCCTTACCATTGCAACCAATGCAGCCTTACCATTGCAACCAATGCAGCCTTACCATTGCAACCAATGCAGCCTTACCATTGCAACCAATGCAGCCTTACCATTGCAACCAATGCAGCCTCACCATTGCAACCAATGCAGCCTCACCATTGCAACCAATGCAGCCTCACCATTGCAACCAATGCAGCCTCACCATTGCAACCAATTCAGCCTCACCATTGCAACCAATGCAGCCTTACCAGGGCAACCAATGCAGCCTCATGTGTGCCATAAATGCAGCCTCACATGTGCCATGAATGCAGCCTTACCATTGCCATCCGTGCAGCCTGAACGACGCCCATCTGCAGCCTCAAAGGGCAGAGGGAGGGGGCAGGACGAGTGCCAACAGATTACAAACAGGAGAATCTCTTGTTTACCCTGTGGCCTCTTTAATACAAAGTCCCGCCTCCTATGATAGACAGAACAGTCGTCCAATGGCATCCCAGGAGACGGAACTTCCAATAGAGACGCAGCTGAGTAAACAGGAGATTCTCTTCATGTAATCTGACGGCGCTGGTCCTGCCCCCTCCCTGTCCCCTCCAAAGCAGCGCCCATAAATTCTGTAGGGTTGTCCCGATACCACTTTTTTAGGACCGAGTACAAGTACCGATACCTTTTTTCATGTACTCGCCGATACCGAATACCAATACTTTTTTTTAAATGCAGCCACGTGTCCCCAAATGCAGCCTTGTGACCCCAAAGCCATGTACCAAAGTTCAGCCATGTCCCTCTGTTCAGCCATGTCCCTCTGTTCAGCCATGGTCCCTCTAAGTTCAGCCATGGTCCCTCTAAGTTCAGCCATGGTCCCTCTAAGTTCAGCCATGGTCCCTCTAAGTTCAGCCATGGTCCCTCTAAGTTCAGCCATGGTCCCTCTAAGTTCAGCCATGGTCCCTCTAAGTTCAGCCATGTCCCTCTAAGTTTAGCCATGTCCCTCTAAGTTTAGCCATGTCCCTCTGTTCAGCCATGTCCCTCTGTTCAGCCATGGTCCCCTAAGACAAAAACAAGTCAATCCCCCCCTCCTCCCGCCGCTGCTGACATCTACTTACTATGCGCTGGGGGAACACAACAGCTGTCATTTGCATTTAAATAGCTGTGTTTCCCGCCGCACCGACAAGTATAGCCCCCCCCCCCCTTGCCCGGGCACTTTGATAGACAGATCACCCGTCCGACGTGTGTGTAAGGTCTATGGTCTATGGTGTGAATGGGAAGCAGGCATGTTAAATTTGGTGTTATCACTCTCACTCTGTCATACTGGTCACTGGGAGTTCAACATGGTACCTCATGGCAAAGAACTCTGAGGATCTGAAAAAGGAATTGCTGCTCTACATAAAGATGGCCTAGGCCAGTGATGGCGAACCTTGGCACCCTAGATGTTTTGGAACTACATTTCCCATGATGCTCATGCATTCTGCAGTATAGTGGAGCATCATGGGAAAAGTAGTTTCAAAACATCTGGAGTGCCAAGGTTCGCCATCACTGGCCTAGGCTATAAGGAGATTGCCAAGACCCTGAAACTGAGCTGCAGCATAGTGGCCAAGACCATACAGAGGTTTAACAGGACAGGTTCCACTCAGAACAGGCCTTGCCATGGTCGACCAAAGAAGTTGAGTGCACATGCTCAGCGTCATATCCAGAGGTTGTCTTTGGGAAATAGACATAGGAGTGCTGCCAGCATTGCTGCAGAGGTTGAAGGGGTGGGGGGTCAGCCTGTCAGTGCTTAGACCATACATCGCACACTGCATCAAATTGGTCTGCATGGCTGTCATCCCAGAAGGAAGCCTCTTCAAAAGAAAATGCGCAAGATAGAAACCAAACCATGTCCTGTGGTTTGATGAGACAAAGATAAAACTAATTTGGTTCAGATGGCGTCAAGCGTGTCTGGTGGCAACCAGTCAAGGAGTACAAAGACAAGTGTGTCTTGCCTACAATCAAGCATGGTAATGGGAGTGTCATGGTCTGGGGCTGCATGAGTGCTGCTGCAACTAAAGAGCTACCGTTTATTGAGGGAACCATGAATGCCAACATGTACTGTGACATACTGAAGCAGAGCATGATTCCCCCTCCCTTCGAAGACCGGGCCGCAGGGCAGTATTCCAACATGATAATGACCCCAAACACACCTCCAAGATGACCACTGCCTTGCTAAATAAGCTGAGGGTAAAGGTGATGGACTGGCCAAGCATGTTTCCAGACATAAACCCTATTGAGCACCTGTGGGGGATCCTCAAACCTAAGATAGAGAAGCACAAGATCTCCAACATCCACCAGCTCTCTGATGTTGTCATGGGGAGTGGAAGAGGACTACAGAGGGTTAAGGCAGTGCTGGAAAATAATGGTGGCCACACAAAATATTTACCCTTTGGGCCCAATGTGGACATTTTCACTTGGGGGTGAATTCACGTTTGTTGCCAGCAGTTTAGACAATAATGACTGTGTGTTAAGTTATTTTGAGGGGTCAGAAAATTTACATTGTTATACAAGCTGTACACTTACCACTTTACATTGTAAAAAATTGTAATTTCTTCAGTGTTGTCACATGAAAAGGTAACAAAATATTTACCAAATTGTAAGGGTCTCAAGGGTCTCTCTCTCTTGTGTGTGTGTGTGTGTGTGTGTGTGTGTATATATATACACACACACACACACAGGCATGCGTGTTTGAGCTTTGGGGTCCACACCCTAATGCAATAGGCTGCGCACACCTATTAGGTATGTATTTGCCATGTGGGATTCCCATGGAAGCTAGAAGTCACTGTAGTAGACACTGCTATTATGGTGATCTCCACTAGCTTTTGAGTCCAGTGCCCATCGACTTCCCTGCTTACTTAGGCAAGGGTGCCATTCAGGGAACACTTTTTTTCAAATTTTGCAAAGAATTCTCCGGTTGGATGAGCTAGAGATACTGATGTAACTCCCCTGCCTCACAATCTTGTCCAATCAGAGAACACTTTGCATTTATTGACAAAATGCAAAATGTTCCCTAAAATGGCGCCCATGCCAGGTGAGTGACAATGAAACAGGGGAGTCACTCAGCATAGAGCCCAAAAGCTAGCAGCAATTATTGTTGTAGCAGAGCATACTACAGAGATTTCCAGCTTCCACTGGGATCCCACAGGTATGGCACCTACATACTTACACTGGTCCAAGCTTGACCAATGTAGCTATGTAAAAATTGCCATACCTAAACCTCAGCTTTAAAGTGAACCTGTGAGGACAGAAACATAGGGGACCAACATTGTTGTTCTGGAACCTGCAACTTTAAAAACAATGGCAGCTACTGCATTTCTATGCACTTTAGGAGGGACTTTTCAGTATATCATCATATGCATTGCACATACTCTAAAAGTCCAAAAGGGAATAATACAATTTATCTTCAACAAACAATTTCTTCCTACATAGTAAGGAGCATTGCCAGTGGGACCCCCACAAACATGTGATATGCTCTTCCCAAGCCAAGTTATATAGTACACCGCAAGCTGTTAATATGATCCTTTCCAAGTACAGTCACCACATTATCTACAACATGCCATTGTTCCCTAAGATGGCCTGCAAGCAAATATTTCAAAATCTAGAAATTCTGCATATTGTTGCTGTTTAGGGAAGATTTCTAACAATGTCAAATGCATGATGTGCATGTGATCACTTACAGAGAGAAATTTGACTTTTCAGAAAAGACAGGAAATTGGGTCAAAGAAGAGAACAGGGGAACAGCAGGTAAGTGGGTGTAAGTAAAAGAATAGAAAAAAAAAAAAAGACATACAGCCTTGAGGAAAAGCAATGCCCATGGAAGGAGTGGAGAGCTTCTACATTATTCAAGATGAGACTGAAGTTCAGGTACTTCCAGATCAAGCACATGAGCTATTACAAAGAGAACTGTCAGGCTGCGTACACACAATCAAATTTGTCCGCTGAAAACGGTCCGATGGACCGTTTTAGCAGACAAATCCGATCGTGTGTACGGGCTAGCGAACAGGTTTGTCCATCGGACAAATTTCAAAGCATGCTTTGAAATTTGTCCGCTACAAACCTGTATGTCGGATATGTCCGCTGGTTAGTACGGCAAACCAGCGGACATATCTTCCCGCACATGTGTCGTATCCTGTGAATGGATCCGACGCATGCGCGCGGAAGTGTTTACTTCCTGGTGCGGTGACGTATCGGTGACGTGGCGGCGTCAACGTCACCGCCGCGTCACCACGCTGTCTGCCGGCGGGGATTTTGATCCGATGGTGTGTACACGCCATTGGACCGAAATCCGATGAGACATGTCCGCTCTAAACTGTCCGTCGGACAAGTTTGAGTGGACATATCTCATCGTGTGTACGAGGCCTAAGAGTTATTAAAGTCAGCCACTACAAATATCGTAACATTAAGTGGCAGGGAAGTATGCGTTTTACAATGCGGTTTAAGTTAGAGGTGTCTAAGATTTTTCATGGTCATTAGATATCAATAAACAGTGAAGAGATAAAGTTGCAATCGAAAACCCCAGGAATGTGGCCCATATCGTCTTTAGGTGGAAGCAGGATCCCTATTTTAAAAAGTAAGTGAACTCTGAGAGCTCATCCCAAAAAAGAAGCAGGCAGAGGGCAAAGTCATCAGTAATGCCTGTGGTCCTCTGCAGACATTCTTTTCACTTTACCGACTTACAATGCCATGTTCTGCACTTCGTCTCTCTGTGGAGGCGGCCATCTTGGTAGAGACAGGGCTTTGCCTCATCATGTCAGACCTAGCACTTCGGAGGGAGCAGTGCTTGAGATCTTACACTGCAGATGAGCAGCCATGATTCTAATGCCACAAGAGTGCCTAGGTACACTCATATACCAGGAAGTACACCTTTTTTCCATGAGATATTGCAGAAAAATACCTTTTCAGGGTATTGTGCAATTAACATGTTTTAATTCTCCCTTATAACATAGCAAATCTTCACTTTTTTTAGTTCAAGTCCACTTTAAAGCGGAATTTCAGGCACCAACTAACTGCTCCTAACACCTATACTAACCTGTGTAAGAAAGATCTGTATACTTACCTATATTCAGGCTGCTCCAGTCTGGGCACGTGATACGACTGAGCCAGCGCCCCGTTGTCAGCCAGCGCCAGCTACAGGGTAGAAGTGGGAGTGCACGATAACAAAAGGGCCATAGTAAGCCTCTGTGTGATGTCAGTGCTCTAGGCTTTGCTAGCCACAATTGGAGCCATTTTTCTCCCCTGCAGCCACACTAGCTGAAACTGGGGAGATAACATGAGACTGGAGCAGCCTGGAAATGTAGGTAAATATGTAGGTCTTACAAAGGTTAGTCAAGTGTTAGGAGGGGGGAATATTTTTGAAGATTAGTAAGGTGGTGGCCTGGATTTCCACTTTAGGATCCCCAAAAGTGGCAAAAGGAGTTTAATCTTCAACATCAGTTCCTGATTATGAAGTTTATCTCCTGTGCTGAACATACTTGAAGATCACAGGGGTAGTCAAAACAGGTTTAAATGAATAGTTCAGCTTTGGCACCTGTATACCCCTTAAGCCCTGTACACACTATCGGTCCATCCGATGAGAACAGTATTTTTGAAGATTAGTAAGGTGGTGGCCGATTTCGGACCATTTTCATCGGTTCACTGATTAAAAACAGGTTTAAATGAATAGTTCTTTGGCACTGATACCCCTTAAGCCCTGACTGATGTGAGAACCTACACACCATCGGTTCATGAACCGATCGTGCTAGAATGCGGTGACATAAAACACGACGCAACGTGACGTGGATTTTTAACCGATGCTCGTGCGTACTAACGATCGGTTTTGACCTATCGGTTAGCCGTCCATCGGTTCAATTTTAAAGCAAGCCATCTGTTTTTGGACCAAAGAAGAACGGACCGATGGGGCCCACACACGATCGGTTTGGACTGATGAAAACAAACTTCAGTCTGTTTTCATCGGTTTGAACCGATCGTGTGTACGCGGCTTTACAGGCCACAGCAATGTTTACATATAATCTATTGGCCTATAGATGTGGTGATGTCATTTTTTTTTTTTTTTAAACAAACACAATACATTCTTTTGATAATATTGTCTTTAAAAAAAAAAAAAAAAAATCTTTCTATGCATTCTATAGAGAAAAAAGGCACTTTTTTCTAGTCTAACCAGTGTTCGTTTTTAAAACAGCGTTTCTTGTCAATAAAAAGCGACATTTTATTCTATAATTTCTTCTGTTCATAAGGAAACTGTTTCTATTACAAAGCATAGGAGAATTACTTAGAACTTAAAAATGATTAAAATGCACCACTAAAAAAAAACGTAAGGAACAAACAAATGAAATGAACCAAATATTGATTGAAGCTTAAACAAAAAAAAAAAAAAAATAGAAACGAGGAGGAAGAAGTTAATTAGGGCTAATTAGGGTTATGCCTAGTACTGAACATACAATGAGAAAATCGAAAGGAAAAAAAACACAGCTTTCAGAGCGATCGCCCAGTAATCTGTTCGTTAGTACACAACTTTCTTCAGCTAACATCAAATGTCATCCCTTTGATCTGCTACCAGAGAAGTTACAATGAAGCAATAACAACATTGCTACATTGCGACTCTTCTTGACACTGCTGATATGTTTCTGTTTTTGTGGATTGCATAGTACATCCAATGCCCACAACTGGTTAGGTATATAAATGTAGACTATTCAGAGACAGGGGCATCTCTAAAGCTGGGTTCCTTCTCGAACACTGAGGTGTGGCTGTATGCGTGGTTTCCATGTATCTTACCGGCATTATTAGCCACGGTTCCTTTGATTTCTATTAGGTCACACTTTCTTGCTGTGTTTTCTGAAAGAGCACCAAAGATGTGGCATTACAGGACTTTTAGTGCACTTTCAGAAAACGTGGCAAAAACATAACACCTAATATAGGTCAATGGGACTGTAGCTACATTTTTGGGTAAAACTCACAGAAACCACACATACACCCAACCAGCCCTAAGTCACTGGGGACTTTAGTCTGGTGTCTCCTGGAAGGTGTTCTGAATCTCTGGCTTATGACACTCCAAAGTTCCTAATTAAAATTCAGAAAATATAGGTAGTTCAGTCTAGGTCATGGTTAACACTGTCCCACTCCTGATGGCTCCATTTGATCATTCAACTGTCAAATGCCAGAGCCACTGCTGACACTGAAGTTCTAGCATTTGCCAGCTGAATGGTGGGTGAGGGTTAATCTCAACTTGGGCAGAAGTTGAGGTCCTATTTACATTCTGGGCACAGGACAGCAAGATCCTACAGACATCACTTTACAGACTAGTAAGATGCACTGACATTTTGGCAGCCGAAACATCAGCAGAAAATGTGTTTTCATTATTTTCCTGACAAATAAAAGGCGCCGAAAACGGCAGCATTGTTTTTTTCCGATATACAGTGGTTCATCGGATTGCGAGTAACACGGTTTACGAGCGTTTTGCAATACAACCTTTTTTATTTTTATTGACTTTGTCTCGCAAGATGAGCAGAATTCAAGTCTCTGGGGTGTGCAATACCGCTTGTGGCCAAAGGTGCCGGCGCAACAGTGAAGCGCTGAGACACTTGTAGCCGCTCGGAAACACTCTGTCGCTGAGTGTCTCCGATCATCTCCAAGTGGTCTCCGAGTGTTTCCCATACCTCTGGACACATGCAGTACTGCATAGACAAGCAGTGGCTGTGGAACGGATTATCTGATTTTCCATTATTTCCTATGGGGAAACTCGCTTTGAGTGCTTTGGATTACAAGCATTCTTCTGGAACAAATTATGCTTGTAATCCAATGTATTACTGTAGTTGAAGCTAGGAGGTATGAATCCCTTCTCTTTTGCAGAAGTTAACCTCTGTCATTTTTCTCATTTTTCTCAGACTACAGAATAAAGCACATGTCTCCAGGCAGATCTCAGAAAACAACTAAAAATATTCACTTTTTTCACTTGATAACGCAGAGCCACATCTTTCCACAAGGTGTGTGATAACATTCCTAAGTGTGGAACTAGCAAATCAAAAAATCTATTAGTTAAGATGGGAGTATGAATGTAAAAAAAAAAAACAAGGTGAAGGTCTGTATTAGTCATAGTAAAGCCAAATAATGGCAGCACAAAAGTCTTCTGCTGACGTGAAGAAAAAAAAAACTTAACACTTTTTTTATCACACTGCTTACATTTAAATACGTCAACCTTGCCTTCTTACAGCAGCAATCATTAACAGGTTAGAAGTCACACTGAACTAAGGGAAAGTAATTTATTCTTATTATCACAAAGGCAGATGCAACCATTTTCCAACATTTCTTTCCTGTATACACAAATGTTCTGCAGCAAAATAGCACATTATTTTGTAAAAAAAGAAGAGGGTAAAAAATTTCATATTTTGTGCAACTGAAATATATTTATTGTGATCTGTAGAAGCACTTAAATTAAAGATGAATTCTCAGCTAATGTTCACAGGCGATTGGCACATTTGTGCATAGAGATGATCTATTCCTTGATTTATTTGCACTGTATTGGCTAGTGGAGACTAATCACACTTACTTCACAAACTTCTGTTTCACCTATGAAAAACCTTATAAAGCAGGTATATTTTCAGTTACACTAAGGGCTCTTTCACACGGAGCGTCCGTTCAGATCCGCCTGCCAGTTTTTTTTGCGGACCTGAACGGACGCTCCGTGCTCCTCTATGGAGCCATGGATGTCAGCGGAGACATGTCCGCCGACATCCGACCCGCTCCGATCCGCCAAAGTATGCCGGAGGAAAAACCTAGTTTTCCTTCCGTCTGGCGGATCGGATCGGATGTACACGGATGTTCATCCGATCCCCCCATAGGGGAGAGCGGAGAAAAGACAGGGCGGTCCCTGCACAGTGTGCGGGGACCACCCTGTCATCCGGCAGCTCAGCGGAGATCAACGGAGCGATCCCCGCTGAGAAAACGGAGGTGCACGGGGCGGATCATTACTGATCCGCCCCGTGCGAAAGAGCCCTTAAAGTGATACTAAACTCTGGCTTGAAAAAATAAATAAAAATTCAAGTATGTATTACCAACTCAATTTTTTGTTGCCGTGACTCAACCTCCTGTTAGAGGGTGGCTATGTTTGTTTTCCATGGTCCCACCATAGCCACCCTCTCTTGTCACTTTCAACATGGACAATGGGATTTGTAGTGTTCATAGAACAGTACACATGAGCTTAAAAAGAGACAAATTTATTTTATTAGAAAATGTAAAATTACTTTTTTGCTTTTAAGTGTAAATGTGAGATCTGAGGTCTTTTTGACCCCAGATCTCGCAATAAAGAAAACTTTTCATGCTTATTTATATTACAAGGGAGGTTTACGTTCCTTCCAATAGGAATAAAAGTGATCAAATATATATTTTTTTAAACAGACAGTGAAAAAATATTTTTTTTTATAAATTTTAAAGTGCCCCGTCCCTCAGAGCTTGCGTGCAGAAGCAAATAAATACGTTGGTCGTGCCACATTTTAAACCACACATGCGAGGTATCACCGCGATCATTAGAGCGAACAATTATTCTAGCCCTAGACCTCCTTTGTAACTCTAGGGTCTGTGCTAAAAAAATATATATATAATGTTTGGGTATTCGTACGTTGCGTGCGCCAATTCAAACGGTATTCACACCACACATATTATCGCAAACAATATAGCAAAAGCAATAATTCTAGCACTAGACCTCCTCTGTAACTCTAAACAGGTAACCTTTTTTTTTTTTTTTAAACCTAAACTAAACTCAAATAAAGTTTAAGGGCTCTTTCACATGTCCGTTCAGTTTTCCCCTTCAGTTTTTTCCCCTTCAGTTGATCAGTTTTTCATCCGTTTTTCGTCCGTTCCGTTTTTTTTGATGGAAGAAAAATAGGGTTTTCTTCCGTCCAAAAAAACGGAGCTTACCGCAGACGGATGTTAACGGACGTTTAGCGGATGCTCATCCGCTAACGGACGCTAACCCATAGGGAAGCATTGAGGTCCGTTAACGGACGAACTGAACGGACGAACTGAACGGACGTGTGAAAGGGCCCTAAGTGTACTGCCTGCATTGATTTTCTTCTTCCCTAGCCTTTTTTCTTTTATTTTCACCTAGTAATCTTGGGAAGAACACACTTCCTGTCCCTAGTTGGCTACACTTATTCCTTCACTGTATCTTTGGAGGAAGCTATGATTGCCCCCTAGGCTGGATTTCAAACATATCTGCATTGGTTCATCTTCATTACATAGAAGATTATTCTTGCATTAAAAAAAAAATATATATATATATATATATATATATATATATATATATATATATATATATATATATATATCTGTTTTGCTTTCTATCTAGTTTACAGGAAGTGACAAGGAAACTGCATTACTGGCAAGATGAACAGGTATTTTCTGTACGTCCTTAAAATCATCATTACTCTGAACACTTAAAATGAATACAACCACCACATCTAAAGACTGGTAAGCTTATAAACACACACACACATATATATCAGCCCTCAAAAAATCAATTCGCTTGCTCGCATTTTGCGAGTGGATTTTAAGGAGGGGGCGAGTGTGGGCTGCCTGGGAGCGGGGGAGCGAGCACCGCCTTTGGCCCGAGTTGTATGGGGGCTTTTGTCCCAGCGATCGTAGGGGAAGATAGAGGAGAGCCGCCACCGCTGCCTGGCTGTTTAGAGCGCTGGGGAGTGGGGAACATAATAGCTGTGTGTTTCCCCGCCATGCGGTGTCATATACAGCCCCTCCCCATTGTCCGGGCACTTTGATAGACAGATCACCATTCAATCCTAGGACAGTGATCTGTCTATCAAAGTTCCCCGGGCAAGGGAGAGGGGCTGTATATGACGCCTCACGGCGGGGAAACACACAGCTATTGTAACGAAAGCTGTTATGTTCCCCAGTGCTGTAATTAGTCAGGCGGCGGTGGCGGCTCTCCCCTTTCATCCCCTACGATCGCGGAGACACGGACTAAAAAAATTGGGGACACAGGCGGCTGAAACTGGGGACACAGGCGGCTGAAACTGGGGACACAGGCGGCTGAAACTGGGGACACAGGCGGCTGAAACTGGGGACACAGGCGGCTGAAACTGGGGACACAGGCGGCTGAAACTGGGGACACAGGCGGCTGAAACTCGGGACACATGCTGCATTGGGAACACAGGTTGCACTGAGGACCGGGACACAGGCTGCACTGACAGGCACAAGCTGCATTTTTGGGTATGAATAAAGTTGTTGTTAATATTTATTTTTATAACTTAATTCTGCATAGAACATTTAGGTGTAATTTCATGAGATAATATATGAGGGCGGGTTTAGGGGCGGAATTAGAGGCAGGACATGGTAGGGGTTGGGCGGGGCAACTGGTGTCGAGTAACTCTTGAGGCCTGGCTAGTAGCTCTGGACTTGAAATTTTGAGCCCTGTAATATATTATAGATATAGAGAGTTTTTTGTTACTTTTTTAAAAAGTACTGACTGTATTTGATTGTATATAATTAACCTAAGTTGGCACACTATATAAAAAAAAAAAAAAAAAAAAAAACTTTCAACTATTTAACCTGCTTTTCATTTCTCAAATTCTAGAATGTTTTGGACCACCTAGTCCCCTGAGACCTAAGCTTCATGCTAATTAATATCAGATTAGTGTCTGATTCTAACCAGGTCCTGAAGACATTAAATTATCCTTCTCATTATTAGGCATGAATAAGTGTGGTTCTAAATATTTTTGTGTGTAAAAGACCAATATCAGTTTCCTGCTGTAAGTTGCTGTTCATAAAATAATCAAACTGATGAAGTTTATATAAAAATGTGCAAACTGAAATGTCTATTTTTTCGTTATTTTTAGTCAATCGATTTTATTGTCTGTTTTTATTAGTGAGTTTATAAAAAGGAAAATCTTTTTTTCCCCCCCCAATTATAAAAACACTTTGTAACACACCAATAAATTAGTGTCAAAACTTATGGGACTTTGGTGAAATCTCAAGAGCCTAAACAGACCCCTGATGTCTCACTTTTGAGACAAAGAAAGAAACTGAGGACAGAGATACCACAGTCTCTTTCTCTGCCTGCTTTACTATGCTTCACTCAAGAATGAAGACAGGAGAGATCAGTGCAGATCGGTGTGTTCATTCAGAAAAGGAAAACCAGTTAATAAAATATTTACCAGCCCCTTCCACACTACTGAGAGGAGAGGAGACAAGCTGGCAGCACTGCAGGGGGGAGACGATAAGTGGGGGGGGGGGGGGAATCAGCATTGCATGGGGTGATTAGGGTGTGCTCAGGCACATCTGGCACACCCTGTGTGCATGCCTATCACAGCTAGCCATAGATAAACCAAGAGTGGATGGGACAAAGTACTATACTGTACATACTGCTGTGAAACAGAACACAATAATAAAAATGGAATTGAGACTACTTTTTAAATAAAACATGTGCTCAATTTGCAGGACAATGCAATCAAACATGCTAAAAAAATAAAATGGTATTGTCCTCAATAGTTAGTAATATAATCTGCCACGCAACTATACATTTTACTGATTTGAATATTTATAGATGCAATTGGCCATTTAAAATAATATGTCATCCTAAAGTGGTCGTAAACCCTTACATATAACCACTAAAATGACTACCCTCACATAAACAAATTCTCTTACATAAGTTGTACCTGTTTACCTGCCCCCCTTACTGTTTTACAGCATTCCTCAACTCCAGCAGGCAGAGGGCAGAAATCTGATGTCACAAACTGCACAGAACAGAGCAGGGAGATAAGTGTACTCTGAGAGAGAAAGGACACACCACCTCTGCACAGTCTCATAGGGAAACATGCACAGCCGAGGTTGTCAATCACCTGCTGTGTGCTGTAGGGTGCATCTGGGGTCAGCATTGACCCTCAGAAGTGACTCATGCAAATAGCAGAGGAATGAGAGAGAAATTACACTAGGTGCTTTTTAATTGAGGCAAGTATGCACTAAAAATGTAAATATTATCATGATTAATAAATGATTTTATTACAGTAATTAAATTTAAAAAGTGAAGCTCGTATAATATATAGATTCATTACACACAGTGATATATTTCAAGCATGTCTTTCTTTTAATTGTGATGATTATGGCTTACAGCTGGTGAAAACCAAAAATTCAGTATCTCAGTATAGACTGCTGACAGTTGCCCAGAAGACATTCATGTCATTGACACCCTCCACAAGGAGGGCAAGTCACAAAAGGTCATTGCTAAACAAGCTGGCTGTTCACAGAGTTCTGTATCCAAGCATATGAATGGAACATTGAGTGGAAGGAAAAAGTGTGGCAGAAAAAGGTGCACAAGCAACAGAGACAACCGCAGCCTTGAGAGGATTGTGAAGCAAAGGCTTCACAAGGATTTGACTACGGCTGTGGTCAGTGCTTCAAGAGTCACCTCACACGGACATATCCAGGACATGGGCTACAACTGCCGCATTTCTTGTGTCAAGCCACTCCTGAACCAGAGACAACATCAGAAGCGTCTTACCTGGGCTAAGGAGAAAAAGGACTGGATTGTTGCTCAGAGGTCCAAAGTCCTCTTTTCGGATGAAGTAAAATGTTGCATTTCATTTGGAAATCAAGGCCCCAGAGTCTGAAGGAAGAGTGGAGAGTCACAGAATCCAATTTGCATGAGGTCCAGCATGAAGCTTCCACAGTCTGTGTTGATTTGGGCAGTCATATCATCTGCTGGTGTTGGTCCACTGTGTTTTATGAAGTCCAAAGTCAGCACAGCCCTCTAACAGCAAATTAAAGAGCACTTCATGCTTCCCTCTGCTGACCAGCTTTATAGAGATGCCGATTTAATTTTCCAGCAGAACTTGGCACCTGCCCACACTGCCAAAAGTACCAATACCTGGTTTAATCATCATGGTATCACTGTGCTTGATCAGCCAGCAATCTCGCCTGACCTAAGCCCCATAACGAATATGTGGAGTATTGCCAAGAGTAGGATAAGAGACACCAGACCCAACAATGCAGACGAGCCGAAGGCCGCTATAAAAAGAAACCTGGGCTTCCATAACACAGGCTGATCGTCTCCATGCCACGCCACATTGATGCAGTAATTCATGCAAAAGGAGCCCCGACCAAGTATTGAGTGCATGCTATAATGTACAGGGACATACTTTTTAGCAATACCAACATTTCTGTAATAAAAAATAATTTATTGGTCGTATCTAATAATCAAATTTTCTGAGATATTAAATTTGGGGTTTTCACTAGCTGGAAAGGAAAGAACTCTGAGTAATGAATCTATAGAATATGATTTTCACTTTTTTTATTGCATTACTGAAAAAAATTTTACCTTTTCATGATATTCAAATTTTTGGAGATGCAACTGTAGAATGATATGTTTTTTCCTATTTTTATTTTAGGGGTTTATAACCACTTTATAAGAAGAATGATAGTGGAAAAAATGGCATTACATTCCAGTGCCATTGCATCCCACAAAAAAGATATTTGAGGAAGTAGTGACAGCAACAGCAAGTTGAGATGTTAATAGTAATGTAAAAAGAATGGAGAGCACTGAACATCCAACAGAACTTTGTTGATGCACTGCAATTTAGAAAACTACCACATGCTCAATGCCTTGTTCCCAAACCGGCTTCCGTTTACTTCCGTGATCAGCTGTCAATGGCTGACAGTTGTTCATGTGGTAAAGGGTCCAGTGTACTTGGCCCTTTACCCTGTTCTGTGATCAGCAGAGTCCCAAGAACTTGGCGATCACAGAGTGCCACGAGGACAGTAGGACGTACATAGATGCCCTCCCAGCATCTGATGTTTCCATTGTAGATGTCGGCTATAGCAAGGACGTCAAGTGGGTAATATAAGTATTCTTGTTCTATACCTGACCGATCCCTGAGGAAGCAGTGAACCACTGTAGTAGCCACTGCTACTACAATGATCCTTGCAAATTTCTGGGTCCTATACTGAGCCCTGCTTTATAGTAACCACAGGGATGGGTAACCTGCTCAGCACAGGCTACATTCAGAAAATGCCTTGAATTTTTCTCGAAGAATACAAGTTGTTGGCTGGACTGGGTGATGATCGTAAAATCAAAAAATATTTCTCTGCTTCCACTGGGATCAGATAGGTAAGGAATATGTATACTTACTGTACGTAAGTTCAAGCTGCGCCAATGCAACTATGCAAAAACTCAAATAATAATAATAATCTAAAAACAATATCCGTGGTTAGAAAATGCACAGCAAAAAAAGACTCAGCTACATGTAAAAATTCAACAATATTCAACAGAAAATTAATTTATAAAAAAAGTTAAAAAGCTTAAGAAAAATGCACCCAAATCTATGTAAAAGCATTTAAGTATGTAAATTAGTAATAGAACTATTGGTATGGTAACCGACAGATGCTGAAACTGTTTTATTTAGTCTGGGAAGTTAGTATCAGTGCCCTCCAATGATTAAATGGTTAAAGGCCTTTTTTAATAAACTAGAAATTTAGGTGACGTCCAGCGAAGTGAAATGCATGCAAATATCCAATCATGTGTAAGGAAATAAAATAAAAATAAAGCTCTTTTTGAACATGACTGAACAAAGCTTACTTCACTGCAGTTCACCTCATTCACCCTTAAACTATAGCTGAAGGCAAAACATTTTTTTTTTCAGTTTTTGATAGTGTAGAGCAGCCTTTTTCAACCAGGGTGCTTAGGCACCCTATGACGTCTTCAGAGTGCCTTGTCAAAATACCTAGAAATTGCTCCAAAAACTGTATACAAGTCAGCGGGTGAATCAAGGCTGCCTATTAGTTACACAAAGCCACAAGTTTTCATTGTGCACCATTACAACCTTCTAGCCACCAGTGTCCTAACTAATGATGTCATCGATTGATAAGGACCTCCCTGCACCTTTCCTTCAGCATCAGGGTCATATTAGACTGAGGGAGAGAAACAGAGAGAAGAGAAACATTGGAATACTAATCAGTACCAGTGTGCAAAGGTGTACAGTGGAACCTCGTATTGCAAGTAACACGGTTAGGGCCCTTTCACACCAGCGGACCATATGCCTGCTTTTTCATCCATCCGTTTACGGATGAAAAAGGGACATACAGTGCCTTGCGAAAGTATTTGGCCCCGTTGCATTTTGCGACCTTTTGCCACATTTCAGGCTTCAAACATAAAGATATAAAACTGTAATTTTTTGTGAAGAATGAACAACAAGTGGGACACAATCATGAAGTGGAACGAAATGTATTGGATATTTCAAACTTTTTTAACAAATAAAAAACTGAAAAATTGGGCGTGCAAAATTATTCAGCCCCCTTAAGTTAATACTTTGTAGCGCCACCTTTTGCTGCGATTACAGCTGTAAGTCGCTTGGGGTATGTCTATCAGTTTTGCACATCGAGAGACTGACATTTTTGCCCATTCCTCCTTGCAAAACAGCTCAAGCTCAGTGAGGTTGGATGGAGAGCGTTTGTGAACAGCAGTTTTCAGTTCTTTCCACAGATTCTCGATTGGATTCAGGTCTGGACTTTGACATTCTAACACCTAGATATGTTTATATATTACAGTTTTATATCTTTATGTACAGGTTCCACTGTACACCTTTGTACACCTGTACAGTAAGCCAGATGGCACTTATGGGTGGCATTGCTGGGCATCATTGATTTGCGGTCTTTCACAATGGTGCCAATCAGTGCCCATTTGTGGGCACTAATTGGCACATATTTGGCATCAATTTGCATATGTGGATGGCCATGTGGGATGTACCAGGCCATCCACATGCTTGGGACTTCCCTGGTTGTCACGGGTGCGCGCCGGCATGTTATCCTGCTGGACGTCAATAGACGTCCAGTCAGGATAACAGAACCACTTTCTGGACGTCAATTGTCTATTGACCGGGCAGGAAGTGGTTAACAAGCGTTTCGCAATATGAGCACTGCATTTAAAAAAAATCCTGACTCGGTTTGCAAGTGTTGTCTAGCAAAACTAGCAGGATTCAAGCCAAAGCGGTGTGCAATACCTGAAGTAAATGGTCTTTTTTTTTTAAACAATCGGCCAATGCCAATTAATTAAAAAGTGTCAAAAATCGGTTCTATTGAACAGAGCGGGAGGCGACTTGTCAGGCGGCTGTCGCCCCTGACGAGTCGCCCCTGTGTGAATGGGCTCTTATTCTTTTGCTGTCTCTGTTCTGTCAGGGAGATTTCTTTTCACTTCCTGTCCTTGAGAGGCAACAGGAAGCACGAGAAAATGTCTACAAAGTGAGTTGACTTTACCTCTGTGACAGACACCGAAATAGGCATCTCCACAGAAATATTGACCCTTAGAGGCGGTTCACACTTCACACTGCGGCGGCACGACTTCGGGGGCGACTCTGCAAGACGTCCTGAAGATGGCTTCTGTATAGAAGTCAATGCAGGTAGCCCTGAGCCACCCCCAAAGTCATACAAGAACCTTTTTCTAAGTCGGAGCGACTTGCGTCGCTCCTATTAAAACGGTTCTATTGCAGAGAATGGGACGCGACACGTCGGGTGGTTGAGAGACCTGACGAGTCGCCCCAGTGTGAACCGGCTCTAACATATTTTTTTTTCAACAGTTCTAAAATTTTGTATATTCCACCACTTTCTGTCTAGGTGACAATGGTAACCAGGACAAAGAAGGAGGGTGATTCTACCCAGGCAGCAAAAAAACTGGCAGGGGTTCTAATCCTTCCCCCATTCTGTCCCAAAAAAGTTCCGGCTTTACTTACACTTTAGCGATAGCCAGCAATAGGGACAAGACTTAATGCCCCAATTACATATTCAGGTGAAGCCACCACTGCTAAAATCTGCAGTGCAATGAAGCTAATCTTTATGCAGAGCAATGCATTCCAAGAACGGCATCTTTTCATTGCTGTCATTAATCTGAGCTGCAGTGCTGGATGTGGAAGGTCCTGAAATGTCATTTTGTCAGGGACATTGACAGCAGTTCCCTGCATGTGCCAAGCATGGGTAATCTGATAGCTAAAAAATGCAGCAGCAAGTGACATGAGGTCACACGAGAGCACCTATTAATACCCATACATGAATCTTAGCAGATGACGTGCTGCCCTGTTTAGGAAACACGACACGTTGGTGACAAACCACTTTTTACATAAACTTTAAACAGCATCTGATTATACCATTTCTCAATTTATTCTTCACATGCACAAGACAAATCTGCTAATCACCCAGCTTTCTGCACTATGATGTACAGACGAAGCAACCATATCTCCAAAGTGACCGGAAGGAACTGATGGACACATGACCTCCTCTGCTGAAAATACAAAGTTTTCCTAAGATCCCTTTTACACTTATAGAACTTGTACTGCGACTTGGGATTGCAAAGTCGCATTACAAGTCGTACCCCATGATTTCCAATGAGTACCATTCATATCTATGCTACTACTTTGGTCCGACTTTGATTTGACTTGAGGTCCATAGACCTCAAGATTACACAGGCATTGCTTCAAGTCGCATTAAAAATAAAGCAAAATCAGGTCAAAATCACTATGGGATTTGTAGTGTGCATAGAGCCGTAACTTATGCCTCGTTTCCACTGAGCGAATCGGTTCGGTACGGTACGCTATTTTAGGGGGTTTTCATTACGAAAGCGTGCCATAAAACCAAACTGTACTCCACCATTCAGGGTCCTGCTTCAGATGTGGGGCCATAGAAAATGGAACGGTACGGTTAGGGCTGAGCTACTGGCGTCATACGGTACATTGCACAGATTGGTGGACAGAAAACATCAATGCTGACGTCAAAGCAAATCGCCAAACAAACACCACGTCGCCTTTCAGTCCATATAAAAGGAGAAGGATGCCAGCAAACAACAGCAGGGTCTGGTTATCTCAGAAACTATCTACTTTCTTAGCAATAATTGGTGATAGCGTTATTCAGAGTGAGCTTGATGGATCAGTGAGAAATAAAAAGGTGTATAAAGATATTTCTCAGCGGATGGCAGCCGAGGGATTTAAAACGGACGCTGGGTCAGTGTAGGGTAAAGCTTAAAAAGCTTAAAGTACAATATAAAAAAAATTAAGGAAGCCAACAGCCGTAGTGGAAACTGTCCAAGTACTTGGAGGTGGTACGGCGCCATGGACGCCAAAGGCAGGAAGGGAGGTCTGGACTCTGCAACTGCAATTCTCGAATCCATGGTAGACCCCTTTGGTAAGTGTTTTTTTTAAACTTGGCATAGGATATCGCTGTGCTAACCATTTGAAAAAAATATACAACCATATGTTTGTTTATTTTCAGAAACAGTTGATGGGCTCTCCAATGATGCGTCAAACTTTTCAGATTATGGACCTTAAACGTCTTTCAGCGGCACCAGTATTATTTCAGCAAGCCAACCACAGAGTACGCCCAATGTACCCCGACACAATGGTAAGACATAGAATAACAGAGACATTTTTAATTGTGCATTTTCTTAAAGTAAATCAGCAGTGGGGCAGATGTGCAGGAGGTACAGTGGTGGAAGAGATGAGAAGGGGGGTTCAGCAGTGGGGCAGAAGAGCAGTAGAGCAGATGTGCAGGGGGTACAGTGGTGGAAGAGATGAAAAGGGGGGTTCAGCAGTGGGGCAGAAGAGCAGTAGGGCAGATGTGCAGGGGGTACAGTGGTGGAAGAGATGAGAAGGGGGGTTCAGCAGTGGGGCAGTAGAGCAGATGTGCAGGGGGTACAGTGGTGGAAGAGATGAGAAGGGGGGTTCAGCAGTGGGGCAGAAGAGCAGTAGGGCAGATGTGCAGGGGGTACAGTGGTGGAAGAGATGAGAAGGGGGGTTCAGCAGTGGGGCAGAAGAGCAGTGCTGAAGCAGATGAGCAGGGGGAACAGAGGTGGGGCAGTGGATCAGTCTAGTCTAGTGGGGCAGATGAGAAAGGGGCTTACAGTAGTGGTTTGACAGATGTTACCAAAAACAATATTTTGGCCGTTTGTATATTCCGGGTGAAAGGAGACGGCTGCAGTTGGATCTGCGAACAGTCATGGAGGATATGCGGGCAGCAGAAGAAAGGCAGCTGGAAAGAATGGAGAACCTTTCTGAGAGGCAGTTTCAGGCACTGCGTCAGGATGCAAAGGAAGCAAAAATCGCCTGGCAGCAGATGGAGCAGTTGGCTACCTTCAACCAGGCCTTCCTAGGTGTCCTTGGTCAGCTTGTTCAAGTGCTTGGAGCCAGTCGTCAACTCAGGTCACCACACAGACAGTAGTGCCTTTCATGTAGCACAGGACCTGTACCCATGTTTTTGTTTAAAAAAAAAAAATTATATATATATATATATATATATATATATATATATATATATATATATATATATATATATATATATATATATATATATATATATATATATATATATATATATATATAGTCAAAGGGGTTTTTAAAGGTTAGTTTTTTATATATATATATATATATATATAGTCAAAGGGGTTTTTAAAGGTTAGTTTTTTATTTTCTAAATAGGTTCCTTTAACTAGTGCATTGTTGGTTCACTTATATTTTCCTTACATTTCCCTTTTAAATGTTTTTTTTTTCTCTGTCTGAATTTATCACTTCCCGTTCCTTCTCAGTAAACTTGACACCATCATCCGAGCGGTATTTAGTCTGTCAGAACAGCTTACTGAGGAGGAACAGGAAGTGAGAAATTCAGACAAAGAAAACATTTAGAAGGGAAAAGGTAAGTGAACCAACAATGCACAAGCTTAAAGGAACCTATTTAGAAAATAAAAAAACAAACCTTTACAACAGGGGTGCCCAACCTTTTGAAGAGTGAGGGCCACTTAAGCAACTTGGTAACCAGTCGCTGGCCACAATGAGCGGAGCGGGCGGATGACAGGTCTCGGCTACTCTATAGGCCCTCCGATCCACCTAGATGAAAGTGGATGAATTTAATTCTGTTTTTCAGATTGGAGGTAGGCAGGCATAAAACGGACAGCTGTCGCTCTACAGCGGTGAATTGAGGGTCCCATTTGGTCGAGCTGATCGTGTGAAAGGGGCCTAAGACTGCTTTCAACTGATGTGCTGTAGTTTACCCACACCGCGGGTGCAGCTTAGTGCACCTGTGTCTATCCTGCGGATTAGCTGAACTTTGAAATAGACTCCACCTGTGGCAAAAGCCGGCGCTACAGAGGATGTATCGGCTTATGGCCACATGTGGCCCCGGGCCACTGGTTGGCCACCCCTGCTTTACAACCCCTTTAAGTTTTTGAAAAAAATGTTTCGATATATTTAAAAAAAAATGTTACTTTAAAGAATAAATAGAACAATGATTTTTTTTGGTAAATAAAAAACATGAGAGACTTTTTTGAGTAGGTCTGATTTCATTTAACACTTTAATATAAATATAGAAAAAAAGTCATTAAAAATGTTAATAATTTATGGTAAGAACTTAAAGGTTAAGGTGCCGCATCAGAGCCTGACGTATTTCACTGCACTCTTCTTCCATATCCTGTGCTGCTATTACTGGTACTGGCCCTTCTGGAGATGTATTTTAAATCCTGGTCAAAGTCTTCTTCATGACTTTTACAAAGATTGTGAAGAGCACAGCAAGTTAGTACCATGGATTTGGTAAGTTGAATGTCACTGTCATTTCTCTTCATAAGACACCCCCATCTACCCTTAAGTCTTCCAAAAGCATTTTCCACTATGACATGTGCCCTGTTAGGCGGCCATTGTCAGGAAATGATTTCAGAAGCCAATTTTGTAAAGGATAGGCAGAATCCCCAAGCACATAATAGCCAACATTCACCCCACAAATGTTCTTAGTGCTCACCGGGTACAGGCCTCCCAGGCTAACCCAATCCCAAAATGTGGACAATCGTAGAACACAAGCATCATGCAAACACCCAGGCTTTCCTACATTCGCATTCCAGAATAGTCCCTTACCATCCACTACTCCCTGGAGGATGATGGAATGCCAGCCTTTTCTGTTGAAGTAGTCAATGTGGTATTCTTGTGGTGCTATTATTGGTATGTGTGAGCCATCAATGGCACCAACACACTGTGGAAGGCCCCACCTGTTTTCAAAGTACTCAGCCATGTCTTTAAGCTTTTCCCTTTTCAGAAAATTAACAATTTCAGGAGCTAGCAATGTGCACACAGCCTTACAGAAGTCCTGCACACACCGGCACACTGATGATTTACTGACACCAAAATAATGGCCTATACTTCTGTATTCACTGTTGGTAGCCAGCTTCCACAGTGCAATGGCAACTCTTTTCCTCACAGGCAAACTGGCTCTGAAGTTGGTGCTTTGCTTCTCCAACGCTGGATGTAGCTTGGCACAAACGTATGAAAAGGTTTCCTCTGACATTCTTAAATTCTGCACCCACTGTGTGTGTGTGAATCCTTGGACGGTCACATGCCACCACTCATTGGCACGGGGGAAAGCCCAAATGACTGGTCGGCGGCACTGCTTTGCCAAAAGGAGAAGCATCTAAAAAATAAAAACACAACACAGATAGTAACATATGACAAAAAATAAAAATTCATTCAACATATATAACATAAGTGTCAGTCAGTGTATGTCAGGTTGGTGGGTCAGTGTGTGTGTGTATGTCAGGTTGGTGGGTCAGTGTGTGTATGTCAGGTTGGTGGGTCAGTGTGTGTGTGTGTGTGTGTATATATGTCAGGTTGGTGGGTCAGTGTGTGTGTGTGTGTGTGTGTATATATGTCAGGTTGGTGGGTCAGTGTGTGTGTGTATGTGTGTGTATATGTCAGGTTGGTGGGTCAGTGTGTGTGTGTGTGTGTGTGTGTGTGTATATGTCAGGTTGGTGGGTCAGTGTGTGTGTGTGTGTGTGTGTGTATATGTGTGTGTATATGTCTGGTTGGTGGGTCAGTGTGTGTGTGTGTGTATGTCAGGTTGGTGGGTCAGTGTGTGTGTGTGTGTGTGTGTCAGGTTGGTGGGTCAGTGTGTGTGTGTATGTCAGGTTGGTGGGTCAGTGTGTGTGTGTGTGTGTGTGTGTGTGTGTATGTATGTATGTGTGTGTGTGTTTGAGTGAATATATGTCAGGTTGGTGGGTCAGTGTGTGTGTGTGTGTGTGTGTGTGTGTCAGGTTGGTGGGTGTGTGTGTGTGTATGTCAGGTAGGTGGGTAAGTGTGTGTATATGTGTGTTTCAGGCAAGTCGGTCAGTTGTGTTTACCTTTTAGCCGCACAAATGTGTACTTCTCCTACCGGCTAAACATCAAAGCTAGAAGTATTCTTTTACTTTCTGCTGCGTTTCTCTTTGCCACTCGCAACCTTCTCTCATCCAGTGCGGCATCTATTTTGACTACAAAGAACCAAAAGGCGAGTGGAGAAAAGACGAGCTGCTGAATGACCTCCGTTGTTGTTTGGCTGACGCTGAGTGACGCTGCATCACGTTTCTCGTCGCACTAGTGTGACATCACGAAAGGCATTTTTTCTAAAACCTGTATGGCCCCTAGCGGTCCGACTTGCAGTGGAAACGCTCACCAGAATAGACCGGACCATTCTAAACTGTACCGACCCGAACTGATCCGCTCAGTGGAAACAAGGCATAACAGAACTGTAACTTAGGTGCACTGCGCAATCCAAACAGATGAAAGAGAGGAAGAAAGGGAGAGGCTTGGGAGGCCACTGAGGACATTAAAAAGGAGGCAGAAGAACACAGTAAGAAACACCATGAAAAATGGACCAAGACCATTAAGTAGTGGATGTGTATGGATGATTTTTGGATACTTTAGTGCCACTTAAAGCCCTGATTTACACCTGTGCAGTTTAAAGCTCCTAAAACACGCAACAAACATTATCCCAAACGTTCAAATAGTGCCAGTTCACATATGATCACTCAAGCCCCTGTAGCTCAATGCCTGGCACTCAAAAAGATACATGAGCTACTTTTGAAACAGGGGCATTTTAGATATGGTTCACATCAGTGGGATTTGACATGTCAAATCACAGCCTATTGCCGGCACTGTCCCAATCTATGCAAGGCTGACTTTGTGGTGCTGCACCAATTTCCGAAAGTAGTTCCTGCATTACTTTTGACCACTTTGGGGGAGATTTAAATAGACCTATGTGCATGAACCGGCACAGATGTCTATCAAATCGCCCCCAGACTCGCACTGAAATCTGGATTCGAAATTGTGCGAGTTCAGCTGAATGAGGGCATTAAAAATTTAGAACATGCTCTATTTTTTTACGTTGTCGTTTTTCATGTCGTAAAAAATGGTCATGTGTAGGCTTTAACGACGTGAAAAAAAATGTGGATGCACAGAAGCAAGTTATGAGACGGGAGCGCTCGTTCTGGTAAAACTAGTGTTCGTAATGGAGATGGCACATTCGTCACGCTGTAACAGACTGAAAAGCACGAATCTTCTCTCACCAAACATTTACTAACACAAAATCAGCAAAAGTGTTGTACGTCACCGCGCTTTGCTCAAACATTTTTTTTTTGCACGATCGTGTGTAGGCAAGGCAGGCTTGACAAGAATCGTGTTGAAAAAAAAAAAAGTTGTTTTCGTGTGTACGCGGCATTAGACTTTAGTGGGAGTACCTAACAAGCTTGAATATTTGTGCTAAAAAAAAAAAAAAAAAACACACACACACACACACACACAACCTAAACAACCATCACCTCCTAATAACTCGTTTTCAATTAGCTGTAGAAGAAAAACTCAAGCTTGAATACCCTTAAAAAAAAAAAACACATGCAAAAGCACAGTGAAAAAAGCCCCAAAATCGCCTGTAAATGCAGAAGCTCAGGTGTGAATGCAATCTAAAGCTAGGTGTGCATGCAGAATATATATATATTTTTTTTTACTTAACCAGCAAGTGGATGCAGGGATCCTGCTGCGTTATTGTATTCTGACAGTGGGACACCCCCCCCCCCCCCTTCAGATTACACAAATCAGCAATGCAGCCATTGGCTGCACACACTGATTGAATGCTTGTTTTCCAGCAGGACTGTTCAACAGAAGCTGAATAAGGCACGGTTCAAACCTGTGTGGGCCGTGTGTCCCACATTTGCACAGGCACGACAGCCCATTCATTTGAATGAGCTGCTGTGCTGCATGAAACGCACAAAAAAGGTGCATGCATCTTTTTAAAAACGCAGCCACAGGGAAACCGCATGGACTTTTTGACCATAGAGTTTCCCTGCGGTTCCCACACCTGCGATTCTGCCATGGGCTGAAATGCATGGGGTGCCATTCAAAATGAATGGCAGCCCTGCATGTCTAGCAAGAGCAGTGCGATTCGGCTGCGGGTGGTTGCAAGTTGGGGAAGCAATTTGATTCCTGCAACCGGAATCCGGCATGTAATCGTGGAAGCAAGTGGTTAAACTTGGGTTACTATGTGTCAAGTTTATTCGCTCAGGAGAGGTTGTAAAATGTCCCGTGTACATGAAGCCTTAAGGCCCGTACACACGGTCGGACTTTTTGCCAACAAACTTCAAAATGAGCAAGTTTTAAAATTAGTCCGATCTGTGTACGCTCCAGCGGACAAAAAGTTTGGTCTGCAAACGGACAAACTTTACGTCAACAAGCGTCCGATGGTGCCTAGTCCGACCGTGTATACAGCAAGCAATCGGACTTTTGTACAAAGTACAAACGCGCATGCTCCGAAGCAAAGACCAGCCGGAAGCGTTCTGTCAGGTAAAACTAGCGTTCGTATTTGAAAGTGCACATTCGTGATGCAGCAAGTTCTGAAATCAAGAAAAGCAGCGCACATTCTCTTCTTCTTTATAATGGCATAATACTAAAAGCTGCTTTGCTGGCGATACTGACGGAGTCCGAACAAATGTCTTTACTTTGGATTAGTGTATTTTGGTTATATGAATCAAACATATATTTCTATATTATTTTGTGGTTCAAGTTAGCACAACCCCATTGCGCAACATGACTGCTTGACGAACGGACGTTCACAAATGAACAAAATTGCACAAAACTGAAAATCGCGAATTGCACACAGACAAAACCTCTACTAACTCTCGATTAGCAGAAGGAGCACAAAGGGTGACACCGGAGAATTGAACTTCCTCTTTTAACCACTTCCTGACGGCCGTACAACTATATACGGCTGCAGTGTGGTTCTAAATCTCTGGGAGGCCGTCTATATACGGCCTCCGCTACTCCGGGCCACTGAGGGAGATCCACGTCCTGTTAGGGAGAGAGGAGACCGATCTGTGTCCCTTGTACATAGGGACACAGATCGGTAACCTCCCCCAGTCACCCCCCTCCCCCCACAGTTAGAACACTATGCAGGGTACACATTTACCCCCTAGTGTTAACCCGTTCAATGCCAGTCACATTTATACAGTAATTAGTGCATATTTATAGCACTGCTCGTAGTATAAATGTGAATGGTGCCAAAAATGTGTCAAAAGTGTCCGCCATAATGTCACAGTCCCATAAAAAAAAAAAAAGGCAGATCGCCGCCATTACTAGTTAAAAAAAAAAAAAATTCTGTCCCCTATTTTGTAGGCGCTGTAACTTTTGCGCAAACCAGTCGCTTATTTTTATTTTTTTACCAAAAATATGTAGAAGAATACGTATTGGCCTAGACCGAGAAAAAAATGTTTAAAAAAATAAATAAAAATATTGGTCTATTTATTATAGCAACAAGTAAAAAATAGATTTTTTTTCAAAATTGTCGCTTTTTTTTTGTTTATAGCGCAAAAAACAAAAAACGCAGAGGTGATCAAATACCACCAAAAGAAAGCTCTATTTATGGGGAAAAAAAGGATGCCAGTTTTGTTTGGGAGCCACGTTGCACGACCGCGCAATTGTCAGTTAAAGCGATGCAGTGCCGGAAGCTGACATTTCACCTGGGCAGGAGGGGGGTATATGTGCCCAGTAAGCAAGTGGTTAAACTCTCGTCAGTACGTTGAAACGTCACTACGTTCGTGTTTGTTGCCGAAAATGTCAGAGCGTGTGTATGCTATGCGTGTGACCGGACAACTCCCTTCGGACAAAAATCCAAGGGAATATTTGTTTGATGTCCGACTGTGTGTACGAGGCTTTAGACTGGATTATGTTGAACAGACAAGGTACATGCAGAGTTTAAATTTGTCTGCTTCCTGCTGAACTGACCAATTTTTGGTATGTGTATACCACCCTTTATTCTACAAAAGAGGCCTTTAATAGAGCATTACAATCTGGCATATTTATGGAAATGTAACGTTCTCCCAGGATTCATTTCTTTGTGTACTATTATCACCTGTTTTATTGCAAGATATCCTATTGGGATAATGGAAAAGGTACTTTGTGCACACAATATAACCCTGGGATCCGTCACTTGCAGTTAGGGACTAACTCTATGTCTTTTAAGGATTTATTTTAAAGCTAAAGTTTAGCTAAAAAAAAAAATGTGTAACATTTATATTATGCATCTGCATCTAGCTGGATCCTGGAGAAATCTTCACTGCAGGGATGCCTGTCCTCTTCCTGTCGCTGAACTGCTGGTGCTTCAATGGTTAAAAGTTTGGGTCTTCAGGCAGAACAGCAGAACATATGATCTGATGGGGACACCTCCCCTCCTTCCTTTCCTTGTATTGGGAAAATGTGTTTCACTGATTAAATTGCCTGTGAATGGGGGAGAAAATCCCATGACTGATCACATTCTCCTAGTCACAGAAACAACTTTTATCAAAGGAGGGGGTGTGTCCCAGTCCGACCATCTGTACTGCTGTTCTGCCTGGAAATCTGAAGCTGTTAACCACTGAAGCTCTGGAAATTCAGAGACAGGGAAAGGACAGGCATCCTTGCAGTGAAGATTTCTCCAGGATCAAGTTGCCTGCACAACACGAGCTAAACACTTTCAATTTATATGCAATCAGGCAAGCTCTTGCACTAAATGATTGAAGGTAAATCTAAAAGGACATTGAACAAGAAAATTGTATAATGTATGGCCAGCTTAGAGCCGGACATACATGGGTCAAATTCTGAAAGATTATTCTTTAGAAAATTTAGAAATTATCGTTCGAATTGGTGGGCCCCGTCAAAGGCCAATTTTTATGCTGCTATTGAATTTGGGAAACTTTTGCAAAAAAACTAACAATTTTCTAATCAAATGATGGGAAAATTGTATGAGAAATAAATTTGCATTAACACAAGAAAAGAAAATTCCTGGAAGAAAAAGAAGATTCCTGCCCATGAAAATTATTTTTTTGTAGCAACATGAGGGGAAATTAAAGGCTTGGTTGGTTGAATTTTCGGAATCAATAGTGACACCATCGGATTACAAAACGCACCAAATTTTTGATTTTTAAAAATAAAATTTGTTAAGAATTGGACCAATGCATGCCCTTCTCAAAGGTGACTAAGGGGATGGCAGAAGGAACCACAGAGAGGGGGACAAGGCATCTGAAACTCCTGGAAGTGTCCAATGTTGAAGGTTTTTTCAACATTGAAGTTTAGCTTCAAGATTATAATATCTCTTCAAGATAATAAAGATCTCTAGTGTGGGTGGTGGGATTAGTAAGTATTCACCCATTCCTTTGCAGGGAATCCTTTGTTTTAAGTATAGCAGAGTCACCTAAAATTGACTATAGTCTTTACAAGACTATAGTTTTTGTTAAATGTTTTTTGGACCAGCTTAAAACACAAACACTTGGCATGTTTAACCTTTGGCAGGGGCAGGAATTAAACACCTTTGTGTTTAATTCCTGCCCCTGCCAAAGGTTAAACATGCCAAGCGTTTGTGTTTTAAGCTGGTCCAAAAAACATTTAACAAAAACTATAGTCTTGTAAAGACTATAGTCAATTTTAGGTGACTCTGCTATACTTAAAACAAAGGATTCCCTGGCACTAATATATTTCAGCAGAAACACTGATTGGACAAAACCATCCAATCATTATTCATCTCAAGAGATTTTAGACAGTGGTATCTGCTTGAAACACCTAGATATGAAATTGTTGACCGTTTTTTTTGTCCCCAGTTGTGTGACAATCTGAAAGTATTGGGTACCTTTAGGAATAAAATTAAAACAAAACATACATTTATTAAAAGGAATCAGCCATGAAACTACGGTTTTAGAAGCCTCAGATGGAAGCTGCTAGTGTCTAACTCAAGAGACAATTTGTTTCTGTAGATAAGAGGGATGGAATTAATGCTAAATTTAGCATGACATTGTAAACTGAATCCAGACACTGATGAATTTGGTGTAAACATAGTTTAATTATTGAGTTGCTGTATGAGAAAGTGCTCTATTTCGTGGCCACCAATTCCCTTTAAATTGGATCACACATGGACATTTCACTTGATCCACCATAATCCGAGTCTGTATAATGAGGATCTTGTAGCATCCTTGCCCTACTTACTTTTTACTAGTTTTCCCTATTCTAGCAATCTGCAATTATGCAAACTCCATATTTTTATTTAAAAGACTGTGCATTTTCTTTTCTCAACGACTGCAAAATGATAGGAAAACATCTGTCCCCTCTTGCATAATGTTCAAAATATTCTGCATATACCAATTTATCAAGGTTATACGGTATGCATCTTGTTTTGAAGTGCAGTAAATTGGGAAGTGATAATAGGGGGCTTTTTATGAGCAGTGATACTGTGCAGATAACCAAGAATCTCACACCTACAAATGCATAATCCTTGGTATCCCAAGTGGCATGTAAAGAATACTACCTTGTGACACATTTCCAGAGATGCCAGTTACACAGCGCACCTTCCCCGAGAGCCTCGCAGCTTTCAGGTAGTACTGTCCGGACCCACTATCTTATTTTTAGTGTTATGCCTCGCACATGCCATGAAAAATGCCATGAGAGCTTTGGCCAAGAATCCCAGGCGTGTGTATGCTCCACCACAGTGTTTCCCATAGGAAAACTGCTGGGTTAAAAACCGCCGGAAAAAAAATAAAAAAACATGTTCTCTTTTTTTTTTCACACAGTTTTCCTGTCGGGAAAACTGCGATGGAGCATACACAGTTTTCCCGGTCAAAAGATATCATGGCAGTTTTCCCAACGGGAAAATCGGTCGTGTGTACGAGGCATTAGAATTAGGTGTTAGGCGGCGTAAACACGGCCGGAGGTTCTCGCCAGAAACCAGCGAGAACCTCGCTGGGAGCTGCATTCCAGCGAGAACCTCGGCCGTGTGTGCGCTCTCTGTGAGCCCCGCCCGTCGGGAAACCCATCGAGCAAATAGAGAACAGGTTCTCTATTTGCTCAACGGCCCGTCGGGATGAATGGCTGGTTGCCATTCCCGACGGGCGGGTCGCAGATTCTGACGGCCGGCAGAGAACCTCGACGGGCGGAACGATGTGTTCTGCCGTCGAGGTTCTCTGCCGTGTGCACGCGGCATCAGGCACAGTATTTTTGCTGCTTTTTAATTACCAGTTACATTTTAAAACAAAACAAAAATAGAAAATTGTCTAATCATGTGTTTTTCAATATAGAAAGTTTTAAAACCAACCATTTATCCTGAACCTTTAGGCTTAATTTCCATGGACGTTTTTACAGCCACTTTTCTAAACGTTTTTTACAGCTTAAAAACAGCTCTCCATGTTAGTCTATGGCCTCATGTCCACCATGAAGTTTTTGAGCTGCAGATGGCTGAACTGTTTTTAAGCTGCAAAAAAAACAAAACAGGACCAGTGCGTTCTGAAGCTCCAGCAATAAAGCTGTAAAAACGCCAGACATTAAAAAACGCTCAAAAATGCGCAAAAACGCTACCGCAGCGTTTTTGAGCTCCAGCTAAAAAAAAAAAAAAAAAAAACATGGACAGGCGTTTTTAAGCTGTAAAAAAGTGGCTGTAAAAACGTCCATGGAAATTATCCCTTATAAGGCATCGCTTGACAAATTTGCTTTAAATCTGGGAGCCAGCTAAAAAAAAGTTAGGAGCCAGTTTTTAAACTAATAAATCTTA
The DNA here is from genome assembly GCA_029574335.1 of Rana kukunoris. Lineage (NCBI taxonomy): Eukaryota > Metazoa > Chordata > Amphibia > Anura > Ranidae > Rana > Rana kukunoris. The sequence continues at coordinate 429,170,368 of CM056049.1, forward strand.
CAGGTGGAACGTGTAATATGTACCCGAAGGTTAAATTTTACTTTAACCCTTTCGCCCTTTTATGTAAAAAATTATTTTACATAAAATCATCCCCAAACATTATATCTTTTCTGAAAGCAGACACCCTGGAGAATAAAGTAGTGGTAGTTTCAATTTTTTTTATGTCTCATACAATATTACCATAAAGGTCAAACCTTAAACATGTCAGTACCCTATATTTTCCATAGGTGAAGCTATAAAAGCCCCCTATAAGTCCTCCAGTTAGCATTAAAAAGGAGGTCTGGTGCTAAAATTATTGCTCTCATTACGGTGTGCACGCCAATATGCAACATTTGTATCACAATCAACGTTTTCAGGTGTAGGCGCCCGCCACATGCATTTATATTTGTACATGAATATATGTGGGGGTGGGGGCCTTAAATATTTTTTTTTGGTGGGGGGAGATTTTTTGTGCTTGGGTGTAGAATTCAAATAGATAATTTTTTTTAATTAAACTATTTTTTTCCCCCATCACATTGGGGACAAAAAGTCCACTATATGATGATCTTCTTTGGTGACAGGTTCTAAAAGACCCTGCATCTCTCCGCTTTGCTCTACTGAATGTAATGCAATGCACATGCATTACATTCTTTCCCAGCCTTGATGGCCGGGGAAACTGTCAAAGGGGTCCCGGAAATTACGTCACACGTGACTTCCGGGCCAACAACTAGAAGACCCGGTGGCACCCACTATGCTGGTCCCAGGTCCACAGATAGGCAAGCGGAGCCCAGGATACGGGGTGGGGTGGAGTATGAGGATCATAAGGGAGGCAGCCCAGGCACCAGGTCGAAACTTCTTGTCGCAATGGTAACCTGGCGCCTCGGGTTTGCTGAGCCTAAAACTTAGCATAACCCCAATGCTTATAGTATTAAACCCAAAACAAAAACATAATGTTTTGCTATAGATCAAGGGTCTCCATTCTTTTAAAACAAAGGGCCAGTTTACTTTCCTTCAAACTTTAGGGGAGCCGGACTTTGGAAGAAAATTCCCCGGTATATATGGGAGTAAATAATGCCATAGCCTTGGTGGTCAGTAGGAGAAAAAAAATTACATTGTTGGTGTCAGGAGGAATGTTGCCCCATTGTTGGTATCAGTGGGAGGAATAGTGCTCCATCTTTGGTGTCAGTGAAAGAAATAGTGCCCCAAGCAAAGGACCACTTCTGGCCCGCGGGCCGCAGTTCGGAGACCCTTGCTATATTTACCAATCTTCAGATGTGGTGGCTGCATTAATTTTCTATTTTTAGTTCCCCCCCCCCTCTTTATTTTCATTAGTAACACACTTTCTGTCTAATGCCATGTACACACGGTCAGAATTTCCATTGGAAAATGTCAGATGGGAGCTTTTCATCAGATATTCCGACCGTGTGTATGCCCAATCTGACTTTTTCCGTACAAAATTCCGACGGACTTAGATAGAGAACATGTTCCCGATTTTTCCAGAAAATCTGTTCGTCTGTATGGAATTCTGACGCACTAAAAACCATGCATGCTCAGAATCAAGTCAACGCATGCTCAGAAGCATTAAACATAATTTTCCTCAGCTCGTCGTAGTGTTGTACATCACTGCGTTCTTGAAGGTTGGAATTTGGTGTGACCGGGAGTATGCAAGACAGCTTGAGCGAAATTCCGTTGGAAAAACCATCCGACTTTACTCTGCCAAAAAGAAAAACAGTCGTGTGTACAGGGCATCAGGGTCTCTCCACTCTAGCCGGAATGGAGACACCTTTGGAGTCACATTTGTCAATCTGGGGAAAGGGTAGTGTTAGATGCAATAGCAGATTTAGATGGATTTGACTTAACAAAATAAAGCCAAACTCCAGATAACACTTTTTGAACAGTAAAAACATTTGATTTCCCTTTTGGGTAAAAGTTTTATACAATATAATAAAAGCTAATCATTCTAAGCATCCCTATGGTGTTGAATGATTTGTCTCAGTTCTCTAACTGCCACTTTGTTGGACAGCTTGGTCTGTTAAAGGAAGTTGAATCAAACGGACTAAGTAGCTAGTTTATTAAATAAAATAAAAGTAAAAATTGCCTAAATTAAAGAAAAACGAGAACAGCCACCACAAGCTTAAAGCTGGTAAGCTTAAATATCTAAAATTTTTAATATCACTTTAATTAAACCCTTAAGCCTCATTAACACATAGTTCATTAATGTGCCGATCATGGCTGCTCATCCACAGGGCTACCAAATTGGGACGAGCTGCTGCCTTTCCATAGACATGAATGGACTGCTTGCACACAGCACCAGGCAGCTCCAGCTGCCTAAAGACATGTCCCATTGATGGACTATAGATGTAAGCGACACTGTTCCTGGTATGCTCCATCTGTCGCCACGAACACTGGCACTCCTCCAGGTATGCTCCATCTGTTGCTCCTGACCGCAGGTACTATTCCAGGTATGCTCCGCTTGTCACTCCTGGCCCCCGACACTGTTCCTGGTATGTTCCATTTTTTGCTACTGGTACTGCTCCATGTACACTTCATCTGTCCATTATGGCTGCTGCCACTATTTCTCCATCTTTAAGCCTTGTAGCCAGTTGCTCCCACTCCTGGTATGCTCCATTGCCAGCTCTGCTCTGTCAAGCCCTTGTTTCTAGACACAGCTAATACAGGGTGGCTCCGTTTGTCAAACCCTGAGATCTTGCAGCCAGGCACATCTGAGCATCTATGTTTAATGTTCCTGCTAGCTCCTCTTATTCCTTACTAGCTGCCTTGTCATTTCGTTGGTGATCAAATTGCATCTTCCTACTACTTCTGTCAGTATCTAGGGCACCGACCTGGAGTGTCTCTGATGAGAACCACCCATCCTTCTGACCTTGCTACTCGGCAAACCCAATCTGGTTCACTGTTTCGCTCAGTTTGTGACAGTTTGCACAAGCCCCACATCATGAACCCTATTTGTGTGCCTATATCTAAGGAGAACACACTTCAGGCATTGACCTAATAATTGTCCTCCCAAGAGTTGAACCCAGCTCTGATAATGACCGTCCTGCAGAGCCTGTCCAACTGTTGAGAAGAAACATCAGGTGGCATCTCTGTCTTTAGCTCCTCCATTTCCTGTGACAGGGCCACCAGTTGGATGTGCCTCTTTCCCTTCACTACTCTGGGCATTAGTCTACCTGCCAAGGGATTTCTTAGACGCTGTGAGTGCAGGGACTTCCTTACCTCTGAAATCAACTGCTTCCTGACAGCTTTCAAATGCACTTTTGACAAGCCTGACCCAACCATTCCTGCCACCACTGCTCTCCTCTTTTTTTCTACCAGGGCACCGCTGTCCTTGACCAATATGCTGTATACTTTTGCACCCTTTCATCAAATCTGACCTTGAAAAGGGTCTTATGTGGTTACCTTCTTGCAATTCCTGATTGTCAGGATAAAGAACAAATTGTTCAGAAGGACCTTGCCTCCTAACATCTGAGGAAAATCTCCCCTCAGTACACAGGTCGGCATCTGCTTCCTCGAAAGGGCCTCTAATTGTTCTCAGCAGCAGAGACCCATTCTTTCTCATCACTCCTTGGAATCCTTCCAAGTCTTGGATACATGACCAGGTTCCTCTACCAGTCAAGAGGTTTTGCAGTTAGGCAGAACCTGCCTCGTGCCAGAGGAAATTTTATGGAGATGTGCTTGGAAGTTGTGTATCTACAGTGGGAAGAAGGGTAATTTCCTCTCCAAATGTCCTCATCTTGAGTTCCTTCTGGGGTGGAATACTAGTCGCTTCTAATTCTGCACTCATGTCAACCATGACTGTTCCTGACAGCCTTCAATACTGTGACAAATAATACCAGTGCCAAGGTTTTAGCCATTCAAACACAACAGGTAACTTGCCAAGTCTGTAGGTAGCAGTGATGGGATACACACCACTGTACTGATGAGTATGGTGCTGCACACCCCCCCCCCCCCCAAAAAAAAACTTCTTCTTAAGTCTACAGAACATTTCCCTCTCTCCTCATCTCTAAATCATAGGTGAATGTGTTCTGTAGTTTACAGTAGGTAAACTTGATAGGGCTGATAACACTGCCAAGTTAGTTACATAGGACATAATGCACCACTACATTTCCGGCAGGATCAACAGGCATTTTTCTACTTATCCGATTAAACAAAACCGCTTTCAGTTGTATATGTACCAGACCAGAAGGGAGTAAATAAGAAAAAGTTTGGTTTTTGGACTAACCCCTAAAGTAACCCATAAACTTCACCTAAACCTAGTCAATAAATGTAACCTTTTTATTGTGACAAAGACTGCAGTATCACACTGATTATAATACCAACTGCAGGCATTAGGCTGCAATAATTTTATTTACAATGGAGCTTTCTGACTTCCTAAAAATCATTATACAGATGAGCTAAATTAAAATATAATAACCCCTGAGATAAAGAAAAAAGAGACAATTTTGTGATCTAAATTATATGTTCCGAAAACTGATGAATTATACACCAGAAAGAAAAAAAATCTTGTCTACCCAATGCTTTGTTCGGAAAAATACAACAGCCTTTACTTAGGCAGCAAGCAACATGTACAATATCTTAGAGCAACTCAACTTATTTAATAAGAATGGTGAATAAAGAATAACTGTCATATTTGTATTGCTATGTCCCAGTTAGGGAGAGTCACTCTCTCTTATTGTCCTGTCACAGGAATGAAAGTTAGGATAAATCCAGAACTTTGAATTACTATCAGATCATAAAAAAAAAAAAAAAAAAAGGGCAAATCTTCACTTGATGGCTTGACAGTTGGGCATAATCCAACCCATCTTGAAGAAACCCACACTAGACCCCAAGAACCCACTCCACCACCGCCCCATAAAAGGCCTAAATGTACTCTCAAAGGTAATGGAGAAAGTAGTGGTACAACAGCATCTAGATACCCACAACTTACTTGATCCATTTCAATCGGGTTTCCGTCCTGGACACGGGACGGAAACAGCATTGCTCAAAATAAGGGACGACGCTCTCGAGGCCGCAGACGAAGGAGAATCTTGTCTTCTGGTTATGTTGGACCGAAGCGCAGCTTTCGACACTGTAGACCACAAACTATTATTGATACGGCTAGCTGAAGTAGCCAGAGTCACAGAAGGCGATTTATCTTGGTTCTCCTCTTTTTTGGAAAACCGATCGCAAATAGTGAAGTTAGGACCTTTCACTTCTAAGAAACGCACAGTATCATGTGGAGTCCCTCAAGGATCCCCTCTGTCGCCGACCTCTTTTTGAAATCATCAGCAGCCAAAAACTGCTCTATTACTCATATGCAGATGACACGCAACTATAGTTCCACATTTGCAATAGTAAGGATCACCACCTCAATCTAGAGATATGCCTCTCTTTGATAGAGAATTGGATGACAAAGAGTTACCTTAAACTCAACGGAGCAAAAACAGAGCGTATGAATCAACCTGCAACAACGTGGATTCCCCCGCCCATTCTGGGCAAAATCATCACCCCTAGCGCCAAAGTCAAAAGTCTCGGGGTCATCTTCGACTCCTACATGACAATGGACGCACAAATAGGGTCAGTAGTCAGCGGATCTTACCATCTGCTGCGCCAAAGTCAAAAGTCTCGGGGTCATCTTCGACTCCTACATGACAATGGACGCACAAATAGGGTCAGTAGTCAGCGGATCTTACCATCTGCTGCGCCTACTACGCACACTTACTCCTTTTCTTCCCAAAGAAGACATAGCGGTCGTGGTGGGAGCAATTGTAAACTCAAGATTGGACTATGCAAATGCCCATTACCTCGGACTCCCAAACTACCAAATCGCTCGTCTGCAAGTCGTTTTAAAATACGGCCGCCAGACTTGTGACTGGGAAAAAGCCCTGGGAATCAATCTCACATTCACTGAGAACCCTTTATTGGTTACCAGTAAAAGACAAAATTGCTTTTACAGTAAAGCACTCTGTATAACGCATAGATGTATCCATGGGAATGCTCCCCATTATCTATGCAAAAAAATAAAAGCCCATAACCCCAATCGCGTTCTGCGATCCACCAATCAAAATCTCCTCCAGATACCGAAAGCCAACTACAAGTCCAAAGGAGATAGAAGATTCACAGTCCAAGGTCCCAGACTATGGAACGCTTTACCAACCAGCATTCGGTTGGAGGAGAACCACTCAGCATTCAGGAGAAAGATCAAGACTCATCTCTTTTGATATCAAAGGAGACAGGAACAACAAGAGCCCAGAGGCGATTAAGTTCGCATGTGCCACGCTATATACGTTTTCATTCATTTAACTGTGACAGTTATCATTCCATGTCTTGAATGTAACTGCTTTGGGAAACTGAATGGGTTTAGGTTCCACATTCTAAAGTGTGCATTGTCTAAGGAGCCAATTATAGTTATGAATGTCTTTTTTACCCACATACCACCGAACATCCATTGGGGAGCCCTCTTCATACATTTTACTAGCATGTCAGCAAACTAAAATTTCAAACTGATCCAATGGTCAGTTTGTCCTGTACTGGTCAGATCATAAGACACTCAGTTCTCTGTGACAACTGTTTAAAAGGAGATGTCCCTCACATTGGAAAAATATCCTTTTACTTCCTGTTGAGTCTACAAGTGAAAAGAAATCTCCCCAATTACAAAAAAACGACTATGGTTTTAACCCTCCCCTACTAAATAAGCCATTTTAAAGCGGGATTTCACCCAAAAGTGGAAGTTCCGCTCTTCCTCCTTCTCATTTTTTCCTTCTTTTTTGGACGGGGGCATGATTTTAACAGATACCCAGTCCACCACTTCCAGCTGGATCACCACTGCACCCCCTTCTCGCCCCCCTCCTTCAACCACAGCCTTCTGGGACACATCACAGGTCCCAGAAAACTGCAGGATCATTCACAAAGTGCAGCGAGGCTCGCACATATGCAGTTGGAAGCTGGTTTTCCCTTAGTCAAGATGCCGGCGCCTCCACCCTAAGCCAATTAAAGAATAGACTTGGGATCAGGACAGCACTGGATCCAGTGTCTTTATATTAAAAAACAGCAATTACGGTGTTTGTAGCTGCTGACTTTAAAAAAAAATTGGAGGGGGGGGGGGGGGTAACTGGACTTTATCTTAGCAACCAACGTGGCATCGACCTTCTCTTCCTACCTACACCAACATCGCAGGTGCTAAGGAAAAAGGCACCTAAAGTATAATTAAACGCAGAACTTTGTTAGTTTGAGAAGATTTAAAACACCTGTTAGGTTCTTATAGCAGTCTAGATCTTATTTAGGGAGTTTTACCCTCTCTTTGTCATATTTTCCATAAACATCACAAGTGAAAGAAAATTCCAATATTTAGTGGTCAGCAGAACAGGAAGAGAAGGGAGACCTTACAATGGGGACAATATGGTGACCTAGGTGACAACCAGGAATTTCCCTCCCTGTTTTGGCTATAGGATAGGAAGTAAGGGGGGAATCCCCCAATGGCAAAAACAATCCTGACTTTACTTCCGCTTTTTGGAACCTTCCCCCCCTCCGGTGTCACATTTGGCATCTTTCAGGGGGGGAGAGGGGGGGTGCAGATACCTGTCTAAGATAGACAGGTTTTTGCACCCACTCCTGGGCATAGACTCCCGTGGGAGTCACACCCCCCCCCCACTGTCTCCTGGGAAATACACTGGTCCCAGGAGAGAGTGGGGGTGGCCCGTGTCGCACAGTAGGGAACCGGACAGTGAAGCCGCAACGCTTCACTTCCTGATTCTCTCACTGAGGATGGCGGCAGGGGCAGCCGAGAGACGAGCAATTGCTTGGCCTCGGCTGCCGACATCGCAGGCACGCTGGACAGGTAAGTGTCAATTATTTTTAAAGTCAGCAGCTGCAGTATTTGTAGCTGCTGGCTTTAACCACTTAAGACCCGGACCTTTAGGCAGGTAAAGGACCCGGCCAGTTTTTGCGATTTGGAGATGCGTCATTTTAACTGACAATTGCGTGGTCATGCAACGTGGCTCCCAAACAAAATTGGCGTCCTATTTTCCCCCACAAATAGAGCTTTCTTTTGGTGGTATTTGATCACCTCTGCATTTTTATTTTTTTTTGCGCTATAAACAAAATTTGAAAAAAAAATGTAATATTTTTTACTTTTTGCTATAATAAATATCCCCCAAAAATATATAAAAAAATATATTTTTTTTACAGCCAAGGAAGCTGCCATCTTGGTTTCTGCTTGATCTGCAGTTGCCACGGTACTGCACATGTGATCAGTTATAACATCAACCACTTGATGGCTTGACAGTTGGGTTGGGAACACAAATGTTACAGTTATCATTCACACCATGTCTTGAATGTAACTTCTTTGGGAAACAGGTATCTCATTCTAAAGTGTGCATTGTCTAAGGAGCCAATTAGAGTTATGTATGGCTTAGCACTAGATGACCATATAGTGTGACCAAACACCCGTATTTTTGAATATGTCAGGTGTTTTTAACTAGCCTTGCAGGATAAATGTCATTTTTGCGCTATAATCTGTTTTGTATTGTCTTTGGTCTTATAGCAGCACCATCTTAGATGTATAGCATTTTTAGGGTGTGCCCCCCCCCCCCCCAAGTATGTTTTTGTATAGGCCCTGACCAGGTCTCTTTGGCTGGAGCACCCCTCCCCCTTTCATTACCTCACATTAGTGGCCACCAGTGTATAGGAAGAATCCCCACATCTTAGATGTATAGCATTTTTAGGGTGTGCCCCCCCCCCCCCCCGAAGTATCCTAGTATGTTTTTGTATTTTTTTACCCACATAACATCCATTGGGGAGCCCTCTTCATACATTTTACTAGCATGTCAGCAAACTAACATTTCAAACAGATCCAATGGACAGTTTGTCCTGTAGTCATGTACTGATCAGCTCTTAAGACACTCTTAATCAGAATCTCTCACACTGAACAATCCCTGGTGCCCATGTATTGGTTATCCTAACCTTTCCAACAGTCTTCATTATTAAATAATCACAATGTGGAGTAGAATGTAAAACACTAAAGCTGGCTATATATGGCTCAAATATCTGCTGATTGCTGCTGACTTGGCCAAAATTCAAGCCAGGTCAACAAACTTTAATCAAGAAATTAAAGGAGTCTCATGGAAAAAAAGTCATCCGAACAGTGACTGCATCCACAGTTTGGGTATAATGACAGCCATGACAACCAGCTGTCAGAATACAACAGCCCGCAGGGGAGATTCATCCATCCACACTATTTAGTAGAGGTAGGGAAATCTCTGGGGTTTTCATGCTCAGCTCCCTGGGCTGAACAAGGAAAATCTTTATTTGTATGTCAAAGTACAAGCTACAAGTACTGGAGAAACCATAGACAAAAAAGTAGACAGATGGATGGGCAGATAGATATTACAAGAGTTCACAAAGGTTTAACACAAGGATAAAGACCTTTATTTCAGCCAAGTGAGAAGAGGGGGCTAGGGAAACACAATAACTGTTATTCTCTAATCTAATTACTGACATTACGTTTCAGTGGGTAACTATTTAAACTGTAGGGTTTGTATGCGATTTGTGTGGTTTTATGTTTAGCACTGGCTGGGCCTAAAATTATATTAGATTTTGTTATTATTTAATATGGAATGACAATACATTTTTGAAACTTGTAAGGGAATTCAATGTTCAAACTTGAACTCTGAAAATACCGTAACTGTCTAATTGGAGCGGAAAATATTTATTAAATTGAAAGCATTGAAAGTTAGAAAGAGAAACATAAAAAAGAAGGAGTGAAATAGAGAGAGAGAGAGAGGCAGAAGGAGTGAAATCAGGAGAGAGAGTGTGTGTGTGTGTGAGAGAGAGTGTGAGTGAGTGGCACATAGAGAGACAGACAGTGTTAGAAAGAGACAGAGAGACAGAAATAAAGAGTGAAAGAGAGAGAGAGAGGCAGAGAGCGAGAGTGAACGAGAGAGAGAAGAGTGAAAGAGAGAGAGGCAGAGAGCCACAGTAAACGAGAGAGAGAAAAGAAGAGTGAAAGAGAGAGAGAGGCAGAAAGCGAATGAGAGAGAGAGAGAGAGAGAGAGAGAGAGAGAGAGCAGAGAGCGCGAGAGAGAGAGGCAGAGAGCGAGAGAGAGAGAGGCAGAGAGCGAGAGTGAACGAGAGAGAGAGAGGCAGAGAGCGAGAGTGAACGAGAGTGAACGAGAGAGAGAGAGAGAGAGAGAGGCAGAGAGTGAACGAGAGGCAGAGAGGCAGAGAGTGAACGAGAGAGAGAGAGAGGCAGAGAGAGAGAGAGGCAGAGAGAGAGAGTGAACGAGAGAGTGAAAAGAAGAGTGAAAGAGAGAGAGGCAGAGAGCGAGAGTGAACGAGAGAGAGAAGAGTGAAAGAGAGAGAGGCAGAGAGCCAGAGTAAACGAGAGAGAGAAAAGAAGAGTGAAAGAGAGTGAACGAGAGAGAGAAAAGAAGAGTGAACGAGAGAGAGGCAGAGAGCGAGAGTGAACGAGAGAGAGAGGCAGAGAGCGAGAGTGAACGAGAGAGAGGCAGAGAGCGAACAAGAGAGAGAGTGAACGAGAGAGAGAGAGAGGCAGAGAGCGAGAGTGAACGAGAGAGAGAGAGAGAGAGAGAGAGAGAGAGAGAGAGAGAGAGAGAGAGAGAGAGAGAGAGGCAGAGAGGCAGAGAGTGAACGAGAGGCAGAGAGGCAGAGAGTGAACGAGAGAGAGAGAGAGGCAGAGAGAGAGAGTGAAAAGAAGAGTGAAAGAGAGAGAGGCAGAGAGCGAGAGTGAACGAGAGAGAGAAGAGTGAAAGAGAGAGAGGCAGAGAGCCAGAGTAAACGAGAGAGAGAAAAGAAGAGTGAAAGAGAGTGAACGAGAGAGAGAAAAGAAGAGTGAACGAGAGAGAGAGAGGCAGAGAGCGAGAGTGAACGAGAGAGAGAGGCAGAGAGCGAGAGTGAAATAGAGAGAGAGGCAGAGAGGCAGAGAGCGAACGAGAGAGAGAGAGAGAGAGAGGCAGAGAGTGAACGAGAGAGAGAACGAGAGAGAGAAAAGAAGAGTGAAAGAGAGTGAACAAGAGAGAGAAAAGAAGAGTGAACGAGAGAGGGGCAGAGAGCGAGAGTGAATTAGAGAGAGAGAGTGAGAGGCAGAGAGTGAGAGTGAACGAGAGAGAGAGAGAGCGAACGAGAGAGAGCAAACGAGGGAGAGAGAGAGGCAGAGAGCGAACGAGAGAGAGAGAGAGGCAGAGAGCGAACGAGAGAGAGAGAGAGGCAGAGAGCGAACGAGAGAGAGAGAGAGGCAGAGAGCGAACGAGAGAGAGAGAGAGGCAGAGAGCGAACGAGAGAGAGAGAGAGGCAGAGAGCGAACGAGAAAGAGAGAGAGGCAGAGAGCGAACGAGAAAGAGAGAGAGGCAGAGAGCGAACGAGAGAGAGAGAAAGAGGCAGAGAGCGAAAGAGAGAGAAAGAGGCAGAGAGCGAGAGAGAGAGAGAGGCAGAGAGCGAACGAGTGAACGAGAGAGAGAAAAGAAGAGTGAAAGAGAGTGAATTAGAGAGCGAGAGTGAATTAGAGAGAGAGAGTGAGAGGCAGAGAGTGAGAGTGAACGAGAGAGAGAGAGCGAACAAGAGAGAGCGAACGAGAGAGAGCGAACGAGAGAGCGCGAACGAGAGAGAGCGAGGACGAGAGCGAACGAGAGAGAGAGAGAGAGAGAGGCAGAGAGCGAACGAGAGAGAGAGAGAGAGGCAGAGAGCGAACGAGAGAGAGAGAGAGAGAGGCAGAGAGCGAACGAGAGAGAGAGAGAGAGAGAGGCAGAGAGCGAACGAGAGAGAGAGAGAGAGAGGCAGAGAGCGAACGAGAGAGAGAGAGAGGCAGAGAGCGAACGAGAGAGAGGCAGAGAGCAAACGAGAGAGAGAGAGGCAGAGAGCGAACAAGAGAGAGAGAGAGGCAGAGAGCGAACGAGAGAGAGAGAGGCAGAGAGCGAACGAGAGAGAGAGAGAGAGGGAGAGAGGCAGAGAGTGAACGAGAGAGAGAAAAGAAGAGTGAAAGAGAGTGAACAAGAGAGAGAAAAGAAGAGTGAAAGAGAGAGAGAGAGGCAGAGAGAGGGAGAGAGGCAGAGAGCGAGAGAGAGAGGCAGAGAGAGAGAGTGAATGAGAGAGAGAGAGAGAGAACGAGAGAGAGAAAAGAAGAGTGAAAGAGAGAGAGAGAGAGGCAGAGAGCGAGAGGGAACTAGAGAGAGAAAAGAAGAGTGAAAAGAAGAGTGAAAGAGAGAGAGGCAGAGAGCGAGAGTGAACGAGAGAGAGTGAACGAAGAGCAAAAGAGAGAGAGAGGCAGAGAGCGAGAGTGAATGAGAGAGAGAGAGAGAGTGCGAGAGTGAATGAGAGAAAAGAAGAGTGAAAGAGAGAGAGAGAGAGAGAGAGAGAGAGAGAGAGCAGAGAGCAAGAGGGAACTAGAGAGAGAAAAGAAGAGTGAAAAGAAGAGTGAAAGAGAGAGAGAGGCAGAGAGCGAGAGTGAATGAGAGAGAGAGAGAGAGTGCGAGAGTGAATGAGAGAAAAGAAGAGTGAAAGAGAGAGGCAGAGAGCGAGAGGGAACTAGAGAGAGAAAGGAAGAGTGAAAAGAAGAGTGAAAGAGAGAGAGAGGCAGAGAGCGAGAGTGAACGAGAGAGAGAAAAAATTAAATAGAGAAAAAAAGAGAGAGATCATTACAAAGGGAGAGCAAGAAAGGTAGAGCGAGAAAAATAAAGAGAGACAGCATGATGGAAAGAAGAAGGGAAGAAAAGAGAGAGACACACAGAGAGGGGGGGGGGGGAGAGAAAGAGAGTGCAGAGAAGTGGACAAGGTGAATGACAAGTGAAAACTTTGTAGCTACCATTACCATATGCTAGAGGTCATAGAATGAGTGACATAGAATGTGAGGCTGTGTGTGTCATAGAGGGTAGGTATGTACGGTAGTATTGCGGTGAGTGTAGTATATATATATATATATAGTGTTGCCTGTCTTCCTTCTCCCACACGTGTCCATGCAGAGTGTAGTATGATGGGCCATAGAGCCATGCAGAGACTGCCCTTTGGATTCCCCTCATGCAGTGACTTACGTGCAGTCCATGTCTCTCATCGCTGTGCTGTGACTTGTCCTCCGGTCTCCTCAGCACTCCGTCCTTAGTGTATGTAGCCGGATGTAATGTCCCGTTAGATGGCCCAGCCGCCCCCTCTCTCTCTCCTCTCTCCCTCTCCCAGACACAAAGGCTGAGCGATGAGCTGCTTGCTGTACGGACAACTTTCCCCCACTTGTGTGCTGTGTGATAATCACACTACAAGTGCTAGACACAAGGAAGACACATCCATGTCAGCAGTGATAGGGATCCCCCTCGTCATGTATTACTCCCCTTGTCCCTTTGTTCTAGTAGGAGGCTCGATCCTTTCCTTCCTCTTCCAGCTGCCCCATCCCATTACATTTTCTTCCTATTTTCCAATCCTCACTTTATTGGGAAGCGCTCTGGAGACTCAGTGTCTCCCTCTGCTGGTACAATGGAACGCTCCCCTTTCCCTAATCTCTAACTCTTGTTTTCCCAAAAAAGTTGCCATGGATTAGGACTCTCTTGAGACAGTGGTGAACTTTAACCCCATATGCTAAAGGCTAGGTTCACATCCATGCGTTTGCAGTTGATGTGGTTTTCTGTTGCATTTTGCGGTTTTGATCACGCATTTTTGATGCATTTTTGCCTGCGTCTTGCATTTGTTTTGGTGGCTGTAAACCTTTTACAACCACTTTAACCTACAGGTAAGCCTATATTAAGGCTTACCTGTAGGTGCTTGAAATATCTCCCAGACCTGCACAGTCTAGGAGATATTTGCAAATCGCTGCACGGCGATTTCTCCTGCGCATGCGCCGGAGTTAGAAAGGGCACGCTTTGCCATTTCTATCTCGGGTCATGCCGTTAAAGGAGACTCCCATCCGCCAGAGTGCGGTGTGAAGAAAGGCCGCTCGCTACTAGCGAGGAAGACGAGGACATCGCGGGCTTCTCCTGATGGTAAATTTTACATAATGGGCTACTATGCAATACATAGTAGCCCATTATGCTTTACCTTTACAGGGAAACAAAGAGGAAGTATCAGGGTTTACTTCCTCTTTAAAGAGGAACTGCAGTCTGCTCACATTATGTAATACAAATATCTTTGCCATTCTGAAGCTTCTCTCCCACCACTTTGCATATTATTTTATATATACTGTGATTCTGTACTTGCCAAATATGCTGCAGAACTCTCAGAATTCTCTGCAGAATTGAGTCTGGCTGCAGCCATTTTAACTGTGGGCAGCTTAAGCTGCTGCCTTTCCACTTCCTGGATTTACACAGAGGCACATCTCCAGCTCTGCAGCCCTGCAGCTCTCATTGGCCCTCTTATGACTCATCCCCATCCCTTTCTGGTAAACTCTCAAGAGAGTAAGAGGGAGAGCTGTGCATGATGTAATAAGCCTAGGCTTTTTACCACCCAACAAACAGGAAGTGGGCTGTATATAAAGGGATTTACTATCAGATAAAAAAATATTTTACTATCCAAAGATAAAACAACAAGTCATACGATTTAATAGAAAGATGAAAAATTACTGAAGGTCCGCTTTAACAAACTGTGAACAGCTGGTTGTTAGGGAGCAGCTGAATGTAAAAGAATTGCTCACAAAGAAAAATCCATACACAGCCCTTCAGGTGGCGTGGGGTCCCCCCAAAACCCACACTGAACCCTTAGCCGAGCATGCAGCCCAGCAGGCCAGAAGAGGGGGGTGGGGGAGGTTGAGCAAGAACCACCACTTCTGACCTATACCAGGCCACATGCCCTTAACATGGAGGTTGCTTTGGGGCAGGGGGGAAAAGGCCTCTTCCCCACAACCCTGGCCAGTGGTTGTGGACATCTGTGGATGGGCGGCTTATGGGGGGCCCCCAGATCCCATCCCCATGTAAATGAGTAGGGGTACATTGTACATTCTACTCATTCACCAAAAAAGTGTCAAAAATAAATAAAAACACAGACAATAACAGGGTGATCCCGCCCCCTAGTGACATCATCGACCCGGGGGAAGGTTGGTACGATAATGTCACAAAGGGTTACAGTTACATCATCAGGTGGCCCCGCCCCTTAGTTATTTAGTTTTTTAAGAACTGTCAGACGGCTTGAGCAGTGGCGACTCATCTTTTTTTGATAATCTTTCAGTCGTACACACTCGTGGATCACACACTTTATGATACGCCTGTTACTTTATGCTTAAATGTGAGTACCTGACTTTTTTGTCTACAATAAAAACTTGGCATACTGTATTACGCTATGTGGGCACTTTTTCTTCTTTGAGCCGTATTAGACCCAAAGCACCTGAAGCCAGAGGAGACTGCCACAGAGCCACACATGGGCCAACACTGTTAAAGCCTTTAACCCCTTGTGGGTACCTGGATCCGGTGAGTGAGTGACCTATCAGAGTATGAAGAGAGGGAGCACTGAATGCTCACAGCCATTTGAATTATTTCATAAAGCACTTTTTTGCATGGACTGCCTAAATATAACCTCAATCCAATTTTATGGCACAGAGCACCTTATAATACTATATTATATCATCTTTTAGCACGTTTTTTTACATGGGTATATTTATTTATTTATTTTTGTATTCATTTTTATTATTTATTTTTATGGTTTACCCAATGTGGATGTAAGCACATATTTGTTTTAGGGCTGCATTTTATTTACCCAACATCACTTTTTCATATAAAGAGGCACCAACACCTACTACCTCACCCCCACTCATTATCCTGGATTCATGGTCTGAGTGATCAGCTTGAAAAGTTCACGGGGGCGATTAAGGGCGCTGTTAATAGCCTCAGAAAAATAGTTTTTCTTGGCCATGAAGATTTCTTTGTGGTATTTTCTAATTGTTGCCTTGTAGATGATGAGGTTCTCATCTGAAGAGCTTCTTTTCCAGGCGGCTTCCGCCCTTCTGCGCTCTTGTTTCAGTAAGGACAGTTGGTTGTTAAACCAGCCTACGTTGTTTTTTCGGATGCAGGTTTTACGTTTCGGCGCTATTAAGTCAGCTGACTGTAATAGGGCTGTGTTTATAGCATCCAACCATTTGATGCGGCTGAATTGTTTCAATTTTTTTCCTTAATGTAGCTTTGAAGTGTTTCCGAATGGAGCTTCTTCTGACATCTAGTCCAGTGTGTTGTCGCTGGATTCGATGTTTTTGTTAAGGGGGGGGAATTCGGAAATAATGAATTTAATTGCATGGTGATCTGTCCATGGCATCGGTTCATTTTCCAGGATTTTTATTTCCAGATCTTGTCTGAAAATAGGATCTAGTGTGTGACCTGAGGCATGTGTGGGCCCACATACTAGTTGCTGTAGCCCTAATCCTTCCAGCTGGTCGATACAGGCGTCAGCAACGGGGTCTTGTGGGGAATTGGCCCAGAGGTTGAAATCCCCGAGCAGCAAAAGGTGTTTGCTGTTCAGGGTATAGGTGGAGATAAAGTCCGTCAATGAAGGGAGAAGCTGCGACTTAGGGCCGGGTGGCCTATAGCAGAGTAGAATCCGGACGGTCTCCTGGGAGTTTGTTTGCACTTGTAGAGTAAGGGTTTCCATGAATGGAAGAGGGTTTTGAAGGACTGGTTTTGTGATTGCCAGATGAATCTTATGGATCACCGCCAGTCCTCCTCCTCTTTGCCCTATTCTGTTTTCTGTAATAATACGATAGTTTTCTGGCACCAATTCTCCTAGAATGGTGTTACAGTCAGCTGTGAGCCAGCTCTCTGTGATAAAGAGACAGTCTAGATCGTATTGTAGGATGAAATCATGGATTTCTAGTCAGTGTTTTACTGCCGATCTTGTGTTGATCAAAGCACATGATATGTGCTTAGGATGGGGTAAACGGCTGAGATTTCTGAGATTTTGCTTCTCAAAAGTCGCTCGGTTCTTAGGGCTTTTTTAGTGATGGCTGGCAGTATTGCGGCAAATCGCCTCAGATCCCCAATGGTTTCTGCAGAGTATTGCAGATTAACCATAGTTGCCAAACACCAGGGGAAGAAGGGAGGGGAGGATATTAAGGATTAAACTTACAAAAATACACAAACGGTCACTGGCGCTAGGAGGGATATAGGCCGGTCAATGAAGCAAAAACAAACCCTTTGGTGATTTCTGTAGAGGGTATCATATAAACAGTTCAGTGCAGCGGGAATGACGGTACCCGGAAGTACCCAACACAAGTAATATACACAAAACAAGTCCGCGCTCTTAAATGTTTGTAAAATATATATAAAATATATAAGCCCAATGTTGTTGGGATAAAAGAAAATAATCATATAAATATAGAGAAAAAATAATCCATTTATTGCAGATCCGCTTCTAAAAACAAGGGAGAAAACAGTCCATATAGGATAATATACAGGGCTGTAGAGTAGTAAGCAATGTGCACAAACAGTTCCACCAGCAGACACCAGCAATTCATGGGGTTAAACCTCAACGGTTCCATGCACAGGCCATCATGAGGACAAAAACACACGCTGACAGTACCTTGATGGTAGATGGTATAAAGTGGTACACAGAGAGCCGCCGTCAGATCTTCGGGTGAGGACCTGACATCAAACAGTCCGCAATGCTGGAGTGACACCACAAAGAGAAAGGGACGGTGCCATCCGACGGGACCATCCGACGGGTCTTACAGCCGGAAATGCGGCGCAGTAGGCTCTGCGGGGACACACGCTCTTCAAAGTCAACTTTTGACTTTGAAAAAACGCCTGGAAGCGCGAAACGCGTCGTCAAGACCCCCCTGATCCCCTTATTTATGGGATTTTATTACACACCTTTTAAAAGAAGATAGACTATATCCTGTCTTTTTTGCTTACAGCTTCCACCATCCTATACTAGTCACATGCCATTTTTGGATTTTCCACCAGAGGGCGTCCAGGATACTTCAGCTCCACTGGTCTGAACGTGAAGTGGCGTCTCAGACGTGTGACGTCTATGCGATCGGACGGGAAGAGGGTGTGTCCCCGCAGAGCCTATTGCGCCGCATTTCCGGCTGAAAGACCCGTCGGATGGCACCGTCCCTTTCTCTTTGTGGTGACACTCCAGCATTGTGGACTGTTTGATGTCAGGTCCTCACCCGAAGATCTGACGGCGGCTCTCTGTGTACCACTTTATACCATCTACCATCAAGGTACTGTCAGCGTGTGTTTTTGTCCTCATGATGGCCTGTGCATGGAACCGTTGAGGTTTAACCCCATGAATTGCTGGTGTCTGCTGGTGGAACTGTTTGTGCACATTGCTTACTACTCTACAGCCCTGTATATTATCCTATATGGACTGTTTTCTCCCTTGTTTTTAGAAGCGGATCTGCAATAAATGGATTCTTTTTTCTCTATATTTATATGATTATTTTCTTTTATCCCAACAACATTGGGCTTATATATTTTATATATATTTTACAAACATTTAAGAGCGCGGACTTGTTTTGTGTATATTACTTAAGGATTAAACTTAATCATTGATCCTGGCTTGGTCCAGAGGAAGGCAAAAAAAAAAACGTGCTATGCCAATATGCTACGACAGGGAAAAAAATTCCTTCCTGACCCCTTGAGAGGCGATCGGGCGAACCCTGGATCAAGTTCAATGGTATTGAGAAAGGGGAATGGGGCTGGGTGTAACAAGATGGTCGTCGATCAGGCTGCAAAAAGCCAAGGTGGTGACCTCGAGGGGGGGGCAGGGGGGGGGATTACCAACTGGTAGTTATTGCGTTGTGGCTTGAGTCAGGTAGGTGACACAATTACCAGGGGTAGCAGGCAGGTACCTGGAGGGGAGGTTACGGGGGGGCCACTCGGTCGTGGCGATGAAAGCGAGGGGGGGGGCCCTACCTATCTACATCCCATGAGCCACACGTTCTCCTCCTAGGAACGTGCGCCGGTAGCAGCTGGGATGCAGTTCTAGCCCTGAGGAAGAGCCTCGCTTCAGTCTAGCCTAGTCAGGAGAAAAGAATGGCACCAGATCTAGGCGTACCAAGATGGCCACCAGCTGGGATCCAGCCTAGGTCAGGGCAGTGAGTCTGGGGGGCTGCATAGGAGTGGTAGCACAAATCTTGCTCACTGATGATTTTGAGGAGTGGCCGGAGGTAGATGTTGAAGAGTACAGGTGACAGGGGTGATCCTTGAGGGACTCCGCTGGAAACGGTGCGTGTTTCTGAGGTGAAAACTCCTAGTTTCACTGTTTGGGACCGATTTCCTAGAAAGGAAGCGAACCATGGTAGATATATATCTGTATCTCCGGCTACTTCTTTGAGACGAATGAGTAGAGTTTTGTGATCTACTGTGTCAAATGCTGCACTTAGGTCCAGTAGTACCAGTAGGCATGATTCTCCGTCATCTGCTGCATCGAGGGCATCATCCCATATTAAGAAGGTGTTCAGGCTGGTCATTGGTCTACGGTGGTTTGGGTCTTTGAGGTCGAGGTTGTTTTTTTTTAAGTAGGGGTTTGATTATCCCTTGTTTAAGGGAGATCGGAAAAATACCTTCTTTAAAAGATTGATTTACAAAATGTGTGATGGTGGGTGCCAAAATATCAGTACATTTTTCAGTAATTTTGTGGTGATAATATTACCTGGTGATGTGCTGTTTCGGAGGCTTCTGTTGATGTTTTTGGTGATGTCGAAGGTGATTGGGTTCATCGAGAAATTTGCCGGTTGTGAAATATTTATATTGTTTTCCTCGTTACCCATTAACCCAATTAATGCCCAGTGTTTTGGGCCAAGCTACCCTATTCCCACCACCCTCTAACCCAGTGGTAATCTACCTCATAATTATTGAGGACCCCAAGTGTGGCCCCCAACACCTCCAGAGGGCCACACAATAGCAGCGCATTTTCGCACCTCAGCACCCAAAAATTTTGGTCTAGCCTCATTTTTCAGGTGCTTTACAGGTGCTATTTTTAGCCCAAACCTGAAAAACGCCTCAGTGTGAAAGGGGTCCTATACTCACTTCCTCTCTCTTTCACTCTCTCTCTCCTCTCTCTCTCAACCTCTCATTATATACAATAATGGATGTAGGGGCCTTTTGGTGGGCGTGATTTTTTTAAGGGGGGGTGGGGGACAGCATTTTATTGAATTAAAGTGGGCCGGTCTGGATAAAGTCCAGGGCCAAATTTTTGTCCTAGTCCAGTCCTGGTGCACAGGTAAGGGTTTTTTTTATATTTTGAGTGCACAGTTAAGGGGTCTGCTACATTCAGAATGCTTAGTTAAGGGTGCTCTATACACAGAGTGCACAGTTAAGAGACAGAGACAGCTTTAGCAACCCCTCGCAAAGTGTAGGTGGCGCTGCCTCTCTGCAGTGAGATCATCCAGCAGGGGCGTCAGCATCTAGCACCAGGGTCACTGAAGGTGCACCTACCTTTTGAGGCTCCCCTCCTGCCCATCGCCACACAGTAAAACAAAATAAAGGATTCTTCTGGACAACCGCACTCCGAGCAAAAGTTGCCTTTATTGTAAAAATCCAAGATAGAAAAACAGCACTACATGTCACAGCATACCGGCAGAGCTAACGCGTTTCACACTGTATTTAGTGTTTAATCATAGCTATGACAAGCAGGTTACAGAAACCACTATGGCTGGTAGGGGAACAAGTCTTCTGCCAAATACTTACTAAATAGCAGTGGCTGGAGAGTGGAGAAGGCAGCAGCCTTTCAATACATGGGCCTTCAGAAAGGTTAGTGTATAAATGCTTTTTTTTTTTTTTTTTGTTTTTTGTTTAGAGGTGACCTCTTGGCTGATAGTGACCTTGTGGTGATAGGGTCACTTTAAGGAAGGACCTGATTCTTATGTCAATACCATCCTTTTGTTTTTCAGATGCTTTTATTAACAAGGAAGCATTTGCATTAAACTGCCAAGTATTTGTTCTTTTTCTGCCAGTACCAGTTTTGGACCAGGATAGTTGTATATGTTACTTCAGAAACTTAAAGTGAGTGTCCCTTTGTGGTCCCTACTCAATTGTCCCTACAGTATTGCCAGACTTACCTCTCCCTGAGCGGGTATCTGTCACTGTCTGTAGCTTCCCACACTATGGGCTCCACCGCCTAAGTGACCCATCAAGGGCTACATATAATGTAACTTATTATGAGTCCAAGATGAACGTCCAAATCTCGAGACAGCTCTGTGTCCAGTGAGACTTGGGCGCTCCCAAGATGGTCTCCAAGGTGCATGGCAGAGGACACATCAGTAAGATGACAGGCTTTCTCTTAGCGCCCAGTGGTAAATAACAGTGATGATTGCTTTGTTTACCCCAGTAGTGGAAATAAATTTAGAGATCCTTCAGTCTTTGCATCACCTCCTACCCCCACTAATGTTACACAACAGCAGTTCTGCTCCTCAGATTGCTGGCAGCTGCACTAACACCTGCCTACAGGTTTGAATATTTTCTGAATCACTGGCTAAAATCAAACCAGCAAGTAAAGTAAAAGTGAAGGCAGAACTCCTGCATACTTATCCTGAGTCAGCTACTCACAAAGTATTAATGCCAAGGGATCAGCATTACAGCTAATGCATAGATGTAAAGGTAAAAAATGGCAGCCTCAATATATTTTTACTACTGGCATAGTTGCTAACATTGTAAAAAAAAAATTATACGGACACTTTTTTGCCTGTAGGCAGGGACTTGTTATAATTAGGGGGTGGGTCATTCGTTTGTAGGCGTGTTATAGCAAAAAAAGAAAGCATGCGGTTTCAGCGGAATAGTGGGTGTGTCTTAAAGGGGCTTGACTCTAAGTTGGAGAGAGGAAGAAAGAGATGGAGGGACAGCAGGCCCAGATCCTACACAACAATAGAAATATGTGTATTTCAGAAAGTTTAACAAACAGCAGATAAAGATACTCCAAACACCTGGAGATAGTGCTTCAATCATCCCGACACCATGGTTGGTATGTTGTCAGGATGATTGAAGAGCATTATTTCTATTATTACATTGTAATATAAAAATAATAATTCAACTCACCATAATCAGTGGGAGCCCTGAGTGTGTCATTTACCACTGTCGCCATCAGGTGCCCCCAGCAGAATCCGTCCTTACATGAGGTGCCCCCATCAGCGGAGCCTTTCTAGCATTTGTGTCCCCATCAGTGGAGTCCCTCCTTACATCTGTGTCCTCATCAGCAGAGGTCTACTTACATCTGTGTCCCCATCAGCGGAGCCCCTCCTTACATCTGTTCCCCCATCAGCGGAGCCCCTCCTTACATCTGTGTCCCCATTAGCGGAGCCCCTCCTTACATCTGTGTCCCCATCAACGGAGCCCCTCCTTACATCTGTGTCCCCAGCAGTGGAGCCCCTCCTTACATCTGTCTCCCCATCAGCGGAGCCCCTCCTTACATCTGTGTCCCCATCAGTGGAGCCTTCCTTACATCTGTGACCCCATCAGCGAAGCCCTCCTTACATCTGTGACCCCATCAGTGGAGCCCCTCCTTACATCTGTGGCCCCCATCAGTGGAGCCCCTCGTTACATCTGTCCCCCCATCAGCGGAGCCCTCCTTACATCTGTGTCCCCATCAGTGGAGCCCCTCCTTACATCTGTGCCCCCATCAACGGAGCCCCTCCTTACATCTGTGTCCCCAATACCCATTCACATAAGGTGGGGGGGCTAAGATCTGGGGGTCCCCTTCAAGATTCCGATAAGCCCCCCTCCCGCAGACCCTGAAAACCACTGGGCAAGGGTTGTCGGGAATAGGCTCCTGTCCTCATCAATATGGGGGCAATGTGCTTTGGGGTGGGGGAGGAGCAGAGCCCCATGTTGAGGGCATGCAGCATGGTATGGTTCAGGAGGGCAGCATGCTCGGGTGGCTTGCTCAGATAAGGGTCTGGTATGGATTTTGTGGGGAGCCCCTCCGAATCTATACCAGACCCAAAGGGCCTGGTATGGAACTGGGGGGGGCACACCATTTTATTTTTTGCAAATAGTTTTTCCCAGTATTTTTTTATTTATTTTTTGCATTCAGCTTTCAGCGGTGAACCCTACTGACAGCTGATGACTCATTGGTTGCTAAGGACACGGTGGCCGGATTAGCAACCAGCTATATACAGTGGTAAAATAAGAAATGCAAAACACATGCAAAATGCACCACTTGCATTTCTGGTGCAGCTTCACTGAAGTCTATTTGCCGAAAAAAGCCCCCGACCCAAAAATGTTCCAGCCGCAAAACGCATAGATGTGAACTAACATCATAGAAAACCATGTAAAATGGACTGGAGGGCATTTATGCAAACTGAAAAACGCACTAAAATATGTATAGGTGTGAACTTAGAGTAAGTCAGTAATGGGGAAAAGATCAGCTGCAGAAAGACCAGAGGCAATACTGTTAAAATACTCTGATGCCCTCTTTTTTTTTTTAACACAGTTTCTAGTACAAGCACTTTAATTCTTCGGGCTAGATTTATTAAGTTGTATGCTTGACCCTTTATTATTATTATATTATATTTTATTATACTATATAATGCCTACTGGATTTTAATTCCTGCACGCTTATTAATTTGTAGGACAGATCCAATTAGAATGAAACATCCCGCAGGAATGCAAACTTGTCACATATAAAAAGAAACCAATGTTTAGAGAAATATAGAGGCTACCTTCATTTGTCTATCCTAAAAACTCTAGGGGCCGGATTCAGAACCTAACCGTAACTACTAAGAATAGCCGGCGTCAGGGCCGTCTTACTGAGCGGGCACCCCTTGGCACAGCCACATTGACCTGGGGCCCCATCATCAGGGTAAGCGCTACCACTAGGACTGCTGGTTTCTTTTGTGTCGGGAGCTTGTCAGTGGCGTGCCTTGTTTCCCGTAATCCGACTCCAGCATGCGGAGGGAGTGCATGGTGAGAGTACACCATACACTACCACCGCCGGCCGGCTGCCTCAGCTGCGCTCTCACACACACACACAGAGCAGTGTCTTCCTGGGCACTCTGCTCCGCCCCCCAGTCTGCCTGTCCTGTCACTGTTTACTGAAAGGGAGGAATCCCTTCCCAATAAGAGGGGGAGGCTGTCCTGTCCGGGGACAGGTGGCCACACGTACGCCGTCCTCCTGCCTCTGCTCGGTGCTCACTTGAGCCCTGGGACAGCACAACACAGGTAGCCATTGGCCACGCCCGCCGCCACTTGGAACGCCCACCTCTGCTATTGATTGGCCGCGGGCATTGGTGTGCGCAGCCTATTGCATTAGGGTGTGCACCTTAGAGCACAAACGCACATATGTGTATCTGCAGAGCATTGGACGGCATTAGTCGAGCAAAGATTGGTGTCAGTAGGGCAGTGGACATTGTCAGTACTTTTTTATTTGTTGTTAATTATTTTTTACAATATTTTTATTAATTTTTAAAATAATATTTTAGGAGCCCAGTTATGGGGCTTTAGTGAAATATCAAGGGTCTAAACAGACCCCTGATGTCTCACTGCAGTAAACATAGTTTACTATGCTTCAGTTAAAAATGAAGACAGGAGCAATCTGTTCATTCATAAATATTTACAAGCCCCTTCCCTGATCCTAGGAGGAGAGGAGGGGAGCTGGCAGCACTGCAGGGGGATTGGCACTGCACGAGGTGATTAGGGTGTGCCCAGGCACACCTGGCACACCCTGTTCGCACGCCTATGGCCGCGGGACAACAAGAACACGACTCCATGCCTGAGAAGCTGGCACTAACGACCAAACACAGTGAGTGGAGTTCTGGCACCTGTCACAATGACCCCCCACCACCACCACCTGTCACACTGCCCCCCAACACCACCTGTCACACTGCCCCCCAACACCACCTGTCACACTGCCCCCACCACCATCACCTGTCACACTGCCCCCCACCACCACCACCTGTCACATTGCCCCCCACCACCACCACCTGTCACACTGCCCCCCACCACCACCACCTGTCACACTGCCCCCCACCACCACCACCTGTCACACTGCCCTCCACCACCACAACCTGTCACACTGGACCCCCATCAACACCACCTGTCACACTGATCCCCCCACCACCACCACCTGTCACACTGGTTTCCACCACCTGTCCCACTCTCCTCCACCTGCCAGATTGGCCCCCACCTGCCACCCTGGCCCCCACCTCCATTCACACTGGCCCACCACACTGTTCCCCCACCTGTCACACTGCTGGATTTGGCTGTCTCTTTGTTATATGGGGATGTCTCTTTGCTGGATTTGGCTGTCTCTTTGTTATATGGGGATGTCTCTTTGCTGGATTTGGCCATCTCTTTGTTATATGGGGATGTCTCTTTGCTGGATTTGGCCATCTCTTTGTTATATGGGGATGTCTCTTTGCTGGATTTGGCTGTCTCTTTGGATTGGGCTGTCTATTTGCTGGATTTGGCTGTCTCTTTGTTATATGGGGATGTCTCTTTGCTGGATTTGGCTGTCTCTTTGGATTGGGCTGTCTATTTGCTAGATTTGGCTGTCTCTTTGTTATATTGTGATGTCTCTTTGCTGGATTTGGCTGTCTCTTTGATATAGGTGGATGTTTCCTTGCTGGATTAGGCTCTCTTTTTGACATTTTATGGCCATGAATTTTTGCAAATTTAAAGAAATTTGGCAGTTTCATATTTAGATGTTTTAACATTTTCATCAGACCAGACCACCTTCTTCCAGTTCTGATGCTAATGTGCCAATTGTAGGCACTTCTGGCTGTGGAAAGGGGTCAGCATGTGCACCCTGACAAGTCTCTGGCTACGTAGCTCCATACACAACAAACTGCAATGACCATTTTTCTGCTTTCGGCACATCGACTTCATGGACAACATGTTTATTTGCTGCCTAAAATACCTCACTGATTTTCAGATACCTTTGTAAAAAGAGAATCTATTTTATTAACTTAACCATCTCAGCTCTGGAGGGTTTTACCCCTACATGACCAGGCCATTTTTTTTTTGCTATTTAGCACTGCGCTACTTTTTTTAAAAACAGAAAGAAAGCACTGTGCTACTTTAACTTGTTGGTTGAAGTCCAATGTCGCGTACACACGATCACTTTTTGTGATGTAAAAAAACGTTGTTTTATCTCACGAAACAAAACAAAGTTTTTCAAACTTTCTTTTAAAAAACGACGTTGCCTACACACCATCGTTTTCTGAAAATGCTCTTGCAAAGCGCCGTTACGTACACCACGTTCGACGGCACTCTTTTCCATTGAAGCACACGTCTCATACCTTGCTTCTGAACATGCGCGGGTTTAAAAACTTTTTTTTAAACGTTGTTTTGCCCACACACGATCATTTTTTATGACACAAAAAACGACATAAAAAATGTAAGCATGTTCAAATTTTTTTTTGTAATTTTTTTTTAATTTTAAATGACGTTTTTTAAAACGTTGTTTTATTTCATCACAAAAAACTACTGTGTGTACGCGGCATTAGTCCCGTGCTGTATCCCGATATCTCAATGTGAGATCTGCTATTAATGCTGCTCAGCTCTGCCTATTGTTGTGTACAGATGACTCACCTGCAGGACCTATGTTTACATGTAAATAACGTGCATTAATATGTTACTAGCCGTAGATCAGCTTCATTGATATGTAAATAGAGGCGGCATTCATATGTATATCATGCCCCCCTGAGGTCATATCCACCATCACTTCTGCTGTGTGCTGCCCAGTGCCCACTGGGGAGGTAAAGGGGAATGCTTGCAAATCCTGCCTACAACTGTGGTAAATAAACCTATCATCAGCCTGTTCTGAAAGTCAAGCAATTTGGGAGGTGAACCCTTTTTCAAAATTACATGGTGTCACAGCACCGTAAATTGTGGTGCATGTGAATGCGCATATCTCAGCAGATTTGCGAGGGTGTCAATAACAATTAATGGCACTGCTGTGTATCTGCTAAAGGGTAGCATGTTTCTGTGGTGTCAGGAAAGCGATTTTGCATGCATTCTTGACACAATGTGAAAGCAGGCTAAATGTCTCAGTTACATTGGTGGTCAGTATAAATCTTCTCATTACATTGGGGCTTGGTGTACAATCCTTTCGTTCACATTAGTGGTCAGTGTGAAGGTCCCCTTTACATTGATGGTCAGTGTAAATCCCTCCTTACATTGGTGGTTTTTGTGAATGCTCCTTTTGCATTAGTGGTCAGTAGGGATGAGCTGAACATACCTGCGTTCGGTTCGCACCAGAACGTTAAAACAGACCGCGGGTTCGCGCAAACATTTAGAACCCCATTGAAGTCTATGGGACTCGAACTTTCGAATTCAAAAACCATCATTTTAAAGACCAATATTCAATTTAACCACTTGCCTACTGTGCACCTACACCCCCTTCCTGCCCAGACAAAATATAAGCTTCCGGCACTGCGTCGCTTTAACTGACAATTGCGCGGTCGTGCGACGTGGCTCCCAAACAAAATTGGCGTCCTTTTTTTCCCACAAATAGAGCTTTCTTTTGGTGGTATTTGATCACCTCTGCGGTTTTTATTTTTTGCGCTATAAACAAAAATAGAGCGTCAATTTTTAAAAAAATGCAATATTTTTTCCTTTTTGCTATAATAAATAACCCAAAAAATATATAAAAAAAATATTTTTTTCCCTCAGTTTAGGCCGATACGTATTCTTCTACATATTTTTGGTAAAAAAAAATGCAATAAGCGTTTATCGATTGGTTTGCGCAAAATTTATAGCGTTTACAAAATAGGGGATAGTTTATGGCATTTTTTTTTTTTTACTATTGATGGCGGCGATCTGCGATTTTTTTATTGGGACTGCGACGTTATGGCGGACATTTCGGACATTATGGCGGCCCGCGGCTTTAAAGGGACATCACGTCATATGACGTGATGTCAGGATAATGGAGTCCTCTGCCCGCCGTCATTTGACGGTGGGCAGATGACAAGTGGTTAATGTTGGAAAACGTCTTTCAGAACCCGGGTCTTGCCCCAGGGAACATGTATCAATGGAAAAAAAAGTTTTAAAAACAGCCGTTTTTTCCGGAGCAGCCATTTTAATGATGCTTAAAGTGAAAAAAAAAAATGAAAAATTCCTTTAAATATCACACCTGCTGGCTGTCTATAGTAGTGGCACATGTTTATAAATGTCCCTGCACAACATGAAAGTACTATAAGAAAAAAGTAATTTAATACTGCTTGCGCACGTGCTGTGTGGCAACAATATGTCGAATATTTTAGCGGTGGTGGGGGGCCATTATTGTTTTGTGAAAGAAAAATTGTAGAAAAAAGGGCACCCCTCAAACATACTGTGGAGCGCAACAAAGAGCCACGTGCAAAGTATTGCATCAAAAATTGTTATTAGGCGCCCCTGTTAAACAGGGGCAGAAAATTTGTGCCTTAGGCACAGCACAACACTCCAACCCCTCCCAATAACTGTAATTGGAGCACACCAAAGAACAACGTGCAAAGTATTGCATCAAAAATTGTTATTAGGCGCCCCTGTTAAACAGGGGCATAAAAATTGCGCCTTAGAGACAACCCAACACTGCAACGTTTTCTGGTGTGCTTGCCAACGAGCTGCATGGCAGGTCGACATATGTCTGGACAAGCATGTGGTACCCAGGCGGGTGATGTTTTGGCCACGCGAGATGCGCTTGCGACATATGTTGCAAATAGCAAAGGTACGATCTGATGGACATGTTTCAAAAAAGGCCCACACCAAAGAACTTTTGCTGTACCGTTCAGACACATCAGCTCCATGCACAAGCGTAGATGTTCGCTTTAATGCAGTTGGTGTGCCCTTAAGCTGACCCCTGGAGGGCATCCTTCCTCTTTGGAGATGTGCCTGTGCCTCGTCCTCCTCCTCCTCTTCCTCCTCTCTCCTATCAGGCACCCAGGTAGAGTCAGTGACCTCATCATCCCCTCCCTCCTCATCACTGTCAAAAACCTGGCAGTATGCTCCAGCTGGGGGAACATCACTGCCAGATTGCTGTCTCTCTCGGCCACCCCCTCTCCCTGGGCTCACATCAATGCCTTCCTCTATCTGTGTTCCATCATCGGAGCCTTCAAAACGCTGCGCATCTTCATGTAGCATGTACCCAACACTGTGTTGAAACAGTTCGGGGGACTCCTCAGGAGGACATGGTGGGACTAGGGAAGGATTGTGTGATGCCATTGTGCACAAGGAAGAGGATGCCTTGGCAGCTGCTTTGCCAGATAAACTAAGCTCAGCCTGGGTGAGAGAGGATGAGGAGGATGAGGACGGCTTGGTCATCCACTCTACTAATTTCTCTGCATGTTGAGGCTCAACACGGCCAGCTCCCGAAAACAATGACGAGCGTGTCAGATGGCCACGTCCTGAAGAGGATGCACCGTGTCCACCACCAGCATTGCCTCTAGATGCAGAGCTTGCTTGCCCTTGTGACTCTCTGCCTTTCTTTGTTGTCCTTCCAGACATTTTATTAGCCTGCCCAGGACAAAATCAGAAATAAACAGCACCTGTCCAGTAAGAGCAACTGCGTTTATGGGCAAAAACACAGCAAACGTGCAGTAAGATCGACTGCGTTTATGAGCAAAAACACAGCAAACGTATAGTAAGATCAACTGCGTTTATGGGCAAAAACACAGCAAACGTGCAGTATGATCGACTGCGTTTATGGCCAAAAACACAGCAAACTTATAGTAAGATCGACTGAGTTTATGGGCAAAAACAGCAAATGTGCAGTATGATCGACTGCGTTTATGGGCAAAAACACAGCAAACGTGCAGTATGATCGACTGCGTTTATGGGCAAAAACATAGCAAACGTGCAGTATGATCGACTGCGTTTATGGGCAAACACAGCAAACGCGCAGTATGATCGACTGCATTTATGGGCAAAAACACAGCAAACGTATAGTAAGGTCGACTGAGTTTATGGGCAAAAACACAGCAAACTTATAGTAAGATCGACTGCGTTTATGGGCAAAAACACAGCAAACGTGCAGTATGATCGACTGCGTTTATGGGCAAACACAGCAAACCTGCAGTTCAACTAAAGGAAATCTCAGTCCTCATGTTTGTTCTGCCCCATTATTAGTACTCATGTAAATTTGTGATCTGTGATTGGCTGTGTTCAAGGGACACGGCCAGTACACAAGTTCCCCGCTGCGCGCTCTGGAGCGCGCGCTGGGAACAAAGAAAGGGGCTGCCGTGAAAAGGAGGAGGCTCCAGGCAGACCTGGTGCGCTTTGTCTGGAACTATGGGAGGCACCGGATATCCCGTACGGTCCTGACAGCATCTTGCACCGACGGGAGATTGGCGTTCCCTGACTTAATTAAATATTACCAAGCAGCCCAGCTGCACGCTGTGACTTCCTGGTTTCCCCAACGATCATACAATAAGTGGACAGAAATCGAAAAAATATGGCTTGCACCCACACATCCGAACAGCTTGCTCTGCAATGCGAATGCGGAGGTAGACTCGGCCCGGTTTTTGGGCATTCTGCTCCATCTTTAGTTGCTTTGGCGTAGATTGTCTTGAGCACATAACCTGGGCTTTGAACGGTCTCTTCTGACCTACTTCCTTTATAACCCCAGAATGCCTGCCGGTCTCACCCATCAGATGTCTTTGCCTTGGGCGACACGGGAACTATTCCATTCTGGCCACGTGGTGGACCCTATATCACGCAAGATGCTCTCATTCTCTGCACTCCAAAAAAAATGTGATCTGCCTTCACCAGGTGTTTTATGGGTACTTGCAAATACGACACTATGCACAATCTTTCGCCCCGAATCTCCAAATTTCAACGCTGACCCTTTGAGAGACTTGTATTGGAGCGACCCGCATGCCGAAGTCTGATTTCAGACATATATCGGCTGCTCAACTCTTACTCCATCCCTACCCAGGGTAAGCATTTCTATATGCTTCGCTGGGAAAAGGCGCTAGAGGAGATTCCAGAGGCGACATGGCAGATGATCTGGTCTCAGGCGCCTAAAATCTGTTTTTGCATGCTCTATAAGGAGAATGCTTCAAAAAAAATGTTCTACTTTCGGTACCCGACACCAGATGTCCTCCATGCTATCTATCCCTCCAGCTCGCACAGGAGTTGGCACTGTCAGGGAGACACATCTACAGGACCTGGAAATGACAATCCCCACCCTCCCAGAAAAATTTGTATGCTAGAATAAAAGATATTGAGCTGATGGAAAAAATGACAGCCCGATTACAGGATAGACTGGATATGCATGACAAGGTCTATGAGGAATAGCACCAGTGAGAGGATCCGCTCTCTAAAAAAATTGTTTGCATTTTTATTTATAAAGTCAAATGTGAGAGGAGCAGTCAGATGTACAGTAATGTGGAGCTTGCCTACATGTTTTGCAGTACAGGCCGCTTCTTCAGGGCTTCAATCGGGACACATCTTTTGGATGCATTAGGTCCCTTCAGGCTAAGGGGAGACCATAATTGACACCTAACTTGCTGACATCCGCTCATTACAATAGGAAAGAGTTGATGTATATATCCAACATCACATACTCTTTGTGTGATAATGACCAACTAATGATCACACCAAGGTTACAGAGAACCAGTGATGACAAAAACGAGTATCAGATCCACACAGAAAGCATACGGGTAAGAGGAAAAGAAGGCAATCCCACGTAGGAGTGTCCAAACTCCTCCAAAAAAGAGGAGGGGGTTCTACAGGCATCCTGCAGTGTGCTTGGTTTCCCGAGGAGCCGCTACTACAGCTAGACTAGGAGATATGACTCTTGGAAGAAAAAAAAAGGTTTAGACGTTTATTGCCAATTTTGATAAGGATATGCTGAAGCAGTCAATAGGGTTCTGTCAGGGAATCCCTGTGAGACGTCTGGCGCATATATGTGCGCATGCGCATAGGTTTGCCGATAGAATGGCTAACAGGAGCACACAATCGCGTGTGCGCATGGGTTTTATTCCTCTTGGCACCAGACAGCCTATTTAAAGGGAGTCCAGCCTCCTAGTCTTTGCTGACTGATCTTCATCTGTCCGACCGATTTGAACAGATATATTTGCTGGTGTGTACGCGGCCTTAGTGTTACATGGTCTCAGGTGTGAATGGGGAGCAGGTGTGTTAAATTTGGTGTTATAGCTCTCACTCTCTGACTGGTCACTGGAAGTTCAACATGGCTACTTATGAAGAACTCTCTGAGGATCTGAAAAAAATAATTGTTGCTCTACATAAAGATGGCCTAGACCCTGAAATTGGGCTGTAGCACGGCAGCCAAGACCATATAGCAGTTTAACAGGACAGGTTTCACGCAGAACAGGCCTCGCCATGGTCGACCAAAGAAGTTGAGTGCACATGCTCAGCGTAATATTCAGAGGTTGTCTTTGGGAAATTGACGTATGAGTGCTGCCAGCATTGCTGCAGAGGTTGAAGGGGTGGGGGGTCAGTCTGTCAGTGCTCAGCCCATACGCCACACACTGCAACAAATTGTCCCAGAAGGAAGCCTCTTCTAAAGATGATGCACAAGAAAGCCTGTTGTCCCAGAAGGAAGCCTCTTTTAAAGATGATGCACAAGAAAGCCTGCAAACCGTTTGCTGAAGACAAGCAGACTAAGGGCATGGATTACTGCAGTGTTTCTCAACTCCAGTCCTCAAGCCCCCCCAACAGGTCATGTTTTCAGGATTTCCCTCAGATGAAAAGGCTGTACGAATTACTAAGGCAGGGAACCTGATCAAATCACCTGTGCAAAATAATGGAAATCCTGAAAACCTGACCTGTTGGGGGGCCTTGAGGATTGGAGTTGAGAAACACTGGATTACTGGAACCATGTCCTGTGGTCTGATAAAACCAAGATAAACTTATTTGGTTCAGGTGGTGTCAAGCATGTGTGGCTGCACCAGTGCCCCCAGCAGCGGAGCCCCTCCTTACATCTGTACAATAAATGTAACACCCTAAATATCCTTAAAGAAGTTGCCAACACCCCGGATGAATAAGAATAAAAAAAAATCCCCCAGAGGAGGGGCTTTTTAGGCAACAGTAGTAAGCGTAATAATGCAGAATACAAAGTTATATTTTAATATTTAATCATATAAAAAAGATCATACAATGTGGTACATAAAAAATGGAGTCGAGTCGAGACTGATCCACATGAAAACTACAGGGCCCTACGCGTTTTGGGTAATTCCCTTCTTCGGGGGCCAGGGTCTATGTGGGAACAAGATACATTGCATCAAGTTTACAAGAACATATTGTGAAATAATTTTTACAATGACATCAAACACAAAAACAGCGAGTGTAAAAAGTGCAATAAACTAGGTCATACCAGTCATAAAATATCAACTCAGTAAAATACAACAGTGCGTCTCGACCGTGGCAAGATATTCCTAGACAAGATGATATGTAGGAATGGGGAAAGGCGTTTCACATCCCAGAAAGAAGCAAACCCTGGACCAAAGCAGCTGAAGCGTAAAAAAGTGTACAGTCCCTATAAAAAAAGGGACAAATTACACAAAGTTGCACAAAAGTAAAAGAAAAAAATGTATCGATTATTATTATAATAGTAAAGTATAAGGCAGTGATGGCGAACCTCGGCACCCCAGATGTTTTGGAACTACATTTCCCATGATGCTCAACTATACTGCACAGTGCATGAGCATCATGGGAAATGTAGTTCCAAAACATCTGGGGTGCCAAGGTTCGCCATCACTGGTATAAGGTATTATACCTATCAAAAGGGCGTAAAGTCTCAAATGGCCAGGGGGGGTCAGTAGAGAGCACAGCAATAGAAAGCTGAAATGACAATGAGGAAAAAAGGTGATTTGAGGATTAGATTACACAGTTAAAGAGAAAGGTTCAAATGGGCTTATACACAAATGCAGTGCCCTGGACAAACCTCAGTTTAATTTGTAGTAAAGCGCCGCCGCCATCAACCAGGTCAGACATTCCTGAAGGGCGGCGGCGTTTAAATAGGGGAATGGGGCGTAGTTGAGGAGGGGGGTGTGTATACGGCGGGCGGGGCCGGGGTGGCGCGATTGCGTCATGCGTGCACCGCCCACCAACCCTACAATACAGAGATAGAGAATGCCTCAGCAGCATCGGCGTCGCGACGCAAGAAACGTCACGGCGCCAGTCACGTGGCAGGTGAATAGAGTAAACAAATGAAAAAAAGGGGTCTGTGTCCCCATCAGCGGAGCCCCTCCTTCAATCAATGCCCCCATCAGCGGAGGCCCTCCTTATATCTGTGTCCGCAGCAGCAAATACCCTCCTTACATCTGTATCTCCATCAGCGGATGCCCTCCTTATATCAGTGTCCCCAGCAGAGCCCCTCCTTACATATGTGTCCCCAGCAGCGGAGTCCCTCCTTACATATGTGTCCCCAGCAGGGGAGTCCCTCCTCACATCTGTGTGTCCCTGGCAGCAGAGCCCTCCTTCATGCTGTGTCTATCGCCTTCAGCGGCAGCTAGTCAGTTCCCGGCTTACTCCGTGTGTTCAGTGGAGAGGGGCCTCCGGGCCATTCAACCAATCGCCTTCAGTGTACAAGAGAATTGTCTACTTGTACACTAAAATTAGAAGCCGATTGGATGCCCCCCACTATACTGAATATAAGGGGATAAGTCCTCGCGACGGCCATTTTTTTCCTGGGACAAAAGCACAATCCCAGGAATTTAATCGGGACGAGCTCCGATCGGTCCCAAAATCTAGATTGTCCTGGGAAAATCTGGACTCTTGGCACGTATGATAATATGGCTATCTTTGTTCTGATAATTCAATACTAAAGGTTGGAATGGAAAGGTAAGTGTTAAGAGGTTAACCAGAACATGTAAGAAGTATTGTATAGCAGAGCTTTGGAGTGTGTATGTGTGCAAGGCACACACAAGTGGTATCACTGGTTGCATTTTTTTTAAGCTTGTGTACTACTGGTGAATTACTGGTTATTAGATAAGGAAAAGTTGTTGTTAGTATATAAATTGTAGAGCTAAAGATTATCCCAAACGTGTGTGTATAAACTATATGTCTTGAAGAAAAAAAAAACATATAACATTGAGTATAAAAAATGAATGGAAATCACCACGTGAATGGTGTGTAATCAAAAATAAATGATTAAAGGAGTTGTAAAAAAAATTTTTTTCACCTTAATGCAATCTATGCATTAAGGTGAAAAAACATTGCATAACGCCACCCCCCCGAGCCTCCGTTATACTTACCTGACCCCTCGAAAGTCCCGCGCGGTCCCGAGATCCTCTTCGCCGCTCAGCCTGGCCGCTGATTGGCTGGAGCGGATGGGATTGAGAGCAGCGCAGTCATTGGTGCGCCGAGGGGCGGGGGCCGAGTGATACAGTGAGCAATTAGTGACCACCATGCAAGCTCTCGCATGACTGTGGTTACTAATTGCAGGAGGACCGAGACAGCCGCCAAGGGACTACAGAAGATGTGGATCGAGGCCACTCTGTGCAAAACGAACTACACAGTGGAGGTAAGTATGACATGTTTGTTATTTTAAACAAAAACATTTTTTTCCTGTACAAACGCTTTAAATAAAGAACATGTGTGGGTGGAAAACCATAAATATCCAATAGGTGAAAAAGTCCTATGCAAACATAAGAGGTTTGAAACACTTGAATTTTCAATATGTGAATAGTCCTATGCAGACAGGGAAGCCAAATGGTGTTCCCACAATCTGGATGTGACACACACTTGTGAAGAGGCCGCCGCCAAATAGACAGAGGCTTACCAGAAATGTTGAACCCTAAAGAGTGTACGCTCAGAGGGTCAACAGGGCTTGGTATGATCATTGGATGCTACCACTGCGAGACCAAATCTTCAATAGCAATGAACGAATGACTTCAAACACACCAATCATATGGAGCAGATGTATGTGCTTGGAGGTGGTGACCCACAGATGGTCAAACAATGAACCAGATGATGTTGAAAAAAGTGAAAAAGAAAAAGCACATAGTGTGATACTGTAGGCAATGAGTGTTTATTGTGGATGGAAACACTTACATGAATGTAGAAAAACAGCACTTGATCAAATATGCACGCAAACAGTGGCCTCTGCACTCTCCCTGCAGACTTTTACATCAGGACACTTCTGCTCTCACACGTTACTTTCCTGTCACAGCATTAGTACTCCTGTCCCACCATCTTGAGCTATCACGCCTCACTCTGAATAAGTCCTAGCAGTATCAATTGATGATCCTGAATAGGCCAAGGGCCTGCAGTACCCCTTTTTCTGCCATGGACATTACTTAAAGTAAATATTTGATGATGGACTACTGATCCCAGCAAGCCTGACTTGCAAATCCTGCCCGCCCTCAAGGCTGCATCAATTTGACACAAACTCCACAGTCTCTCCTCTGAGGCCGCGTACACACGATCAAATCTGTCTGCTGGAAACGGTCTGCCAGACCGTCCCAGCAGACAGATTCGATCGTGTGTACGGGCGAGCCGACGGATTTGGCCAGCCGATAGATTTGAAAGCATGCTTTCAAATCTGTCGGCTGGAAACCCGTCCGCCCGATATGTCTGCTGGTTAGTACGCTAACCAGCAGACATGTCTTCTCGCACACGCGTCGAATGGTTTCGACGCATGCGCGGAAGTGTTTTACTTCCTGGTGCGGTGACGTGTCTGCCAGCGGGGATTTTGGTTTGATCGTGTGTACACGATCAAACCAATACGTACCCAGCAGACAGATTTGTTCAAATCGGTCTGTCCGACCGATTTGAACAAATCTGTCTGCTCGTGTGTATGGGGCCTTACTCTACACCTAGGTCCCCTGGCGTACCTCTTCCAGATCTCCACTGTGCTTTCACTCACCGACATCCGCCCTGGGTCCTACGCCACGAATAAGCATCGCACGATATGAATCATGTCAGCTTTTGTTCTTTTGTCCACTCCTTCTTTTTGACAGCAGCAAATTTTGGTTGTTTTTTGATTTTCATTTTTTTAATAAATACATTGGACCAGATTCCCGTAGATCCTGCTATTACACTACGCCGCTGCAACTTACAGGAGCAAGTGCCGTATTCTCCAAGCCCTTGCTCCGTAATTTTGAAGTGCTAGACGGCAGTCTAGCACTTCACCCTTCAGTTTACCCAGCTGACAACTCCTCTCTAGTAGGCTGACAGTGGGTATATGTAGGAGGCCTGCCCCCTGCCAATCCTAGATGGGGATTGGTCAGAGCTCCTCACATGTACCCCATGTCACTCCAGCACTCAGCCCTGCCTCTTTTGCAGAACATTCTCCACTAGAAACAGGGGAGGTGCCCAAGAGCTGAAGTACATGTCAGTCACCTCCTGCTTTATAAACCACTCCCCTGCCCCCCAGATCAAAAACAAACAGGCCTAGCTCGCAGAATAGGCCTGTTTAAATTTACCTGCACTGGCAGCTAACATAAAACCCTACACTTAGCACCTACCTAAAGGTAGAGGGTACTACATATTGTTGTGTAAGAAGTGTTTTGTGTTGGAAAAAAAAAACATGACATTTTAGTTGTCATTAGACATGTGCAGACTGGAATATTTGGTTTAGTTTTTTCGTTTTCGTCTGGAAAATAAATTTATTTAGTTACTCCTGAAAATCATTTTGATTTAATTCATTTTTCGTTGGGAATAGCTTTCGTCCGAAAATCCAATAATACTTGGTTTCTGTCGAATGGTCAAAGAATATTCGACGGAACTACGAAACTTTACATCGAATCGTACATTTCCGGTCGAATATTCCGCCTACAAGAATTCTAATGTTGTATGACTAGTAATAATAATAATAAATAATTATATTATTATTACTAGTCATAGTCAACCAACATTAGAATGTTTCTATAGCCTATGGGCGGAGCATTAAAATGTACGAGTGCAGTATATCTTCTCCGTCGAATCTGCTTAGCACTTTCGATATACACCATAAGCCTTCTATTCTCTATAATGTTGAATCTATTCTCTATAATGTCGAATCTATTTTCTCATAAATCGAAATCTATTCTCTGTAATGTCAAATCTATTATTTCTATAGTGTCGAATCTTTTCTCTATGATGTCGAATCTTTTCTCTATGATGTCGAAAAGTACCGTATGTGTGTGTATATCAGGTTCGATAGACAGATTGCTATTCATTCACTGTATTCAGTTAGCGTCGAATCTCTCTATATCAAATTTTTACCGCAACGAAAACGAAAATAAAGCATTTTTTATGTCGGATCTTTCGGTTTTCGTTTCTTGCGCTTTCGCTATCGGTTGTTAAAACGATAACGAAAAAAATGATTTTCGGATGAAAATGCATTCTAACAAAAACAAATGCACATGTCTAGTTGTCATGGGATAGTCTTGAGTTATATCTGTCTGGGTGACATAATATAATGTGAGATGGTATAATGTGACATGATGGGTTTGCTTTAGAGTTAATGACTATGATTGGTTAATTGTATGTTAAAAAGGAAATGTGTTATTTGAATATGTACCCTTTATTGGTGGACGATGGTCGGTAACGCCTACCATTCATTATTATTTAACACCATGTCCGGGATAATAAACTGAACAGTGTACGAAGCAACTTTGCTGTGTCAATTATTCATTTATGTTGTTTTCGATGCATAGAGATTAGGGTTGAGTGAACCCGAACTGTAAAGTTCAGGTTCGTACCAAACTTTTTTTTTTTTTTGGACCCGAACCCAAACCCGAATAATTTGCTAAAGGTTCGGGTTCAGAGTTCGGCAATGTAATGGCGCGCTGCATGGCAGCCAATCGCCATTTGTTTTACTCGTGTGACCTAAAAGCCATCACAGCCATGCAGAGTCAGACTGTCTTGTTCTGCTTCAGAATCACAAGCACTGCATATGTTACTCTGAGATACTCTGCAAGATAGGTTAGGGGAAGCTTCCTGTTTGTGCTTGTAGGGAATAGAAATATATAGGAGTCTGTCCTATTTCTAAAATCTAATTACACCAGCACTGCATATGTTACTGTAAGATACTCTGCAAGATACTTTTCTTCTATTGTGCTATTCACAAAACATCCATTTAGGGCAAACAAATTAATTTTGCAGTGTTTCCTCCAGTGTTTCCTCCATATCTGTAAGTGTGAGACAAACACTTTAGCTACTGTTCTTTTCTTCTGTTGCTCTATTCAAAAAACACCCATTTAGGGCAAATAATTTGAGAGGAATAGTCTCCCATCAGTGGTGTCAGTGGGAGGAATAGTGACCCATCCACCATTGGAGCACAGGTGTGTGAGGAGGAGGGTGTGTCTGAGCTGCTCCCTGAGATCCGTGTGAGAAGGGAGTCGCCTGAAAAACTATCCCAGCTCTCCTGGCCCCTTTCTGGGGAAGCCATGGAGGGCGGCGGGGCCTCCCCTGCTGGAGGTTCTCAGCCACCTCCTGGTTCATCTGCTGGCATGCCTGCCTCTCTACAAGCCTCAGCTGGTGATCTCTCTGCCCCTGGTGAGGATGAAGGATCGGCGGCCATTCGGGAGCGAGTGGTGGCCGGGATAAAAGTCCTGAACAGGGAGAGGGATAAGCTTTACAAGCTACGTGCGGAGCTGAAGCGCCTGAGGAAGCATCGTGAAGGCTTACATAGTCTGAAACGCGGATCCATGGATCCAGAGATCCAATTGGCCAAGGTCCGTGTGGACCATCAGGAAACCATCGTGGCCATTATGGAAGGAAGGGATGGTCCTTTCAAGGAGAAGTTCTCTAACGAGAGGAGGTTTGCAAAGGTGACCAAGATGGAGGTGGAGGAGGAGGAGGAGACCCCCGTTTCTGATCCCCTGACCCCCCAAGGAGAGGTAAGCACCCCCATGCCTTCACAGGACTCAGGAGGCATGCTGAGGGTGATCCAGGGAATGGAGTCTCCTGTGCGGGGGGATCAGATGGTGTTTAATGATGACAATATTTCAGATGATGTTCCTGATAGAGTGAAGCCAGTGAAGCCCCATGTTGTGGATAAGACTGTGTTTGTACCATCTAGCACCATGAATGTGAATGTGAACAATAATAAGACTGCCAGTCCTGTTTGCAGCAATGATGTGACTGCTGAGGCTGCAATGCAGCAAGAGACGCATTTAAAAAATGACATTCCTGTGAAGGAACTGCAAGTCCCAGCAGAGCCCATTAACCCCACTGCTGCTGAGACCAGAGCTGATTGCCCCACTGCTGCTCAGGACTCTACAGTGCAGCATCAGGCGACGGCCGGTACTGCAACGGAAACTATCATTATACCAGATGACAATGTGGGTGTGGCTGATAAAAGTCATCCCAGTTCAGATATGATGGACAATACTACCTCTGTTCATACAGATAATGTGACTTCAGTGTGGGGCATTGGCTCCAATAAACCTTCTTTTGCTCAGGTGGTGCGCTCTGCCCCTGGTAGCTCCGCCCCCAAGCAGGGTTTTCCCCTGCGAGCTACCACCTTGAGCCCCCCGGGATCTGGTCTGGGGTCTCTGGCTTCTGCTGGGGGTCCCAGACGCAATGTCGTTATCCTGAAATGGGAAGGTGGTGCAGTCCCCCCTGCAAGGCGTGCAGTGGTGGATTTAATCCTAGAGATGGGTTTTGGGGTCAATGATCTCTATGCTTTTATACATGTGTCAGGGACGCGGGATTATACAGTCAGTTTCACCAAGCCAGAGGGTCTTGACCTGTTCTGGGAGAGATATGAGGCCCGGTGCAGGTCAAGACCCGAATGGGAAAGTCTGGCCCCAGTTGCGATTTCGCAGCGGTCAACCGTAAAAAAGATTACTATCATTCTCACCAATGAGAGCGTCCCTGCCGGGGATCTGGAGGTTTGGTTGAGGAACTATGGGGAGGTTTTGACCAAACCTAATAAAATCCTTGATGAGCGTAACATCTGGACTGGGGGATGGTCGGTAACAGTCAGGTTGGCCAGGGATGGGAATGTTGTCCGTCACCTGCCCTCCTCGGCTTTCATAGGGAGGGATAGGATGACTGTGTTCTACCCTGGTCAGCCGAAGCTGTGCCACCGCTGTGGAGAGAAGGGGCACCTTAGCTCCTCCTGTTCGGCCTTGATATGCTCAGTGTGTCGGGGTCAGGGTCATGTGGCCAAGGACTGCGACCAGAAGATCAGGTGCAACCTGTGTCTGCGACTTGGCCACCCCTACAGCAGATGCCCTGAGGCCTGGCACAATATGGAGAAGGAGGTGGTGGATGAGATGTCAAGGCTGGACAGGATGGAGGGTGAGGCCCCTAGTGTACCATCCTCCACTGCGGTGACCGACCCCCTGGTCCTGCTCAGGATCCCTCCCTAGTTCCTGTGGCCACCCCCCCTGTGTCTGTAAGTTCTCCTTCTGTATCTGTCTCTGTGTCCCCCCAGCCTACTGTACCCGTTCCTCTTGTGTCAGAACCCTCTAAGTCTGTGCCCCCCGTGTCAGTTACCCCCCAGGAGTCTACCCCTCCTACGTCTGATTTACCCCCCCCATCAGGAGTGGTAGCGGGTACTGAGAAGGTCGCTTCCTCTTCTGTGACGAA
Source organism: Rana kukunoris (assembly GCA_029574335.1). NCBI lineage: Eukaryota > Metazoa > Chordata > Amphibia > Anura > Ranidae > Rana > Rana kukunoris. The sequence continues at coordinate 429,211,659 of CM056049.1, forward strand.
GTCTTCTGGGAAGACTTTAAAAGGAAAAAACAGAGATGAAGGCATCTTTGAGGCTGACCTTAAGTATCTGGAAGAGAGAAGGAAGGTTGGAAAACGGAAGAAGCAGGTGGTGAGGACGGAACGGGAACAGGAAGCTCCGGTGCCTGTCTCCCACCGTCATAGGTCCACTAAGTGGGACATTTCCTCATCTGAAGCTTCTTCAGAGCTGAGTTCTGATTCAGATATGGATTTTGAGGCGGCCTCAAGGAAGAGAGAGGCTTCTGGTGATGAGCAGCAGAGGGGAGCTAAGAAGCAATCCACCCAATAACCCAAATGGCGGTTCCCCCTCCGTTAAAAGTGGCGACAATTAATGTCGCCAGCATTAAGTCAGTGAGAGCTCGTTCTATGGCCTTATTTTTGTTCAGCCAATTAGATGCTGAAATTTTATTTTTGCAAGAGACTAGGCTCACCTCCTTGGCAGATATTCATATGGCCAAGAGAGAGTGGAGGTATGGTCCATCTTACTGGTCTCTTGCGGCCGAGCCTTACGGCGGTGTGGCGGTGTTGTTTAAAACCGGCATGGTAACTGTCCGGCGGGTCATTGAGGTGGAGATTGGGAGATGTATGGTCTTAGACGTCCTTGTGGGAGGGCAGGACCTGCGCCTAATTAATATTTATGGACCGCACACAAAGTGGGACAGGAAATGCCTTTTTACAAGGATCAAGCCATTTCTTTTTACATCCCGGCAAGTGGTCTTTGGAGGTGACTTTAATACAGTAACTAGGCCCAAGGACAGGAAGGACTTCAAGGACCGGCTGGGATATGATAGCGTTTTTCTAAATAGTATGGTTAGGGATGCTGGTCTTGTGGATGTGCACATTAAGCACCTCCCGGACGACACCGGGTTCACCTTTCATCGTGGTAATAGTCAGAGTAGGATAGACAGGTTTTTTTTGAAGGAGGCCTCTGCTTTCTCACCCCCAGTGGTGCAGGCAGTAGAGTTCTCTGATCACTGTATGCTATCTGTGGCCCTGAATGCTTCAGACGCCCCTCAGAGGGGAAAGGGCATCTGGAGATTGAATTCGACTCTACTCAAGGAAGAACATGTTAGACAATCCTTTGAGGAATTCTTTCAGGCACAGGTGACCATCCTGGACTTTTGTAGCAGCAAGGCTGAGTGGTGGGAGCTGACCAAAAAGAGGACCGCTGGATTCTTCAGGGGCCTAGCCAATAGAAAACAGTTTAATAGATACATGACCTACCAACGTTTGCGGAGGAAGCTGGATATTCTTGTCTCGAGAGGAGGAGATCCTGGGGCAATCTCCGAAGTGAAACTCCTCCTCAGGAAGTGTCAATATGACCGGCATGCCTCTTTGGTTCTGGAGAGGGACTATGGGAAGTACCACTCGCCTGACCCTTACCAGAACTGCAAACAAGGTGTAGCTGTTAAAGCGGTCGTTGGCCTTAAGGACAGTACAGGTTCCGTGACAAAGTCCAGGTCAGGGATTCTGGAGGTCGTGAGGTCCTTTTATGCCGACCTTCTTGGGAGGAAAGAGCTTGACCGTGACAAGATGGAAAGCTTTTTGGACTCTATTCCAGGTCTAAATGGTGGAGATGTTCCATTGATGAATTTGACAGAGGAGATCACAGTTGAAGAGGTGATGAGGGCAATTGAACAGCTTGCCATCAAAAAGTCACCCGGACCGGATGGCTTGACGGCTGAGTTTTACAAAGCCTTTAAGTCTATTCTGGCCCCACATTTGGTAGAGGTTTTTAACAGTTGTCTCGCTGAGGGGGTGCTTCCCCCTTCCATGAGGCACTCGGCTGTGATTCTTCTGTCAAAGGGTAAAGATCCTTCGATGATTGAGAATTGGCGCCCCATCAGCCTTCTTAATGTCGATAGAAAGATACTGGCGAAGATATTTTTCTGGCGCCTGTCGTCAGTAGCAGAGTCTTTGCTTTCTCGCCATCAGCACTGTTCGGTCCAGGGTAGGAGCACCTTCACAGCGGTGTTAGCTGTCCGGGAGGCCTTGGAGCGGTGCAGGGCTGCAGGCTGGGGAAAGTATTTGCTGACATTGGATCAGGCAAAGGCTTTTGATCGTGTTAACCATGAGTACCTGTGGTTGCTCCTTAGTAAGTACGGTCTGCCGGGTGGTTTTGTTGATTGGCTGAAAGTCTTGTATAAGGGGGCAGAAAGCTTCCCTCTTGTTAATGGTTGGGTTGGGCAGTCCTTTGAGGTTGGCTCCGGGGTGCGCCAGGGTTGTCCCCTGAGTCCCCTGCTCTATGTGTTTGCAATCGACCCCTTCATCAGGAGGCTAGAGAGCGGCATGTTGTGTGGGGTACCAGTGGGGCTCCCGGGTGAGCCGCCATTGAGGGTTGTTGCTTATGTGGACGATGTATCAGTGATTGTCACTGGGACGGATGAGGCGGAGGAGGTGGTCTCTCTGACATCACGGTATTCTGAAGCATCAGGCTCCAAGATCAATCAGGAAAAGAGCGAAGTTTTCTGGATGGGAAAGGAAGGTGAGGGGTTTGATCTCCCGGACGCCTTTCCAGTGCCCCAGGAAAAAATTAGGATACTAGGCATTGAATTTGGACCCGGCGATTATGGCCTCAAAAACTGGGAAGGCAGACTGGAAATTGCCAATGCTAAGGTGGTCAACTGGAAGAGATGGAAGTTATCTATGAGGGAAAGGGTTGATCTGATTAAGACCTACCTGATTCCGATCTTCTTGTATGTCAGCTTTGTCTGCATCTTGCCAGTGTCTCTCTATGCTAGGGTCAGTAGTGTGTTCTTCCAGATGCTGTGGGGGAACAGACTGAACCCCATCAAGAGGAATGTCACCTACCTATCCAGGAGGGAGGGTGGCTTAGGTATGGTCAACCCAGTTCTTTTCTTTTCACTGTTATTTCTCAAGTTTAATATTGGTAGTATGCTTGCAGTGGAACCTCCTGGATGGGCAGGCATATTTAGATCTTGGTTTAGGCCTTTTCTACGACTTTGGGAAGAAGGTGGCCAAGTGAAGAATCGCAGGGGTCATCGTGGTCAGCTACCAGCCTATGTAGCTCCGTGCCTGAAGTTACTGCGGCAGTGGCGATTGTCGGCTGAAGATCTCAGATCGGTTCCGAGGAAAGACCTTATGAGTCGAGTCTTGAGCGAAGTCTTTCATGACCCACTGGCCTTAAGGGATTGCCCAGGCCCAGTTTTGAGGGCGGGGTTGAGGCTGATTAATTTGGATAGAATACCTCCTAAATTTCGGGATCTGGCCTGGTTGTGCTTCCATGGGAAGCTCTATGTTAGGGGCAATTTGAAATTTCGCAGTTCGATGGATCGTAGCTGTCCTCGGGAGGAGTGTGCAGATGAGGAGGAGACTATGGACCATTTTCTGCTTCGTTGCCCCTTTAACATAGAAGTGTACAGACAGGTGGGGCGGGCGCTCGGTGTTCCTTTCCTCTCCAGGCTGGGTTATGCTGAGTGGGTGTACGGAGCATTCAGTACCGGTGGAGGTTTTTGTTTGGATACACTTTTTTTAGTTAGCCTAGTGGTCCGTTATTTCACCTGGAACGCACGGTGTCAGGTCAGCATTCGGCAAAAAATCCTTCCTGTTGAGGTGGTGGTGTATGACATTGTGCATGAGGTGGGGAAGATTCGGGGGCTTGAGAGAGACAAGTGGGGTCAGGGGGCTTGGCTGAAGGCGTGGAGGGGTTTCAGGCCTCCCTGACTGCCAGGAGTCTCTTTCCCGGGTGTGGCTGTCTGTCTCTTATCACCCTAGATTATTATTATTTTTGATACATTTTTGATAAATGGCTGCGTACATAGGTGACGGGTTGTGCCTCTTAGGCCCTCTCTGCTGCTTTGTGTAAATAGTTTTGTAGTAATGTTTTGGTGGTGGTGTATAGTGTATATATTGTGTATATATTGTGTATAGTGTATATATTGTATATATTCTGACCCTGGATGTGTATTCCTTGGATTTATGTTTTGAAGTTTTGTTCTATAGTTATGTTTTTTACTTTTGTATAAAATTGGTTGCTTGATTCTTTTTAATAAAAGATCAATAGTGACCTATCATTGGTATCAGTGGGAGGAATAGTGCCCCATCATTGGTGTCAGTGGGAGGAATAGTCTCCCATCATTGGTGTCAGTGGGAGGAATAGTGTCCCATCATTGGTGTCAGTGGGAGGAATAGTGTCCCATCATTGGTATCATTGGGAGGAATAGTGCCCCATCATTGGTGTCAGTGGGAGGAATAGTATCCCATCATTGTTGTCAGTGGGAGGAATAGTGTCCCATCATTGTTGTCAGTGGGAGAAATAGTGCCCCATCATTGGTGTCAGTGGGAGGAATAGTGCCCCATCATTGGTGTCAGTGGGAGGAATAGTGTCCCGTCATTGGTGTTAGTGGGAGGAATAGTGTCCCATCATTGGTGTCAGTGGGAGAAATAGTGCCCCATCATTGGTATCGGTGGGAGGAATTGTGCCCCAATCATTGGTGTCAGTGGGAGGAATAGTGTCCCATCATTGGTGTCAGTGGGAGGAATAGTGTCCCATTATTGGTGTCAGTGGGAGAAATAGTGCCCCATCATTGGTATCAGTGGGAGAAATAGTGCCCCATCATTGGTATCAGTGGGAGGAATAGTGTCCCATCATTGGTGTCAGTGGGAGGAATAGTGTCCCATCATTGGTGTCAGTGGGAGAAATAGTGCCCCATCATTGGTATCAGTGGGAGGAATAGTGTCCCATCATTGGTGTCAGTGGGAGGAATAGCTCTTCATATCTGTAGGAGGAATTCCCAAGGGCCGGATAAAGGCACTGATGAAACTTTTGGATTTGAGCCCAGCATGGGTATTAAGACCACCCGATCCGGGAAGAACATCATGAACGGTTCTTTGTGACCGAGAGATCCGATCTCTGAAACCCTCTTGGCCGAGGTGATTGCAACCAAAAGGGGAAGGCCCCGTTATACTAAGTCCGTTCAGAAAATCAAGAACCAAGGGAAGATCCCACTTGGGGAACCTTGGCTTCCTTTGAGGTCTCAGCCTTGATGCTCCTCGGACAGGGGAAGATCTAACCCCGTCTGAAGGAAGCTTAGGATGTCTCGAACTTCTGGATTCCTATAGGACCTGCCTGAGGCAGAGTAGAACTTGGCCCAGATTCTTCCATAAACTTTGTTTGTACTCGCTCTTCTCAAGCTCATCAGTGTGCAGATCACTCTAGAGGCGCAACCGAGGGATTCCAGCCTCTCCCTCTCAAGAACCAAACCGTCAGTCTCATCAGTGCCGGACAAGGGTGTAGGAGTGACCCCTGAGAGAGAAGGTCCGGTCTGACGGGTAGAGGTACTGGGTCTCGATAGCTCAGCTGGACCAGGAGAGGGAACCACGGCCTGTTCGGCCAGTAGGGAGCCACCAACGTCACTTTGATTGCTTCTGCCTGAAGTCTCCGTAAGAATTTGAGGATTATTGGGATCGGGGGAAAGGCATACGCCCTCTTGAACCTCCACCGATCCGTCAAGGCATCCGTGCCGATCGCCTGCATGCAGCGGCCCCTCGTAAAGAACTTCTCCATCTTGAAGTTGTAGGGGGATGCGAAAAGATCCACTTGGGGATTGACTCCCAGGGACAGGATCCATCTGAATGAATGTTCGTGGAGGGACCACTCGTTGATGTCTACCTGGGTGCGTGAGAGAACATCCGCCTGGGAGTTCTGTACCCCAGGGATGAAGACTGCTGACAGGTTGGCCAGGTTCTTCTGGGCCCACCTCATGATGGGTTCGACCTCCCGCAGAAGGGTTGAACTTCGTGTCCCCCCTTGTCTTTTCACGTAGGACACCGCCGTGATGTTGTCCATCTTCAACAGTACTGATTCCCCTTTTAGGAGTCGGGAGAAGGACTGGAGAGCACACCAAGCCGCCCGAAGCTCCAGGACATTCGACCCGGATTGCGGAGACGAGCATCTCACTTGCCTTGCTCCATGTTTGCGCCGCAAAGGGCCCCCCAGCCGGAGCCACTGGCATCAGTCGTTACAGTGACCCATGAGATGGGGGCAATGGAATGGCAATTTCGCAGATCTTCTGCTGGAGCCACCAAAAGAGGCTTTTCCTCATTGATGTTGACACACAAATCCTCTGATTCTTGTTCCTTGACTTCCACTGTTTGAGGAAGCCGGACTGGAATGGGCGTAACCTCCACAGTGCCCATTTCACCATGGGAGTCGTGGAGACTAGTGATAAGCTGAATACGCCATATTCGATTTTGCGATATTTCACGAATATATAGTAGAATATTCGCGAAATATTCGTTAATATCGAATATTCGTAATATTTTATCAAAAAAAAAAAATTTGCAAAATTTCGCTAATGCGAATGCGAAATTTCGCTAATGCGAATGCGAAATTGATTGCAAAATTCTCGTCAACACGCGAAAACGGAGATCATTTCCTGGATTACTAAACTAATATGCACTAAACACTAACTCTACTTACACCAACTTATATGACTAAACTAAAGCTAATTTTTTTTTTTTTTTTATACACAAAACACAGAAGGGCAGAGAAAGTATTCGCGAATATTCGTAATACGAATATTCGCATTGCGAATTTTCGGCAACATAAAAGGATCGCCTCAGCTACTCGGCCCAGGGTCTCTAATCATACCAGCAATGCTTTTAGACGTCGATGGAGATCACTAGGATGTGATCTGTTTTAAAAATACATTTGAAAAAATACGAATATTCGCAATAGCGAATATTCACCGCGATATTCGATTTATTCGCGAATACTCGAATATGCAATATTCATAACGAATAGTGAGCAACACTAGTGGAGACCATCGTGCCGATGATTCTTAGGCACTAAGATGCTTCCAGGTGACGAGTATTCAGGGCCCGAGAGATTCTCTCCTGAATCACAGGAATTTTTTCCAGTGAAGAGAGATGGTTTTCTTCACTGTGTCGAATTGAGCCCCTAGGTATTTTAAACGTTGAGTTTGTTCCAGGTGGCTTTTTTCTAAGTTCAGGAGCCATCCGAACTCGGACAGGGTCGAGATTACCTGATCTTTTTGCGCCAGGAGAGTTCTGTCTTGGGATAGGACAAGGAGATTGTCTAAATAGTGGTAAAGGCATACCCCTTTCAGCCTGATGAGGGCCACTACTACCAATAGGGTCTTGGTGAAGACTCGCAAGGAGGTTGTCAGCCCAAAGGGTAGGCAAATAAATTGAAGGTGTTCCATCCCGACATGGAATCTGAGATATTTCTGAAATTCCTCTGCCACTGGCACGTGGAAATAAGCGTCTTTTAGATCTATAGAGATCATCCAGTCGCCTGGCTGTATGGCTTGTTGGACCGTTGACAGAGTTTCCATTTTGAACCTCCCGTGCCTTATGAACCTGTTAGAACCAGGTAGATTAAATCTATGACTGGATGCCATGAATCGCTTTTCTTCTGTACCAAGAAGAGAGGGGAGTATACTCCATGAAACTGTTCTTCCTTTGGAACGCATACTACTGCTCCCTGGGATTTTAGCAGGTCCACGTAGGACAGTAAGGCCTGCCTCTGAATCTGGGGGGAGGAATGTTGGAGAAGGACCATGCGTGGCCTGATGACACTGTCCTGATGACCCAGAAATCCGTGATCGAGACCGCCCAGACGTGCCAAAAAAGGAGCAGACCAGCTCCCACCCGACCACCCTGGGCGGGCGTTGTCTCAAAAAGACTTCGCCTGATCGCGCCCACTCGATGCCTGGCTTGTCGCTGGCTTGCGGAATGAAGTCTGACCTCTGCTCCAGTTCCTCCTGAAGTCCCTACCAGGTCTGTAGGAGCGAGCTTCCCTTGAACGCTCTGGGCTACGTCTTCGGAACTGAGGTTTCTTCCTTCCAGTCTGACGCTTATCCTAGGGAGGAAGCCTGATTTACCACCCGTTGCCTTAGCTATTGCATCATCTAGTTTGTTGCCAAACAAAGATGATCCCTCAAAGGGAATTCTACACCAATTTTGTTTAGATGACGGGTCAGCAACCCAGGGGCGCAACCACAGGGCCCGCTTGGCTGTAACTGAGGACAGCATAATTCTCGCCAATAATCGGATTAAATCAAAGGATGCTTCCCCCAGGAAGGCCACCGCTAGCTTCAGTTCCGCTGTTGCAGAATTCCTGGCCAGATCTTCAGAAATGCCCCTGAGGAAGGAGTCCACATTCTCCGTCCAGGCCTCCATTGCCTTCGATAAGACTGCCAAGGCAAGGGCAGGTTTGCAGGCCGTACCGGCAAGACCGTAGATTCTTTGAAGATCCTGATCCATCCTTCTATCAAGACTATCCTTGAAGGAGACCGAATCGGCTAGCGGCAGAGTAACGTGCTTGGCCAGACGCATTACTGCCGCGTCTACCAGAGGAACATTCTCCAGGTGTTTAATATCATCCGGTTTGAACGGATATAATCTGGAAGCTTTGTTGGTCATATAGGACTTTCTGTCCACCTTACTCCACTCTTCATCAAAGATGCCCTTTAGTTCATTTAGCAACGGAAAACTTGGGCGCTTTTTCCCCAGGCGCTAGAAATATTTTTTCTGTTTAGCTGGGGGAGTAGACTGATCTTCCCATAAAAGTGCCTCTTTAATTGCTTTAATAAGCGGAGATACTTGAGAGAAATCAAACTTCACACTCTCCTCATCGCTTTCCAGTTCACCCTCCAGGGCCGGTGAGGAAGTGTAAGGCTGGGAAGGACCTGGATCCTTGTGGACCTCATTGGTCAGAGAACCAGACCCGATGGTACTGGCCTGGCTTTGTGTGTGAGATGCGGCCTTCTCCTTTAAGCACCGTTGCAGCACACGTTCGACTAGAGACTCGATGCGTTGATCTTCTGTCTCCTTTTCCCCAACCGCACGGGCATAGCATCGATCACATAATGACTTGCCCTCGGGGACTTGAGTGTCACATCCCCAGCAGGCTCTACGACTAGAGCGGCTATCACGGCGGTGGGAGCGGTGTCTGGAGGAGGAATGAGAACTTCTCCCCTGGTGATGAGATGCAGATGGAGAACTGCGTTTTTTTTTTTTTTTATTTAAACAATTTTTATTCAAAAAAAATAAATTCAAAATACAGGGAGAAGGGAATTGTGAGTAAACCCCAGCGTGGACAAGCACAAGTTCAACAATCCTTTGTTAAAAAGTTAACAAAATCTGTACAAAAACAATATTTTTTTTGTTATTGTGAAGGACATTTTCGTAATAAAGCTATCGCCTTTGTCCTCTTCTTCCTCTGCCACGACCTCTTCCCCGCCCACGACCTCTTCCTCTGCCACGGCCTGCAACAGCTTCTCTTTTCTTAGACTTAACTTTTGGTTCAACATCAACAAGCAAGGTATCAAGGGGCAAACTGTCCGGTAGAATAAAGTATCGGATGTTATTGCCCCGTATACTCAAAGTCTCCAGCTGAACAGGTTCTCTGTTCTTTACGGTCATTTTGACAGCTTTCAAATGTGTATTCATGCTTACATCAACCCCTGTGATGGTGCCGTGCACCTGAGTCCCATTCTTCAGTTCCACCGTCACCGTCTCATGACTGAGTTTCATCAGGAACCTGACCAGCTTCATGACGCCTCACAAGCAGCGCACCACACTCTCATTCACACGGGGCCGATGGACCTCACGCCTCTATTAATACAATGAAAAATTATGGCAAAAGCCAACGTTCAGTAATTCTAAATCACAAAAAAGTGTAAGGCTGGGAAGGACCTGGATCCTTGTGGACCTCATTGGTCAGAGAACCAGACCCGATGGTACTGGCCTGGCTTTGTGTGTGAGATGCGGCCTTCTCCTTTAAGGACCGTTGCAGCACACGTTCGACTAGAGACTCGATGCGTCGATCTTCTGTCTCATTTTCCCCAACCGCACGGGCATAGCATCGATCACATAATGACTTGCCCTCGGGGACTTGAGTGTCACATCCCCAGCAGGCTCTACGACTAGAGCGGCTATCATGGCGGTGGGAGCGGTGTCTGGAGGAGGAATGAGAACTTCTCCCCTGGTGATGAGATGCAGATGGAGAACTGTGTTTGCTCCTTGATTTAGAAGAAGAGTGATGTTGCGGTCTGGCAAGGTCCAGGACAGCGACACGACGATCCGGACTGTAAGGGCTAAAAAGGGAAAAGAGATGCAGGGAAGTTTGTCAAGCAAACAATATTTTGCGACTCCACCTCCACACCCTCCCCTCTCCCGCACATACCTTGTGCGTGAGGGCTGGCCACCCAAAGGCGGTGACTGTTCCATATGTTCTGGACTGGCGTGACAAGCGGTAACAGGTCTGTAAGTGGATCCTATGGTGCCATCAAAAAAAAAGTTTAAATACGTTGCTACCCCTATAAGAGTCAGAAGGAAAAAATACATGCAACGAAAAAAAGAATGATCATCAATATATAAATATATACAGTATATAAATATAAACATAAGTGCTATGGATATGCTAAAAATGGCCAAAGGAAGATGGTGAAATGCTTATTTCAATGCGCAAACACATGCTCCACATGCTCTATATCTCATATATATCCTATATTGGGCCAGATTCACGTATTCCAGAGCATCTTTGCTCTGGAGTAACGCTTCTGATTTGCGTTGCGCTGCCGAAATTTTAGGAGCAAGTGCTGTCATTCACGAAGCACTTGCTCCTAAAGTTGCGGCAGCGCATCACAAATGAGCCGGCGGAATTCAAATGTAGCGGGTACGGGGCGTGTAGTATGCTAACTACGCGCGATCCCGCCGCCAACGTACTGCGCATGCGTCGCGTGTCAAAACATCCCCGTGCGCATGCTCCAAAATCTGTGAATGAACGTCAATGACGTCACATTCCCATTCATGACCGTTTTACGCAAGCAACGTTTTTTTTTTTTTCCCGACGCGATGACGACGCCTATACCTAACATAGGATACTCCAACCCCATGTAGGTATATCTATGCGCCGCGTATCCCGTCTGGAAACGTCGTATCGTCATTGCGTCGCGCCGGATTTCGATCGTGAATTGCCGATTTCCGCTCATTAACATATTTTTTGAGCGTAAATCGGCGGGAACGCCCCCGGCGCCATTTTTAAGTTGAAGTAACGATGCGATGGCGAAACTCAGTTACGCTGCTCGCATCAGAACTTCAACCCGGCGTTTCTTGTTTTCTGGTTACAGAAAACAGAAACGCCGGCTCAAAGCCACAGTTAGGCTGGCGGATCACTCGATCCGCCAGCGTAACCTTTCCTGAATCTGGCCCATACTCTATATGTTATTGATTGCTATCATACATAGTCATAATTTGTAATGATCTTATACAACCCTTGCAATCCTTGCTCACATGATGCTGCTATCAGATATGTGTCACAAGATCTGAAGAAAAAGGGGAACTCTGTCTGCAAAACAAGTCGAAATTAGACCTGTGAAGAAAGCCCCTGTCTGGATATCGAACCGCAGGAAACCAGACATAAGCCAAATTTTTTTTTTTTAACTGTAATGCACCAGAAAACCACCAGCGGCCCCATCTCTCACTGACCTGGATAGCCTAGAGTATCACTCTGCCAAACCCAAATGACAAAGGCGAGCAGCAGCTTTGAATTCCCCACCAGTGACGTCACTCACACACACGCACCTGCGTGGTGGGGAAGCCGCCCAACGGCGCCTGCGTGGCCGACGTGGATAATGCCGTACCGCGCATGCATGAGCCAAGCCTCGCTCTGAGCGAGCACACAGTGCATGCGCACCCGGGAAAGGCGCCCGCGACCCGGAAATCACAGCGAGCTGGAACGCAGAAGCGGAGGTGCAGAGGTAAAATGAGGGGAGCAAAAAATGAAAGGCACAAACAACACACAGAAACGACTGCCATGTACAGTAGATGAATTCAGACCTTGCCAGCCGTACTTTGGATCTTTGGTACACTACAGCAACCATCCAAGGGAAAGATGATGTTGCTGAAAGCTCTCCACCCACCCGTGGCTGGGCTCTGAGCTGCACCGCATGGAGTGTGCTATCCATCCTGATTGGACGTCATGAACCACTGTGCATCCTAGTTCCAACGAAGGAGGACAAAAAAGGAACGCCAGTATGGGGAGGTGAGCTGACTTTTATGGGTATGGGGCCCTAAAGGCATTGGAGAGGAGGCGGGATTAACCCACACGTAGGCTGCCATGGAGTTTGTCAGGAAAGAAATTTTTCATGTAGAGAGGAGAAAATGAATATAGAAACAAAAATAAAAATTAGGAGGGGGGTGAAAGAGACACATAGAGATGGGAAGGTAAGGGATTAAACTTTTTTTTTTCTGTCGGGCCGCGTACACACGATCGAACATGTCCGGTGAAACCGGTCCACAGACCAGTTTCACCGGACATGTTCGATCGTGTGTACGGCCTATCGAACCGTTTTCCAGCGGACCAAAGTTTCAAAACATGCTTGAAAACATATACACATAGTAAAATAATGATAAAAATCATCAAAAGTCTTTATCAATAAAATACAGCAGCGCTAGTGATCGGGGCACAGTTCAAATCCGATCACTCATTCACATTCAAAGAGATAAATGAAAGTAAGAAAGTTCTCCAGAGCTCAGAGGGTGCACAAATATTCCGTGACAAAAAAGGGGGTGCTCTTCAAGACAATTTCAACTGTCCATGATTAGTGACATCACTCGTGAGCCGAACAAAGCATGCGAAGTTCCTGTGACAATGTCCCCTCAAGGATGTCTACTCACCAGATTGATGTTATAACAGGCTTTGAACAGTAATGTCATCGGATTCCCTCTTCCTCATGGAGATGATATTCCAGCAGCATGCAGTACTCCTAATGACAATCCGGTGTCAGGGCACATAAAAAAAGCTCGATATGGTGTGATACCATTTAAAAAACTTTTACTGGAGCACAGCTGAACCACAGTGTCAGGCGTACATGTATAAAAATATCGCAAGATCAGGCCCTGACGTTTCGTCCTTCTGACTTCTTCTGAGGGCATAATCTCGCAGGTCACAAGTCAGTGTTAAATAGTGCTTGAAAACATGTCCGCTGGAAACCTGTCCGTCGGACAGGTTCGATGGTGTTATGTCCTCTGGACCCTCTGTGTCTCTCAGGTGTTGCTAGCAATGCTGCCAGTATCTGATCAGCAAGTTACACACACAGGCCGATGTACTAAATAACCAGAGCAAGGTTTATTACTTAGAACATTATGGCATTCTTACATGGAGGAGTCTTAATCCAAACAGCTTCTGTTCTTATCAGATGTAATCCCTTCTCAGCATCATGTGTCTGCTTCCAGTTCCCATCACAAACTGTCTGACTTCCTGGTACAGCTCCTCCTCCCCCATCATGCATCAGGAGAAAGATGGTAAAGGTCACAGTGATCTATCACAAACATCACACAGAACAAAAACATAACAAGAGAACAAAATGTTGAACACATAACATTAGAAGGCAAGCAAGATCAGTTCAGCAAGTAGTATCTCCAACTCAGTTCTGTGATTTTTGCAGCACTTCATGAGCCCTCTGTCTCTGTTTCCTAACCTCCAATGTGTCCCGTAAGATTTCAGCGCTTTGCCAGCGAGGCGTTTGATGTCTTTGACGGGTAGACTTACGAAGAGGCACAGCACCGGGAGGAATAGAGTCGGTCAAAGGTTCTGGAAATGTCAGTGGGTGTCCCACAGACAAATCAGTCTCTGTAACTCCAGGCACATGTCCGGGCTCCTCAGGAATATGGTCACCAACCGGTTCAGAGTTTGGTTGTAAACTTGTGGGATCATGCCAGACACCATGCCATATGTCACCAGCAGAGTTCAGAGTAGACTCTGGTGGGTGGTTAGAAAGAGGGGTCGGGCTTGTCACTAGTGGCAGGCAAATGCGTTTCCTCAATTGTGAAAGGTGTCGTCGAACACAAATGCCTTCCTCCAGGCGAACAAGGTACATTCTTCTTCCAAGAGTTCCATCAATAACGCCAGGAAGCCAAGGAGGCAAAGCTCTGTAACTCCGAGACCATACAAGATCACCGGCACGGAATCCCAGACGGCCCGGCGGAGGAGGTGTCAGTGACTGTTCCTGCGGACGAACTAAATCTGCGGTGCGGAGATGCCTACCAAACATAAGAAAAGCTGGTGACAGCCCAGTACTAGCGTGTTTCGTGTTATGGTACAAAATCAAGAATTCCAGCAGCTTCTCCGCTGACATTCCAACCTGGCCCAGAGTGGACAGTAAGTGCTTCTTAAACGTCTGCACAAATCGTTCTGCCAGCCCATTCGAGGCTGAATGATAGGTTGAATGATAAGGAGCTGTTTTGTAGTTTTGGACGTCCAAGCCACTAAGGAAGGATTGAAACTCATGCAATGTAAATTGAGTTCCACTGTCGGAGACTATGGCTGTTGGCAAGCCATATTGAGCAAAGAGCTTCCTTAAGACTAGAATGGTAACAGCTGAGGTAATAGAAGGCATTGCAAAAACCTCCGGCCATTTTGAATGCGCATCTACCACGATCAACTACATTTTACCCTGGATGGGGTCAGCAAAATTAAGATGGAGTCTGGACCACGGTTCTGTTGGCCATGGCCAAGGTTGCAGGGTTCCTCTCTTTTGGGGTCGCTGGGCTTGACAGCACCCAGGACATTGAGCAACATAATCTTCAATTGCCGTATCCATTTGTGGCCACCAAACATAGCTCCGGGCTCGCTGCTTCATGCGCACCACACCAGGATGGCCTTCATGCAGTATCCTTAGCATGGTTGATTGCAAGTACTGGGGTACAATCACTCTATTGCCCCATTGTAGGCAAGCAGCATTAGTCACAAACTCACATTTTCTGGCAAAGTACGCACGAAATTCACCTGAAACTCTCTCTGGCCATCCAGTCTGAACATAAGAGAATATCTGAGACAGGAAAGGATCTGTGGCTGTATGTCTGGCAATCGGGGAGGTGGACATGCAAGATTGTGGCCTGTGTACTTCCACTACACGTATCTGTCTTAGTGGGTGGTCTCCAAGTGGCAATCTCGAAAATGCATCTGCATTGCCATGGGTATCATGGGAGCGGTATCTGATAGAATAAGGATTAGCTCCTAAAAATAAAGCGTATCTTTTTAAGTGAGATGCGGTTGTTGTAGAAATTCCTTTCTGAGGGTTCAGTATTGACAACAGAGGTTTGTGGTCAGTGATAAGTGTGAACTCCCGACCATAGATGTACGCGCGAAATTTTATTGTGGCCCATACAATGGCCAAATCTTCCCTGTCTATCTGGGAGTAGTTTTGTTCTGCTGAGGTTAAAGACCTGGAGGCAAAAGAAATGGGGCGCTCCGTGCCATCCGGCATGACATGGGAAAGCACGGCACCCAGTCTATAAGGCGAGGCGTCACAAGCCAGGATGACGGGTTTCTTTAAATCATAGTGGACCAGAACTCGAGAAGACAGAATGAGTTCTTTAGAAAACCAAAAAGCTTCTTCACATTTGTCTGTCCATATCCATTTAGCTCTTGCATCCAGTAAGCGATGTAATGGGTAGAGCTGGTGTGCTAGGTTTGGCAAGAAACGGTGGTAGTAATTTAGGAGGCCAAGGTAGGACCTGAGCTGGGTGACATTCCGGGGGGTAGGGGCATGGGTAAGGGCTTTAACCTTTTCTTCAGTAGTGTGTAACCCATGTCGGTCCACCGTGTGGGCACAAAATTCCACTTGAGACTTGAGAAATTCGCATTTTGAAAGATTGACACGTAAACCATACTTTTGAAGTCTCTCTAGCACAGCTTCAACATTCTTTCTGTGTTCTTCATCAGTGGG
The DNA here is from genome assembly GCA_029574335.1 of Rana kukunoris. NCBI lineage: Eukaryota > Metazoa > Chordata > Amphibia > Anura > Ranidae > Rana > Rana kukunoris. Next base: position 429,227,399 of record CM056049.1, read on the forward strand.
ACCAGTGATGAGCATGTCATCCAGTAAACATTGGGTGAAAGGTATTCCTGCCAGGACTTCATCCATGATCCGCTGCCAGATGGCTGGAGTTGGGGCTATGCCAAAAACCATGCAGTTATACTGGAATAATCCTTTATGAGGCCTCGTACACACAATCAAATCTGTCTGCTGGAAACGGTCTGCTAGACCGTCCCAGCAGACAGATTCGATCGTGTGTACGGCCGAGCCGACGGATTTGGCCACCCGACAGATTTCAAAGCATGCTTTGAAATCTATCGGGTGGGAATCCGTCCGCCCGACATGTCTGCTGGTTAGTACACTTACCAGCAGACATGTCGTCCCGCACCGCCGCCGAATGGATTCGGCTCATGCGCAGAAGTGTTTTACTTCCTGGTGCCGTGACGTGGCGGCGTCAACGTCACCGCCACGTCACCGACACGTCAGCGCGCCATCTGCTGGCGGGGATTTTGGTTTGCTCGTGTGTACACGCAAGCAAACCAAAATCCTATCAGACAGATTTGTTCAAATCGGTCGGTCCGACCGATTTGAACAAATAGATTGCCTCGTGTGTACGAGGCCTGAGTGTTATTGGTCAACAGATGGCGTGAATCTGGATGTACTTGCAGTTGCAGGTAAGCTTGCTTTAAGTCTATTTTTGTAAACTTTTGCCCCCCAGCCAGTGAGCCAAATAAATCTTCAAGTCGAGGCAATGGGTATTGATCCACAAGAAGTTGGTTGTTGAGGGCTACCCTGAAATCATCACAAATCCTAATGTCTCCATTCTTTTTCTTGACAGGCACAATTGGCGATGCCCATTCACTTCTATACACTTTCGTTATGATCTTTTCAGCCAATAGGTGGTCCAGCTCTGCTTCTACTTTCTTCCGCAAGGCAAAAGATACTGATCTTGCCTTACAAAAACGAGGTGTAGCACCAGGCTTCAAGAGGAGGTGGGCCATCTTTCCTTTTACGGTGCCCAAAGAGTCCTCAAAAACCTCTTTAAAACGTGACTTCAGGGATTCCACCCAATGGTCTACTTCAGAAAGCAATGTACATTGGGCAATGGCAAAAGGAGGCATGCCCAGGGCTTTGATCCAGTCCCTTCCATACAGCGGAGGACCTCCATTCCTTACAACATAAAGGCGTAGACTTTGACTGCGGTTGCCTAATGTAACAAGGGGTTTTACATAATCCAAGGGCTGTAGTAGTTCCTTGCTATAGGTTTGTAGTGTGAGCTTTGTAGGTTTCAGCAGCAGGGACAGACCCGATGCCTTTAAATCAGTCCATGAAATGACAGACACAGCTGCCCCTGTATCAACATCAATGGAGACAGGACAGCCATTGAGTGTGACATCCACTTTAATCGCAGGAGTACTCCCAGCTACTTGAAACAGTTTAACATGCTGGACACAGGTCTCCTCATCAGAGCTAAAACCGTTATTGTCCATATTTACACGGAATGTCTGTTTAAGTCTATCTTTTGTGGTAGTGTTCGGGGAGCGAGAGCTGCGGCAAACACGCCCAATATGACCAGTCTTTCCACAGCAAAAACAAACGACATCCTTGAACTTGCAAGCAGGCGCACTGTGAGTAGTGTTACCACAACGGTAGCAAGTCAGAGACAGAAGAATTAGGGTGGCGAGGTTTAAGCTGAGTGGCAGGGGACGGGTGTCTCGAGCGTTGAGTGATAGCAGTGTGGAATATTTCCTCACCCTGGCTTGCAGGAGTTGTAGGTGGTGCCTTCAGTAGGGTGGCGTCACGTGTTGCCAACTCCATGACCGTAGCAAGGCCAGTGGCTTTCGTCAGAGTCAAGTCGGGTTCTGTGAGTAAACGTTTCTGTATGGCTGGGTCGCAGAGTCCCATGACGAACATGTCACGGAGAGCCGTCTGTAGGTAGTCTCCAAACTGACAAGTGCCAGCTAGTTTACATAAAGCAATGATATATGTCTTTATATCCTCCCCGGCCTGCTGATTTCTACTGTAGAATTAAAACCGCACTGCGATTTCTAATGGCTTCGGGTTGTAGTGTGCATGTAACGTCTGAATTAACTCAGGCAGGGGCTTAGAGGTCGGCTTGTCTGGAGAAATTAGGTCTCTGAGAGTTCCATATGCAGCTTGACCCAATGCTGTGAGAAAAACTGCAACTTTCTTATCTACAGTCACATTATTTGCTTCCATATACTGTTCCAGCCTCTCCACCCAGGAGCTCCATGACTCAGCCGCAGGATCAAATGGTTGAATAAACCCTATGAAGGCCATGTGTGCTAAAATCCACAATCCTCATAGCCACTGTTATGTCCCCTGGACGCTCTGTGTCTCTCAGGTGTTGCTAGCAATGCTGCCAGTATCTGCTCAGTAAGTTACACACACAGGCCAATGTGCTACTTAACCAGAGCAAGGTTTATTCCTCAGAACATTATGGCATTCTTACATGGAGGGGTCTTAATCCAAACAGCTTCTGTTTTTATCAGATGTAATCCCTTCTCAGCCTCATGTGTCTGCTTCCAGTTCCCCTCACACACTGTCTGACTTCCTGGTACAGCTCCTCCTCCCCCATCATGCATCAGGAGAAAGAGGGTAAAGGTCACAGTGATCTATCACAAACATCACAGATGGTTAGTACACAAAATCATCGGACCAAAAACCCATGCATGCTCAGAATCAAACATAACAAGAGAACAAAATGTTGAACACATAACATTAGAAGGCAAGCAAGATCAGTTCAGCAAGTAGTATCTCCAACTCAGTTCTGTGATTTTTGCAGCACTTCATGAGCCCTCTGTCTCTGTTTCCTAACCTCCAATGTGTCCCGTAAGATTTCAGCGCTTTGCCAGCGAGGCGTTTGATGTCTTTGACGGGTAGACTTACGAAGAGGCACAGCACCGGGAGGAATAGAGTCGGTCAAAGGTTCTGGAAATGTCAGTGGGTGTCCCACAGACAAATCAGTCTCTGTAACTCCAGGCACATGTCCGGGCTCCTCAGGAATATGGTCACCAACCGGTTCAGGGTTTGGTTGTAAACTTGTGGGATCATGCCAGACACCATGCCATATGTCACCAGCAGAGTTCAGAGTAGACTCTGGTGGGTGGTTAGAAAGAGGGGTCGGGTTTGTCACTAGTGGCAGGCAAATGCGTTTCCTCAATTGTGAAAGGTGTCGTCGAACACAAATGCCTTCCTCCAGGCGAACAAGGTACATTCTTCTTCCAAGAGTTCCATCAATAACGCCAGGAAGCCAAGGAGGCAAAGCTCTGTAACTCCGAGACCATACAAGATCACCGGCACGGAATCCCAGACGGCCCGGCGGAGGAGGTGTCAGTGACTGTTCCTGCGGACGAACTAAATCAAGTTTGGTGCAGAGATGCCTACCAAACATAAGAAAAGCTGGTGACAGCCCAGTACTAGCGTGTTTCGTGTTATGGTACAAAATCAAGAATTCCAGCAGCTTCTCCGCTGACATTCCAACCTGGCCCAGAGTGGACAGTAAGTGCTTCTTAAACGTCTGCACAAATCGTTCTGCCAGCCCATTCGAGGCTGAATGATAAGGAGCTGTTTTGTAGTTTTGGACGTCCAAGCCACTAAGGAAGGATTGAAACTCATGCAATGTAAATTGAGTTCCACTGTCGGAGACTATGGCTGTTGGCAAGCCATATTGAGCAAAGAGCTTCCTTAAGACTAGAATGGTAACAGCTGAGGTAATAGAAGGCATTGCAAAAACCTCCGGCCATTTTGAATGCGCATCTACCACGATCAACTACATTTTACCCTGGATGGGGTCAGCAAAATTAAGATGGAGTCTGGACCACGGTTCTGTTGGCCATGGCCAAGGTTGCAGGGTTCCTCTCTTTTTGGGGTCGCTGGGCTTGACAGCACCCAGGACATTGAGCAACATAATCTTCAATTGCCGTATCCATTTGTGGCCACCAAACATAGCTCCGGGCTCGCTGCTTCATGCGCACCACACCAGGATGGCCTTCATGCAGTATCCTTAGCATGGTTGATTGCAAGTACTGGGGTACAATCACTCTATTGCCCCATTGTAGGCAACCAGCATTAGTCACAAACTCACATTTTCTGGCAAAGTACGCACGAAATTCACCTGAAACTCTCTCTGGCCATCCAGTCTGAACATAAGAGAATATCTGAGACAGGAAAGGATCTGTGGCTGTATGTCTGGCAATCGGGGAGGTGGACATGCAAGATTGTGGCCTGTGTACTTCCACTACACGTATCTGTCTTAGTGGGTGGTCTCCAAGTGGCAATCTCGAAAATGCATCTGCATTGCCATGGGTATCATGGGAGCGGTATCTGATAGAATAAGGATTAGCTCCTAAAAATAAAGCGTATCTTTTTAAGTGAGATGCGGTTGTTGTAGAAATTCCTTTCTGAGGGTTCAGTATTGACAACAGAGGTTTGTGGTCAGTGATAAGTGTGAACTCCCGACCATAGATGTACGCGCGAAATTTTATTGTGGCCCATACAATGGCCAAATCTTCCCTGTCTATCTGGGAGTAGTTTTGTTCTGCTGAGGTTAAAGACCTGGAGGCAAAAGAAATGGGCGCTCCGTGCCATCCGGCATGACATGGGAAAGCACGGCACCCAGTCTATAAGGCAAGGCGTCACAAGCCAGGATGACGGGTTTCTTTAAATCATAGTGGACCAGAACTCGAGAAGACAGAATGAATTCTTTAGAAAACCAAAAAGCTTCTTCTCACATTTGTCTGTCCATATCCATTTAGCTCTTGCATCCAGTAAGCGATGTAATGGGTAGAGCTGGTGTGCTAGGTTTGGCAAGAAACGGTGGGTAGTAATTTAGGAGGCCAAGGTAGGACCTGAGCTGGGTGACATTCCGGGGGTAGGGGCATGGTAAGGGCTTTAACCTTTTCTTCAGTAGTGTGTAACCCATGTCGGTCCACCGTGTGGGCACAAAATTCCACTTGAGACTTGAGAAATTCGCATTTTGAAAGATTGACACGTAAACCATACTTTTGAAGTCTCTCTAGCACAGCTTCAACATTCTTTCTGTGTTCTTCATCAGTGGGACCAGTGATGAGCATGTCATCCAGTAAACATTGGGTGAAAGGTATTCCTGCCAGGACTTCATCCATGATCCGCTGCCAGATGGCTGGAGTTGGGGCTATGCCAAAAACCATGCAGTTATACTGGAATAATCCTTTATGAGGCCTCGTACACACAATCAAATCTGTCTGCTGGAAACGGTCTGCTAGACCGTCCCAGCAGACAGATTCGATCGTGTGTACGGCCGAGCCGACGGATTTGGCCACCCGACAGATTTCAAAGTATGCTTTGAAATCTATCGGGTGGGAATCCGTCCGCCCGACATGTCTGCTGGTTAGTACACTTACCAGCAGACATGTCGTCCCGCACCGCCGCCGAATGGATTCGGCGCATGCGCAGAAGTGTTTTACTTCCTGGTGCCGTGACGTGGCGGCGTCAACGTCACCGCCACGTCACCGACACGTCAGCGCGCCATCTGCTGGCGGGGATTTTTGGTTTGCTCGTGTGTACACGCAAGCAAACCAAAATCCTATCAGACAGATTTGTTCAAATCGGTCGGTCCGACCGATTTGAACAAATAGATTGCCTCGTGTTTACGAGGCCTGAGTGTTATTGGTCAACAGATGGCGTGAATCTGGATGTACTTGCAGTTGCAGGTAAGCTTGCTTTAAGTCTATTTTTGTAAACTTTTGCCCCCCAGCCAGTGAGCCAAATAAATCTTCAAGTCGAGGCAATGGGTATTGATCCACAAAAGTTGGTTGTTGAGGGCTACCCTGAAATCATCACAAATCCTAATGTCTCCATTCTTTTTCTTGACAGGCACAATTGGCGATGCCCATTCACTTCTATACACTTTCGTTATGATCTTTTTAGCCAATAGGTGGTCCAGCTCTGCTTCTACTTTCTTCCGCAAGGCAAAAGATACTGATCTTGCCTTACAAAAACGAGGTGTAGCACCAGGCTTCAAGAGGAGGTGGGCCATCTTTCCTTTTACGGTGCCCAAAGAGTCCTCAAAAACCTCTTTAAAACGTGACTTCAGGGATTCCACCCAATGGTCTACTTCAGAAAGCAATGTACATTGGGCAATGGCAAAAGGAGGCATGCCCAGGGCTTTGATCCAGTCCCTTCCATACAGCGGAGGACCTCCATTCCTTACAACATAAAGGCGTAGACTTTGACTGCGGTTGCCTAATGTAACAAGGGGTTTTACATAATCCAAGGGCTGTAGTAGTTCCTTGCTATAGGTTTGTAGTGTGAGCTTTGTAGGTTTCAGCAGCAGGGACAGACCCGATGCCTTTAAATCAGTCCATGAAATGACAGACACAGCTGCCCCTGTATCAACATCAATGGAGACAGGACAGCCATGAGTGTGACATCCACTTTAATCGCAGGAGTACTCCCAGCTACTCGAAACAGTTTAACATGCTGGACACAGGTCTCCTCATCAGAGCTAAAACCGTTATTGTCCATATTTACACGGAATGTCTGTTTAAGTCTATCTTTTGTGGTAGTGTTCGGGGAGCGAGAGCTGCGGCAAACACGCCCAATATGACCAGTCTTTCCACAGCAAAAACAAACGACATCCTTGAACTTGCAAGCAGGCGCACTGTGAGTAGTGTTACCACAACGGTAGCAAGTCAGAGACAGAAGAATTAGGGTGAAAATGATGCAGAACCCCCAAACATTATATATGTTTTTTTAGCAGACACCCTACGGAATAAAACGACGGTCATTGCAATGTTTTATCTTGCACAATATTTGCGCAATCATTTTTCAAACGCCTTTTTTTTTTGGAAAAAAATTGTTTCATGAATTAAAAATATAACAAAACAGTAAAGTTAGCCCAATTGTTTTGTAAAATATGAAAGATTATGTTACACCGAGTAAATAGATACCTAACATGTCACGCTTTAAAATTGCGCACACTCATGGAATGGCGCCAAACTTCGGTACTTAAAAATCTCCATAGGCAACACTTTGATTTTTTTTACAGGTTACCAGTTTAAATTTACAGAGGAGATCTAGAATTGTGCTACAATTGTTGCTGGCACTCTAACGCACACGGCGATACCTCACATATGTGGTTTAAACTGCGTTTACATATGGCGGCGGGACTTGCGTGTGCGTTCGCTTTGGGAGATCCCCTTTGTGGACGTCATATGACAATGGCCCGGTATTGAAGTGGTAAGGAGTAAGAAAATGAAAGGAATAAGATAAAAGCAAAAATTGGGAGGAGGGGAGAGGGAGATATATAGGATAATATAAAACATTTTCTTTTTAGTAATGGCTACCTGAATAAAAATTGCGACTTATAATGTGAGAGGGTTGTGCTCCCCTCAAAAAAGGGGCTGTCTGTGGCAGTAATTGCAACACCAGGCAGTGGATGTCGCCTTCCTGCAAGAGACACATTTTATGGCAGGATCAGTACCTAAGTTACCTCTATTTCCATATAATCAATGGTTCCATGCAGTATCGCCTATTGCAAGGGCAAAGGGGGTAACAATAGCTTTTGGAAGAACTTGCCCACTGGTGCCCATGTCAGTGCAGACGGACCCAGAGGGACGGTTTCTCTTTATTAAGGGCATGTTGCTGGGACAATGTTGTACGTTTGCTTCCATCTATGCACCTAACTCTGGTACAGCCTGCTTCTTAATTAAAACTTTAAAGCGGATGTCCGCTCAAAAAAAAATATTAAAAGCCAGCAGCTACAATTACTGCAGCTGCTGACTTTTAATATTAGGACACTTACCTGTCCTGGAGTCCAGCGGCGTCCGCAGCAGAGGACGAGCGATCGCTCGTCACCCTGCTTCTCCCCTCTCCATCCACGGTGAGGGAACCAGGAAGTGAAGCGCTCCGGCTTCACTGCCCGGTTCCCTACAGCGCATGCACGATTCGCGCTGCACCCGCCGATTGGCTCTCGCTGTGTGCTGGGAGCCGAGTGTTCCCAGCACACAATGGGGGGGAAGACGGGATGTCAGAAAAAAAATGTATTTTGCCCGAGACGTGTGGCCGGAAGTGGGGGCAGATACCTGTCTTTAGACAGGTATCTGCACCCCCCTCCCCCTGAAAGTTGTCAAATGTGACACCGGAGGGGGGGAGGGTTCCGATCAGCGGGACTTCACTTTAGGGTGGAATTCCGCTTTACGGTTATTGGAAAAATTTAGGGAGGGGGTTGTAATTATAGGAGGAGATTTTAATATCACTCTTAACCCCAAATTAGACACTACACCCCATTATCTTTTAGAGCTCTTAAACATATTAAAAAACTCCTTCGGTCTCTACATCTAATAGATAGCCGGAGAGTGCTTAAATAAAGAGAAGAGAGACTTTAGCTACTTCTCAAAGACTCATAAAGTATACTCTCGGTTAGACCTGATTTTGGTACATCAATATTATTTAGACTGTGTGGAATCTGCAACTATAGAATTGATAACAATTTCTGACCACGCTCCAGTGGTAGTAGTGTTTCATTTGGTGCAAGGGGGCTGCCAGGAGAGGGCATGGTGCCTAAACGAGTTACTACTGGATAATAGACAGATAGCGGAGGACATACAATACAAATTGGTAGAATACTTTAAGAATAATATAAACGGGGAAACATCTGACCAAATAGTTTGGGAAGCACATAGGTCCGTCATTAAAGAAGAACTAATAGCACATGGTATTCAAGCTAAAAAGGAAAAGAGGAAGGAAATAGAGGAGCTGTTGGGGAAAATACATGATCGAGAGACCAAGCATAAAATGAATCTAGACCCAGAAGAAGCTTGGCAACTAGATATAATAAGGATAGAACTTTGGGAATGCTTGGATAGAAGAAATAAAGAGAAATATAGATTCACTGCACATCAATTTTATGAACAAGGAAATAAATGTAGCAGATTATTAGCGAATCAAATAAAAAAAGGCATTTGATAGAGTAAACTGGAGGTTCATGACCGAGGTATTAAAAGGAATAGGTCTTGGGGAGCGGATGATGGGATGGATATTAGCACTATATGCGATTCCTAGAGCTAGCGTCAAGGTAAACAGGACCCTTTCAAACCCCTGCCTAGTGCCCCCTCTCCCCATTATTATTTGCAATATTTCTTTGTAAAGTAAGGGAAAATAAGGGAATAGTTGGGGTTGATATTGGTTCAGGAGTACATAAGGTCTCTGCATATGCAGATGACTTGTTGTTTTATCTCTCCAAACCCCAAGAGTCCATACCGGCATTGATGCTGGAGGTACAGAAATATGGAGAATTGTCTAACTTTAAAATACATTTTGATAAATCCGTGGTACTACCAAGAATAGCCTTCTGTTCATCTGGGAAGAAGAATCACTACATTATCTAGGAGTACATATTACAGCGAATACAAAACTTTTGTATGAGCGTAATTATGGATCGTTAATAATAAAGATAATGAAGGATCTCCAGAGATGGAAAGGCCTTTCCCTGACATGGTTTGGAAGGGTTAACGTAATCAAAATGAATATCATACCTAGAATAATTAATCTTTTATATACTGTACCAATATCAATACCACAAGTTTTCTTTAAACAAATACTAAAGCATTTATATCTTTCATATGGAAATGACAGTTAATCTAGAATAGCTTATGATATGTTACGTAGAAACAAACAGGAAGGGGGAATTGGACTACCAGATATATCTACCGTATGTATTACAGAGCAATGTCTCTGGTACGTATCTTAAATTGGTGCCACGACTCTCCAACCAAAGTATGGGTTTAAGTCGAAAAAAGTATGGCATGAAGAGAAATAAAATGGAGCACCGTGGAGCACCGTGGATACCGACTAAATTGAGGGGGCTTTCTAAATGGACATCCCCATTGACATGGAGTACCCTAGCAATATGGGACAGGTTAAACAAAGAGGGGAAATATGCCCCACCTACATCCCCAATGGCTCCATTTGGAGGGTATCCATGGTTCCCCCCAGGAGAGGAAAATGGGACAAGGGACTTATGGGGATTTAACACTATGGCCCAGATTCACAGAGAGCAAGGCGCACATTATGCCGCCGCAGCGCACACACCGTATGGCACGCCAACGTAGCGCGGAGAGGCAAGTATTGCATTCAGCAAGCCAGTGCTCCCAACGCTGCGCCAGCGTGGCGTGGGTTTCGAAGGTGCATTATTTTACGCCCGGCGTATCACGAACTGCGCATGCACCATGACGTCGCCACGACGTGGACGCATGCACAGCACCCTCCTGCGCCTGCTCACAACCACGCCGGCACAACTGCCTAAGCTACGCCGGATCACCACGTACGCCGGCGTATTGTGCGTTGGACGTGTGTCTGGCTGGGCGTACATTAACGCCCAGCCAGACACACGTCCAA